>CM056049.1:446459240-446831058 GCA_029574335.1 Rana kukunoris
CTTGTACATGGCACACTTCACGCTCTGTATATAGTCCACACATAGAACCAGTAGGTAGCACACTCCTGAACGCTGAAACTCTTTATATAGCTGTATATAGCCGACTCCTGAACTCTGCACTCCTTATGTAGCGCACTCCTGAATCTACACTTGTTTCGTAGCACACTCTTGAATCTGCTCTTGTTTCTGTATGTGATGCACTCCTGAACTCTGCACTCTGTATGTAATGCACTCCTGAATTCTGGACCTTGTACATGGTGCACTACTGAACCCAGTGCTCTCTGTAAGTAGAACACTTCTGAACTCTGTACCATGTACATAGCACACTCATGAACCTTACTCTCTGTATGTAGTGCACTCAGAACTGTATGTGGAGGTTTCATGCTTGATGAATATATATCTTATGCTGTTTACAGGTGTACAACCATGAACAGCCATTCACTTCTCTTGCCAGCTATAGGCACTAGCTGCAGCACTCTGGGCACTGGGAATTTTAAGTTTCGGGACATTTGTGTCTGTAAAAAAACACGTGCATGTGCCCTAGAACTCATATTCCATATTTGCCCTAAAGCTTTCAGTTTGGTGAGGTTTACGGTAACTGCAAAGCTGTATAATTACAGTAAATTGATAAAACGTTCAGTATGCAGTTTGAAGCAGACTACACCCCCTCCTTTTTCTGATTTGTTTAAAAGTGTTTCTTTCTGCAATGCATTACTGAATTGTTGTTCTGTTTTGTGATTGAAATCTATTCCATTAACACACGACCCTTCCCGTAAATGTATTTACAATTTAAACTTACTTAATGGCAGGCGTAAGGTTTTAGAGCTTCATATCCTCCATCAAATTAAGTAATATTGAAAGCTAGAATAATAATAAAAAAGAATGCAGCCTTCTTTAGCAGCAGATTTCAGAGGTGTATGCGAAAATGTAGTCAGTCAGTTGGTAAGGAAAATATTAAACAGTGGGGAATTCTTCATATTTTGCAAATATAGGGATGCTGGCCCATAGCAGCCACTTGTATTCCAGTTATCTTTTTTTTCAGGCTCTGTTCAGACTAACTGAACATACCCACACCTTGACCCTTTGGTCATCTCACCCCTTTGTAACCTTAAATAAAATAATAAATAAAACACAGACAACCACTTATCATTGAATGGACGTAGGGGTCGGCCACAGCTTTTATTAGGTAAATAAAACTAACTTATTAAACTTTATTAACCTTACAAAGGTTGCCCACAAGGGGGGTGAAGCAACCAGCCAGCCGCCGGCCTAAGCCGACGGGCATGATAGCCTTCCACCTCTCCTATCCATGGCTTTAATCTCCTGTACCGCCAGCTGTGACTTGAATACACAATAGAAAACTCATCCATGCCAAAGCAATTGAAAAACAGGGGCCTGTAAGGCCAATGACATACCATCCATAATAAATATAACAAATAAGCCTGTCAATTGACGTGTTCCGTTTTTTTTTTTTAATTAACATAGCACTTCCAAAAAGGACCGGGGCGGGAGGGCGGGGAGCTTTTCCTGCTGGCGCTGACAGGTAAGAGGAAGTGGGGAGGGGTATCGCCCCTCCTTTTAGGACCTCTGTCCCACTCCTAGGCTTCCCCCAACCTAAATCCTATTGGTCCCCCCCCGCGTCAGCCTATAGGGAGGCCCCCTGTCACTAAGGGGAGGGGAAAGGGGTGATCTAACTAACCCTCTCTGTCTACCCCCAGCCTCTCATTTAGTCAGCGGCACCTAGGCCTAATTGGCCCGGTGCCGACCACACTTGCCGACTTGGGATCCGACTTGTGAGACCCCAAATTGTGTGACATGTGACATCCCATGTTGGTCAGTGAGAGCTGTCTTAATTGGTACTACTAATGTCGCTCCAACTTTATAAAAGGTTCCTATACTATTTCAAGGTGACTTCTATCCGACTTGTGCCATAGACTTTAATGGATGTTGGATCCTCATCTTAATTTATATGATTTGGATCCAACATTACAGGAAGATTACACAGGCATTCCCTGAAGTTGCTTCAAAGTCACGCCAAAGTCATTGGCAAAGTCACAGTGTAATTTGCGTGACTTGCAGGTCGTGGCAGTGTGACCTGAGCCATACTACAGCTTAGTCAAAGTATATCAGCTGATGATTAATTACCCTGGGAAACCAATGCTGCACAGTGCCTTTGCAAGCACTTTAAAATGGTTGTAAACCCTCATGTTTTTACACTTTAATGTATCATATGCATTATGGTGAAAACAATTCTTGCAGTCACCAGCCCCTCGTTTTACTTGCCTGAGCCCAGTTTTCTTCTCTGGGACGAGCACACCAGCCATGGGGCTGGTGTTTCATGTGCTGATTGCATACATTGATAGCGTAGCAGCCATTGGCTCCCGCTGCTGTCAAGCAATTCCAATGACCCGGGGGGCGGGGCTGAGTCATACATTCGGCAGATATGGACACCTAATGAATGACTCAGGAGTGCGCCCGCAAGGTAACCCCCTCGGGAGAGCGCTTCACCCAGGGGGTTATCTAATGCGGGGAGGAGCTGTGAGAGCCGCTGGGGGACCCCAGAACAGGTGGATCAGGGCCACTGTGCAAAGCGAGCTGCACAGTGGAGGTAAGTATGACATGTTTGTTATTTAAAAAAACTAAAATTGTTATCCTTTACAAGCTTTAAGCTGTGTGTACTATATAATTTCACGTTAATTAACAGTTGACCTCCAGTTATTTTTAGCATATTGTCAATTCTCATTTCACTGATATATGGAAAAAATAGAAAGTACTGTATTTAACCACTTAAGACCCAGACCATTATGCAGGTAAAGGACCTGGCCCCTTTTTGCGATTCGGCAGTGCGCCACTTTAACTGACAATTGCACACGTGGCTCCCAAACAAAATTGATGTCCTTTTTTTTGCCCCCACAAATAGAGCTTTCTTTTGGTGGTATTTGATCACCTCTGCGATTTTTTTTATTTTTTTTGCGCTATAAGCAAAAGTAGAGCGACAATTTTGAGAAAAAAATCAATATTCTTTACTTTTTGCTAGAATAAATATCCCCCAAAATATATAAAAAACATATATTTTTCCCCAGTTTAGGACGATACATATTCTTGTACTTATTTTTGTTAAAAAAAAAAAAAATTGCAATAATCGTTTATTGATTGGTTTGCACAAAAGTTATAGCGTTTACAAAATAGGGGATAGTTTTATGGCATTTTTATTTAACAATTTATTTTTTTACTAGTAATGGCGGCGATCAGTGTTTTTTTTTTTTTTTTTTTCGTGACTGCGACATTATGGCAGACACTTTTGACACATTTTTGGGACCATTGTCATTTTCACAGCGAAAAGTGCTATAAAAACGCACTGATTACTGTGAAAATGACTCTTACTGTAGGAGGGCGTGACTGGACAGGTGACGTCACTGATAGTCTGTTCCCTGTTATAGGGAACGCCGATCAGTGACACTGCCACAGAGAAGAATGGGGAAGGTGTGTTTACACCCGCCTCTCCCCGTTCTTCGGCTCCTGTGACCAGTTTGCGGGACACCGGCGGCGATGGGCTCTGTGGATCCCGCGGGCACAGAGCTTTGGACCAGGTCGTGAGAGTGACCCACATCTGGACACTTAAAAGGCAACATATCTGTACGTGCCTGTGCCCAGCTGTGCCATTTTGCCGACATATATTGGTGTTAGGAGGCGGTCCTTAAGTGGTTAAAATGATGACTTGGCATGAAGTAAAATGGCAGTTGGAGGTCAATTGTGGAGCCACAGGTAATGTGAATTGAATTTTGGTGAACTACGTTGTTTAATGGCCCCTACACACGATCCGAATATCGGCCGATGGATCGTACGACTTTTTTCGCTGAATAATCGCAAGTAAAATAAAATAGGTTATTAAACTCACGAAAATTCTCGTACGACAGAAAAAAAAGATCGGAAGTGATGTCACGTGTTGTAATGTATTTGTATTGTATTGTCGGACGACGGCTGTACTGACTAAACGAAAATCTAAAGGAAAATCTAAAAAATCTAAAAGGAAAATTTTTGCGCATGTCCGTTCGAAAAATATCGGATGAACGGTCGTGATCGGCTCTCGAAAGTAGTGTACACACGATCCGAAAATCGTACGATCGATCATCGGACGATCGTTTTCGTCCGATATTCGGATCGTGTGTACGGGCCATTAGGCTGGATTCACACTGATGTGAATTGGATGTAGATTTCCTTGCATCCAATTCGCATGACAGGAGACTGTGACCGGCTCTATGGAGCTGGTTCACACATTTCTAGAGCGGCTGCGGAGGGAATTGCACAAGGGTCCTGTGCATCTTTGACTTTGTTTAAGGGACGAATTCAGGCAAAAATGTGGGCCTGATTCATCTCTGAAAAAGAGAACAGGAATGCACTGGACCCCTGCTGTGAGCCACATCCGAATTAAGTGTGAACCCAGTCTTATGATCGTCCTTGCTGAACATAGTCACAGTTAGTAATGCTGAGTAAGCTTTGTGCTATTTTTGGGCACCTGAATATGTGTTTTCTTGCCATCAATAGATTGTACTTCCAGTGACCGCTGTGTACAGTAGAAAACAAGTGAAATAATCAAGCTCATTTGAAACCCGTAGCATTGCTCTTTTTATGTCATTTAATGTAGGTTCACACTGACAGCGGGAATGAAGCCACGCGAGTTCAGTTTTTTTCTTTTTTTTTCTTTTCTTTTAAACAAACATGTCTTACATTTCTTCCACTGTGCAGCTCATTTTGCAGAGTGACCCCAAACTACTTTTTCTGGGGTCCCCCGGCGGCTCTCTCCGGTCCTCCCCACATCAGATAACCCCCTAGGAGAAGCGCTCTCCCAATGGGGTTACCTTGCCGACGTGCTCCCGAGTCCAGCATTCGGCATCCATAGCTGCCAAATTCAGAACTCAGACTCAGCCCCCCCCCGACACCCGCGTCATTGGATTTGATTGACAGCAGCTGGAGCCAATGGCTGCGCTGCTATCAATCTATACAATCAAGAGCCAAGAACCCTGGGCAAAGATGCAGCGCATCCTCGTGGGACATTCCAGGGCTCAGGTAAGTAAAACAAGAGGGCCGGGGGCCGGTAATTGTCAGATGTTTTTTCACCTTAATGCATAAGATGGATTGGAAGCAAAATCCAGCAGGAGCTACAGAGTATAAAAGAGAGAGAGGATCCTCTAGGTGTAGCAATATGGTTACATTTAATGAAGGTACAACATGTAGCAACTCGCATTCAACTGGTTGATAATTAAAACGGGCACATCTAAGTATGCAGGCATCCAGGGTAAAGCTGCCCTACACCGCTGGCTCTCACCACTGTCAGTCTGCAATCGTGACCGGGGAGACTACCCTGCAGTAGAGCGATCTGAAAGCGAGGAGCACAGCACAGAATGGATGACCTCGATGGCGGTGTGGGGGATGTTCTATGGGCCAGATTCAGGTAGAGTTAGGCTGGAGTATCCAGTGATCCGCCAGCCTAACTGTCACTTTAAGCCGGCGTTTTTGTTTTCTGTAAGCAGAAAACAAGAAACGCCGGGTTGGAGTTCCGATGCGATCGGCGCAATTGAATTTCGCCATTGCATCGTTACGTCAACCTAAAAATGGCGCCGGGGCGTTCCCGCTGATTAACTCTGAAAAAATATGTTAATCAGCGGGAGTCGGAAATTCGCGATCTTTTTCGGGCGCGACGCAGTGACTTTACGACGTTTCCGGAAGCGATACGCAACGTAAAGATAAAGCAGCCCCCTAGTGGAGTATCCTATGTTAAGTATAGGCATCGTCATCGCGTCGGAAAAAAAAATAATCGCGTCGCTTGCGTAAAACGTTCATGAATGGGGATGTGACGTCATTGACGTTCACTGACAGAATTTGGAGCATGCGCACTGGGATGCATTGACACTCGACGCATGCGCAGTACGTCCGCCGCGGGATCGCGCATAGTTTAAATAATACACGCCCCGTACCCGCCCAATTTGAATTCCGCCGGCTCATTTGCGATGCGCTGCCGCAACTTTAGGAGCAAGTGCTTCATGAATAACAGCACTTGCTCCTAAAATTTCGGCAGAGTAACGTAAATGAGAAGCGTTAGGCCCCTTTCACATTGAGGCGTTTTTCATGCGGTACAGCGCTAAAAATAGCGCTGCTATACCGCATGAAAAATAATGCCCTGTAGTGTTCAATGTGAAAGCCCGAAGGCTTTCACACTGAAGCGGTGCGCTAGCAGGAACGCTCCAAAAGTCCTGCTAGCCGCATCTTTACCGCGGTATAGGAGCGGTGTGTTCACCGCTCCTATAGCGCGCCTTCCCATTGGAAACAATGGGAAACCGCGGCAATAGCGCGGTAATACCGCCCGCAACGCGGGCGGTATTAACCCTTTTTCGGCCGCTAGCGGGGGTTAAAACCTCACCGCTAGCGCCCGAATATCGCGGTAAACACGACGGTATAGCGGCGCTACAAATAGCGCGGCTATACCGTCACCGCGGCTCCACGCCTCAATGTGAAAGGGGCCTTACTCCAGAGCAAAGATGCTCTCATCTACCTGAATCTGGCCCTATGTGGACAGCTTTACCCCAGTGTCTGCATACTTGCAGTAGATATGCCTGTTTTTAATCCATTACCATGTGCGTTACTAAATGTTGATCCTTCATTAAATGTACTGTATTGCTACACTTAGAGGTGCCTCTCTTCTCTTTTATACTAAGTTGTGACCCTACTTGTATATCAAGTCAAAATTTATGAAAAAATGTTGCTTGTCTTGCAAAACGCTCCCAAACCAAGTAAAACTCAATCCAAGGTTTTACTTTACATTAAAGCTGAACTCTGGGATAATCAAATCTTACCAAAATACTGAATATCTAAAGAGCCATGTGCATTCTTTCTTGAACCTTGGTGTGTTTTGTATATTTCTTACAGATCTGTGCAGTAATCCAGTGTGATACTTTGCCTCTGTGTAGACACTTTCTGTAATAAAGACCAGTCACTGCTGCACTCTCTCCTTGTGCAGGGTGACTGGTCTTGTCTCCGCCCCCTTCTGTAGTATACTGCAGGCAGCTTGTAGTGGGTGGAGCTGATGGGGCCCTCCCACAGCTCTACTCTCTGCTGAGGCACAGCACAGTGATAATGGCACTGCTAGTTTTAGCAAGATAATATTCAGGTTTTCAAAGTCTTTTGGCCCACACATAGTGGGTGTATATCTTTTGTGGCCATCGAGGAATATACAGTATTTTAATTAACGTCTCTGTGCCTGGAGTAAAAATGTATGTAATAATATATTCATATTCTAGACAGAGCTGCATTAATTTGTGTCTTTTATATCCGCCTGGAGTTGAGCTTTAAAGCTCTTTTCATTTTATACATCTCTATCATTGCTATTTAATAAACCACCTTCTAATTTCCTAACCCCTAGAAGTGTCAGTCTTTCCACGGCCTGTCTCAGTCACTGCCCACATTTCCAGCTCAATGTGCTCTCCAGGATGACAAGACATGGGGGTTGATTTACTAAAGGGAAATCCACTCTGCACTACAAGTTCACCTGAAAGTGCAGTCGCTGTAGATCTGAGGGGAAGCGCTGAAATTAGGGGAAGCTCTGCTGGTTTTATCATCCAATCACGTTCAAGCAAAAACATTTATTTATTTTTTTTCCCTTGTCTGTCCCCCTCAGATCTACAGTGACTGCACTGCAGTGTAGGATGATCAAAGTGCAAAGTGATTTTGCCTTTCATAAATAACCCCCAAAGTGCCTGAGGCCTTGTACACACGAGGGAATAAATCCGCTGAAAATGGTCCGACGGACCATTTCAGCCGAAAAATCCCCTCGTCTGTAGGGGCAAACGGACAGTTTTGGCCGGATTTCTCCAGCGGAAAAGTTTCAAAGCATGCTTTGGAACTTTTCCGCCGGAGAGCTGCCCGTCAGATATGTCCGCTGGTTAGTACGGCAAACCAGCGGACATATCTGCCCGCACATGCGTCGTATCCTGTGAATGGATCCGACGCATGCGCGCGGAAGTGTTTACTTCCTGGTGCGGTGACGTGGCGGTGACGTGGCGGCGTCAACGTCACCGCCGCGTCACCGCGCTGTCCGCCAGGGGGGAATTTGATCCGATGGTGTGTACAGCCATCGGATCAAACAGTCCGGCGGACATATACGATGGAAACGGTACATCGGGAAAAAAAAATCCCATCGTGTGTACAAGGCCTTAGAGTGCAATTCTGATGTCATTAGTGTTTTCTAGGCACATAAAAGTGTTGGGCTTGTAGATAAAATTGCACTTTGACTCAGTGCTTCTCTATGGTGATATATTTTTTCAAGCTATTCGCTTGCTCACTTGTTGCTCTGAAATCATTGATTTGCCCATGAAGTGAACCTCTTTGTATTGATCCAAGCAGACATTAATCTCAGCTTAATTAATTGACTTTCCCTTGGCTCTTTACCAAGGCTGGTTTTGATCTGTCGGTGATATACGGATGGTGAGGGCAAGGTTTTGGGTTGTAGAATAACTGGTTCTATGTGATTAACCAGTTTATACATAACAGGGTGTAGTGTACAAAGCATCGACAGTCCTATTTAGATGGAGCCCTATGCATAAATGGGGGTAGCAAAGCCTGAAGGCTTCACTGCTGGTTTCCCCTACTTACAATGCCGATGCCTGCACCCAAAGCTAAATGAAGAATTGACTCGGGGTGCCGACATCATGGGATCCCTGGGCAGGTAAGTGTCCTTATATTAAGTCAGCAGCTACAGTATTTCTTTTTTATCTCATTGACAAAATGTAAGAAATAACGTATATAATAGGGCTGCCGAATTTAAACGGTGCATCGCGATTTGGGTGTCCCAGATGCGGCACCGATGCATACGACCGCAATAATCAATGTCTAGCCCCGCCCCTCCCGGAGAGTGCTCCATGCGGCTGTTACATTATTTAATAGTGTAGTGTTCGTATATGCCTTGCTCATGTGACTGACTGCCCGGCCTGCCCCGCCTCTCTGCTCTTACGTCTAACGTCTCTCCTGGCGTCAGCCCTGTCCGCCTCTATTCTGCTCTGATAGTTACAGTCAGTGGGCGGGGCTGATGCGAGGAGAGACGTGAGACGTAAGAGCAGAGAGGAGAAAGGAGAGAGGAGAGAGGCGGGTTGGGCAGTCAGTCACATAAGCGCGGCATATACAAACAAACACTGAGAATTCCCTGCTGACTTAAGATGGAATGGAGATCGGGGGGATGGTGAGCAGGCAGATCGCCCTGGTCAGAGGGACAGCAAGGACACAAGTAAGTTCCCCAATCATCCTCTATTGCCCAAGTAGTGTGCGCAGAGCAGCATGTAAGAACAGAAGAGGAGGGGGGTGCTGTGATCCGGGGACACGGGGGGGGGGGACACTTAAAAGCATGTAGTGAAATCTGATGTGTCACTTGTGATAAGTCATTGTCACTGCAGGCAGGGACTGGGCTGTATGGATGAGAAATATAGACCGGAGGAATGGTGTGATATCTTCCTGAATGTGAAAACAGCTTGGGAGGGGACACAGGACACCATTAGATTGTCAGAAATAAAAACACAAAATGTCTGCTCTTATTATTCCCAGTATGATGCCGTGTCCGCAGTCTCTGACCATCTCCTGTAGCATGTCATTGTCCGCAGTCTCTGACCATCTCCTGTAGCATGTCATTGTCCGCAGTCTCTGACCATCTCCTGTAGCATGTCCGCAGTCTCTGACCATCTCCTGTAGCATGTCCGCAGTCTCATCATCTCTTGTAGAATGTCCGCAGTCTCATCATCTCTTGTAGCATGTCCGCAGTCTCATCATCTCTTGTAGCATGTCCGCAGTCTCATCATCTCTTGTAGCATGTCCGCAGTCTCATCATCTCTTGTAGCATTTCCGCAGTCTGATCATCTCCTGTAGCATTTCCGCAGTCTCCTCTCTTGTAGCATTTCCACAGTCTGATCATCTCTTGTAGCATGTCCTGTGGCAGGCGCAGCACTATGAAGTGCCTCATGCGCTGTGGCATTAGAAGAATTGTGATATCTCGGACTTTTCAGTCCAACAAGACTGTCTATTACTCTGAAAATTCCTCTAGCACCGTTCTATGGAAGCAGTAGGTTTAAAGAGCACACGAAATGCTTAAAATAACTTCTTTATTAACTTCACTTCTCTTCATATATAATGCTGCTGCTTTGCAGCAGACAGTCCATGTACAAAAACACGTGATGAATAAAGTATAACAAAATAGTGGTTCAAATATTTAATCTTGTCATTTAACATAAGATGGTGGATATGTTTCTTTCTTCAGTATTGTCTTTCTCTCTCTCTCTCTCTCTCTCTCTCTCTCTCCCCTCTCCCCCTCTCTCTCTCTCTCTCTCCTCTCTCTCTCTATCTCTCTCTCTCTCTCTCTCTCTCTCCCCCCTCTGTCTTCCCCTCTCTCTCCCCCCTCTCTCTTCCCCTCTCTCTCTCTCCCCTCTCTCTCTCTCTCTCCCCTCTCTCTCTCCAAGTTATCAAAGCATTCTCTGATATCTCTGAAAGGTAGAACTGTGGTTTGCAACTTGGTTTGCAGGGTTGCTTTTGCAGGGTTAGCTTAGTTTGGTTTGAAGGTATGATATGGTATGGTTCGGTTTGAAGGTATGGTGGAACTACAAGTGAACACACAACTAGATCAGTATACAGCTCCAAACACACTATTTACAATAATAACATATATAACTGTGTCACATACCTATTTTTAGCCCCTGGCTTCCATAAAACACAACTTTGGCCTTGTGTCTGTTCTGCTCTGTGTCTCTGTGGTGGAATAATCTAGCAACACATGGAGTATTAGGAACCTTCCAGACAGAGTGTTTGTAAAGCTGGCTGTGACTGGTCAAGACTCTGCTCAATGTGAGATTGGCTGTGATTGGGCCAAGGCTTCTGATGAGTCACAAAAGCTTAACTCTATGCTTTCTGGCATGAATTCAACTGTGTTATTGCCTACCTCCTGCTGCCATACAAACAAATGACTCTTAAAGGCACTTTCTCTTTTGCTTCTGTGAACACAACATACAACTGTTATGACATCCAAGTATAACATCACAGTGAATAACTCTGCCTTTGTCTCTCACATATAAATGTGCTCTACATTAGGTTCCCAGCAGGCTTAGCTGTATATACATGTAGGTTATATTGGCTACCTAGGACAGGTTCTAGCTGGCCAGCTACATGATCATCTCTTGTAGCATGTCCACAGTCTGATCATCTCTTGTAGCATCATTTTTTTTTTTAATGAAAGCCAATGCGCACTAGTATATATCCTCCAATCATTCCATAAACACACACCACATACACTGCATACTACGCATGCTCAAAAAACAAAAGAATACCGTATTTATCACACATACTTTTTTAGGGGGCAAATTAATGGGTGTGTGTTATATGCCAATAGTGCACCTTGGAGGGGATGAGAGTGCCGCCAATTCATCTGGCGGCCGTCATCTCCTGTTTACTCGGCTCTGAGGCTGGCTGCGTACACACGATCGGTCCAAACCGATGAAAATGGACTTAAGTCCAGTTTCATCGGTCCAAACCGACCGTGTGTATGGCCCATCGGTCCATCGTCCGTCAGACCATTCTCATCGGGTTGGACCGATCGTGTGTACATGGCCTCACATCACGCACACAGTCCCGCCTCTGCCCCCAGCATTGGGCCAGTGTTCTGTCAATCACAGGAGCTGGTCCAATTCCGATGGCGGAGGCGGGACTGTATGTATAATTATCCTGAAACTTCCCTCGTAAATTCAAGGTGCGTGTTCTACGCTGACAAATACGGTACATACAAAACACATTACGTCCCTTCTGACGTTGTATTCTGTCAAATTTTTATATTGTGAGTAAGCTCTTCACTTTCGACATGAGACTATCATGCCACATAAAAACAGGCGTTCAGTTGTCTGAAAATCTAAGCGTGTGTAAGAGGCTTTATACTCTTTGGACAAAGTAGCACTTTAATGAACTTCTGTGTTACTAACTTTTTTTCGACCTCCTGAAGATTTACCCCCCCCTTCATGACCAGGCCATTTTTTGTGATACAGCACTGTGTTACTTTAACTGGCAATGGCGTGGTCATGCAACGCTGTACCCAAATCAAATTTATGCCCCCTTTTTTTTTTTTTTTACCACAAACGGTTTTCTTTTGATGGCATTTAATCACCACTGCATTTTTATTTATTTTTTCCGACACAATCTAAAAAAATAAAATGATTTTTTTTTGCTTTCTGCTATAAAACACATCCATTAAAAATAAAATGTCTGCATAAGTTTAGGCCAATATGTATTCTGCTACAAGTTTTTGGTAAATAAAATCCCAACAAACGTATACTGATTGGTTTAACCACTTAAGACCCGGACCAAAATGCAGGTAAATGACCTGGCCCCTTTTTGCGATTCGGCACTGCGTCGCTTTAACTGACAATTGCGCAGTCGTGCGACGTGGCTCCCAAACAAAATGTGCTTCCTTTTCTTCCCACAAATAGAGCTTTCTTTTGGTGGTATTTGATCGCCTCTGCAATTTTAATTTTTTGCGCTATATACAAAAATAGAGCGACATTTTTGAAAAAAAAATCTATATTTTTTACTTTTTGTTATAAGAAAAATCAAATAAACTCAATTTTAGTCAAACATTTAGGCCAAAATTTATTTAGCCACATGTCTTTAGTAAAAAAAAAATGATCGGGGGGGTTAAATGTGCCTATGTGTAGTGTGTGTCAGTGTAGTGTTGTGCAGACTCACTGTGCGATGTGATCTTTCCTCAGCGGTGGTTGAAAAAACCGCTGAGGGAAGAGATCACATCACTTCCTCCTTCCTGTGTTTACACAGGAGAAGGAAATGACACGCAGGGGAGCGCGCGCATTGGCTGAGAGCGATCCGGAGGGGGCGGACAAAAACGAACCACCGCCCCCTCTGCACGGATCGCTCGGCCAGGTAACCGGACCGCCGTATGTACGGGGGGGGGTCCGATCGGACCCCCGAACCCCCTCAAGGCACCAACGTATATATACGTTGATGTGCCTGTCGGTGCCATTCTGCCGACGTAAGTGTACATGCGGCGGTCCGCAAGCAGTTAAGCATACGTTATAGTGTCTACAAAATATAGAAATGTATTTATGGGATTTTTCTTTTTATAATGGCAGCAATTGGCGACTTATACCAGAACTGTATTATCACGGCAGACTATCGGCCATTAACAAACACATTTGACACTTTGCGGGTACCAGTGGCACTAATACAGTGATCGGTGCTAAAAATATGCACTGTACTAATGACACTGGTTGGGAAAAAGTTCAACATCTAGGGCAGCCTTTCTTAACCTTTTTACCGCTGGGGAACCCTAAAAATTATTTTCAGGTCTCGGGGAACCCCTGATAAAACCCATTCATTGGGGGTCAGTGGGAACAATGCCCCTTAATTTGGTGGTCAGTGAGAAGAATGCCCTTTTTTACAGTAGTCGTAAGAATGCCCCCTTACAGATAACTATGAAGATCATTGATGTAATACCGCTGGCTCCTCCAAGTGGATTTGGCTCAGAACTATGTAGGCACCATCAAACAGGAGCTAAATCAGCCACAGCTCAAGGAACCCCTAGCCACCTCTGGAGGAACCCTAGGGTTCCACGAAACCCTGGTTGAGAATGGCTGATCTAGGGCGATCAAAGGGTTTACTGTGTGCCTAGCCAGATCTTTAACAAGCTTGAGCGCTTTCACACTGGAGCGGTGTGTGCTTGCAGGATGGGGAAAAAGTCCTGCAAGCATCCTTGGGGTGGTGTATACACCTCTCCAAAAATGCCCTGCCCATTTAAATGAATGGGTAGCACTGCCGAAGCGCCTGCAAAGTGCTTCAGCAGCGCACCAACATGGGCACATTTAATCCTTTCTTCGGCCGCTAGTGGGGCTTAAAAGCACCCCTCTAGCGGCCGAAAAGCGTTGGTATAACAGTGGTAAATTACTGCTAAAACTTGCGACGCTTTAACGCTTTAACGCTGGCACAGCCCCAGTGTGAAAGCGGCCTTAAATTCCTTTTTCTTCCCCATTCTGGTGTTCTGTTTGAACCACGTTTAGATGCCTAAATGCAGTGAGTTGCTGCCATGTGATTGGCTGATTGGCAATTTGTGTTACCAAGCAATTGAACAGCTGTACCTAATAAAGTGACCGGTGAGTGGATATTACGTGTTTTTGTTTTTTGGGTTTAATAGTGCTTTGGTTGCTTCTTTGCATTGTCATCCAGTCATATTTTCTACAAGCGGCCATGCTGATGCTTATTACACAGGTATGGAATGCTGTCACCATCAGGAAGCTAGTCTAGAACAATATGCAGGCCAGAAGTGGCTGCAAAGAGGGTGAAGAAGATCAAAAATGATGAAACGTATTTTCTGAAAGATGTAACAGTTGTTTGCTCCATAGACAACCAGATGCTGTTCAGTTTAGGGTTTACATCTACGTCAAATAAGCCAATACATACTGGGCTGTACATTCTTTGTGCTTTTAATGGCACATGTTTAACCCAATATCTTTTCTACGTTTCCTGCATTTGTTCATATTTTTTGAAAACCTGATTTTGGTCAAATTTTCAGTGTTTTGTTGTGGCCAGGAAGAAGTAAGCGGTTGTGTAAAGTGTTTTATGTTTCCAGCAGACAATATCAAACATCCGGAGACATAATTGCACTAACAAGGGTAGTAGATAGCCAGCAGCCCAAGGATGAGACATAGGGCTGAATTATCTTCAAACTATTTCATATGGAATTCAGTAAGATGAGCAGCAAATCTTATTTTCTAAATGATGTGTCTTCTGTAGAGTCAGAGAAGAATTAGTCTCAATGAAAATAGATTTTCCAGTAGTTGCATAACTTGCCAGATACTTTTTGACTTGCTCGTAAAGATGCTAAAAATAGTCTAATGAGGCATGAATATGTAATATGATGCGCACTTATGGAAATATGAAAAATACAGATGCCTGCTGCTTCTCTCAAGCGTTTTATCCAGTTTTGGGGATTTTTTTCCCCCATTAATAGCAAAAACTCCAGTTGCATATGCAGATTTGTATAGGACGGGGATTCTAATTAGAGCAGGGCTCCGGGCTGTAGTTTTGAACATGTTTATGAAGGAATAAACACAACCACTCTGAACTGTCAAGTAAATAAAAAAATAAATATATATATGTGTGTGTGTACCTGGAGTTGTAATTAAATCCCCCTCATGCTCCTTTGCATTGACTATTAATTTAAAGGAGCATGGCAGTCAGAAAAAAGGCTTCCTTCAGTGTTGTGTAGCTCATACACCTGACCTGATAAAGGTAGCAGAATGTGTAGGGGTAGGAAGATACTACTAGTATAACCACTTGCCAACCACCTACCACAGATATACTGCGGCAGAGCAGCGGCAGAGCAGCCCCACTGCGCCAGATCATTTACATGTAGATGATCCGGCTCTTCCGAGTAACGGATTCGCCCGCTGCCACCTGCTGTGTTGCTATGTGCTTCAGCACATGCCGATCAGTGGTTCTCCCAGCCAATGATATATGGCCGGGCCTGCCAATCAACTAAGGGGAATGACAGAAGAGATCCCTGTGTTGGTAAACGCAGGACTCTCCACAGACAGCAGCTTTGTGTCAGTTTTAAACCAGCACCATGCTTTGTGAAACATTAAACACATTACACATTTATCCCCTTGATCGACCCTAAATGTAAACCCATTCTCAGCCAGTGTCATTAGTACAGTGACAGTGTATATGATTAGCAATGATCACTGTATTAGTGTCACTGGAGATGTCAGTGTCATTTTGTCAGTTCCCACCCAGCATCAGATTTTCTCTGCACTATTGCAGTCCCAATCTAAGTTGCTAATCGCCACCATTAGTATTTCCAATGCCTATGCCATAGTTTGTAGACGCTATAGCTTTCACACAAACCAATTAATAACCATTTATTCAGTTTCTTTTTTTAACAAAGACCTGTAGCAGAGTATATTTTGGTCAAACTGTATGAGGATTTTAAGGAGGCGTGGCTAGCCACTGAGGTGAATGGCTGCAGTGTGAGGGAGCTCTGCTATATCAGATTTCCCTGAGCCGACTACCGAGCGACTATACAGCACTAAGTGGTACCGATCTGTTACGGAGATAAGCGGGAACAAAACGGTAATGGCGGCTAAACGGAAATCCAGAGAGGGGAGAGGGACCACGTAAATTGAGCACATTATGCAGCCCGGCTGGGCCTCAGAGACACCAAGATGGCACTGACCCCGCCCCTCTCTATCACACAGAGCAACATACTGCAAGCTCTGACAGGGATGAGGAGAAACAGTATGCCTCTCAGACACAGAGCAACATTGATCACCAGGAAGAGTTTCTCAGCCCAGTGAAACAGAAGAGAAGGATTTCTGCTAATGGAGGTAATTCTGCCCTTTTTTAACCCTGACAATGCCTATAGCCTGGATAACAACCCATATGATGACAAATTGAATGCCATACCAACAGCAGGGCAACCCATTCTGGACACAACAATTAGACATGATAATGTCACTCAGAGGTGCCCTGCAGCATGACATGCTGAGCTACATGCATAAATCTAAAATGGAAATTGAGGCAATAGGTGAAAGAGTAGACTATGTTGAAAACAAAATGTGCGACTTTACCTCAGCGCTCAACGAATTAGTGGACTCTCATTATGACCTGGAAGAAGAAGTAAGACAACTCAGGATTATAGTCGGAAATATTGAAGATAGAAGCAGGAGGAACAATATAAAGTTCAGAGGAATACCGGAAAATGTGAAACCGTCAGATTTAAAATGCTTCATTAAAACCATGATATCAGACCTGATTCCTTCAACTTCAAAACAAGAGCTGGAAATTGATAGAGCTCACAGGCTACCTAAACTGCAGCATATAGCAGAGAAACTACCGTGAGATGTCATTGCCAGAATTCATTTTTTGGGGTGAAGGATCAACTTATGCAATATGCTCGACGTAACTCACCACTTCCTGACCCATATGCGGAAATTTTAGCTTGCAAAAACCTAAATTCAATTACGAAAATTCTACGTAACCATGGAATAATCTACAAATGGGGGTTCCCCACAAAATTGTTGGTGGACTTCAAAGGATCTCCACTCGGGAATTATTTGTGGCTCAGCGGAGGCGATCCCAGGGAATTTTTCGGTTTTGTTCCCTTGTATCCCCTGTCTTAAAAGTACATGTAAATGTACACAGGAGTTGTATCACAACTCTTCTAATTTTTTCTTGTTCTTATACTGTTTTTGTTGCATGACATTCATTGTTTTAATTATACCATTTTATTTTTTCTAATACAACACCTTCATCTACTGGAGGAAAAGTATATCTACACCTCCATGCTGCTTGTTTTTATTTTAACACTGTGCTTATATATAAAGATGATTTTACACATCAGCATTTATCCCTATATCTAAGATGTCTCTCAAACTCATGTCATTGAATGTGAAGGGCCTTAATATCCCGTTCAAGAGAAGAGCTCTATGGACAGATGCTATTAAATTCGGAAGTGATGTCATTTGTATTCAAGAATCCCATTTTGCCAAGGATAACCCTCCAAAATTGAATCACCATAAATTTCCACACATATTCGTATCCAACAACAAGAAAAAGAAAAAAGGAGTGATTACGATTATAAAAGACAGTGTCTCCTTTCAACAATTAGACATCAAAACGGATGCCCAAGGAAGATACATAATTTTAGTGGCCTCAATAGACAATACAATATACACGATTGTCAACATCTACGCTCCCAACAAAAACCCACACCAATTCATCCAAAAGTGAAGAAGGCAAACAAAATACAGAAGGGTCACCTTATTATTTGCGAGGACTTCAACGCTCCAATGGATCCAGACATGGACACGTCAAAAAAGGGGAAGACTCTCAGAAGAGGATTAGCCAACATTTTCTCTATATCTTTCTATAGAAGAGATGTATGATCCATAGAGATGCTTGCACACTACAGAAAAAGACTTCACCTTCTTTTCTAATGTGCACAAATCCTTCTCCAGATTGGATTACTTCATCACAGACAAAAATCTCCTTCCCAAAATAGTAGATGCTAAAATTCACAATTTAACGTGGTCCGACCACGCTCCAATTACACTAGAGATCGATTCCAATCAATTCAGCCCCAATAATTTGTGGAGGAATAACACATGATGAAGAAATACATTGAAGATTTTTTTGTACTGAATGATAATGACAATATTAATGATTCTATCTTATGTTGCTCCCATAAAGCCTATGTTAGAGGCCTCCTAATACAAATAACCGATAGGGAAAAAATAAATAAAAACATCGAAGTAAATTCACTACTTAAAGAGATGGCAAACCAGGAAGATCTACATAAAAAGAATCCTATAGACATAAAATTAGAACGTCGACTTTCCAACCTAAGAGAGGAACTCAAATCTATCCTAATAGCTAATTAGGAGAAGTACTTTAGAAAACTAAACTTAAAATATTACTCCGAAGGAAATAGAGCAAGTAAACTCCTTGCTTCCCAAAACGTCAACAATAAAATTTAATTCTTAAATTAACTCGCCACAGCTCAGGTAAAGTATCAATCAACCCCCAATACATCGTAGACAGATTCTCACAATATTATGAGGCGTTGTACAACCTTAACCACTTTAGCCCCGGACCATATTGCTGTCCAAAGACCAGAGCACTTTTTGTGATTCGGCACTGCGTCGCTTTAACTGACAATTGCGCGGTCGTGCGAAGTGGCTCCCAAACAAAATTGGCGTCCTTTTTTTCCCACAATAGAGCTTTCTTTTGGTGGTATTTGATCATCTCTGCGGTTTTTATTTTTTGCGCTATAAACAAAAATAGAGTGACTATTTTTAAAAAAATGCAATATTTTTTACATTTTGCTATAATAAATATCCCCAATATCAGTTTAGGCCTATACGTATTCTTCTACAAATTTTTCGTAAAAAAATCGCAATTAGCGTTTATTGATTGGTTAGCGCAAAATGTATAGCGTTTACAAAAAAGGGGGTAGTTTTATGGAATTTTTATTAATATTTTTTTTTTTACTAGTAATGGCGGCGATCAGCGTTTTTTTTTCGGTACTGCGATATTATGCGATATTATGGCGGACACATCAGACACTTTTGACACATTTTTGGGACCATTGGCATTTTTATAGCGATCAATGCTATAAACATGCATTGGATTACTATAAAAATGCCATTGGCAGTGAAGGGGTTAACACTAGGAAGCAGGGAAGGGGTTAAGTGTGTTCCTATTTGTGTTCTAACTGTATGGGGGGGTGGACTCACTAGGGGAAATCACTGATCTTCTGTTCATACATTGTATGAACAGAAAATCAGCGTTTCCCCCGCTGACAGGAACGAAAGGTATGTGTTTACACACATACCTCCCGTTCCCCGCTCTGTAACGAGCAATCGCGGGTGCCCCCCTAGTGGCCGAAAAGTAGAGGACATAGAGCTACGTGCTCCTGCGAGACCACGCCACCGTCCCGCAGTAATATGACGGTGGGCGGTCGGGAAGTAGTTAAAGACGACATGAACACCCCTCAACCTGACACCAATAAAATAAAAGCGTTTCTAGACAAAGTTAAATTGCCCTCCATTGATCCATTATCCTTAGAAAAGCTTAATAAATAAATTTCCAATGAGGAAATTGTGAAAGTCATAAATGAATTACCTAAAAATAAAGCACCAGGTGCAGATGGCCTATCAGGAGAATATTATTCGACATTCAAGGACGTTTTAATCTCTTTCCTGTCCAGACTGTTCAACCAAGCAGCAATTTCAAAAACCTTCTTAAAGGAGCTTCTAGAAGCAGTAATAATAACACTACCAAAATCCGGAAAGGACCCTACATATCCCATAAACGACAGACCCATTTCTTTACTAAACTCCGATCTTAAAATGTATGCAAAAATACTGGCAAATAGACTAGTTAACATAACCCCCTCACTAATCAAACCCGACCAAGTAGGTTTTGTCAAAGGTAGACAAGCACCCGATAGCACTAGAAGAATGTTAAATATTATCAATCAAATACATAACGACCATATTCCCGCCCTACTTCTAGCATTAGACGCTGAAAAAGCTTTCGATAGGATGCATTGGGAATATTTCTCTAACTCTGACTAAATTTGGCCGTCGTGGCTTTATTCATTCTGCCATTATGGCTTTATACACTAATCCCACGGCAAAGGTTTTCTCATCAGGCACTCTCTCTAGAAATGTTGCACTTACTAACGGGACCAGACAAGGATGCCCTCTATCCCCATTATTATTTTCCCTAGCGATAGAACCCCTAGCGCAGGGGTGCCCAACCTTTTGAAGAGTGAGGGCCACTTAAGCATATTGGTAACGAGTCGTGGGCCACAATGAGCGGAGTGGGCAGATGACCGGTCACAGCTACTCTATAGGCCCTCCGATCCACCCAGGTGGAAGGGGACAAATTCCCTTCTGTTTTTCGGATTGGAGGTAGGTGGGCGTAAACAGACATCTGTCGCTCTATAGAGGGGAATGGAGGATCCCATTTGGTCGGGCTGATCATGTGAAAGGGGCCCAAGACTGTTTTCACACTGATGTGCTGCCATTTACTCACACCAATGATGCAGCGTAGTGTACCTGTGTCTATCCTGTGGGTTATCTGAACTTTGCCATAGACTCCACCTGTGGCAAAAGCCGGCGCTGTAGAGGATGCATCAGCTTATGGGGCTCTGCTTCTCAGACGCTTTCTTACTCTACCACCAGCTTCATTCACAACACTAATGTTGCGGTATGGCACGTCAGCAACCTGCGATCTGGGCTTGCCATTCCAGAGCAGGAGGTCGCGGGCCACATCAGAGGGCTCCGCGGGCCACATGTGGCCCCTGGGCCACTGGTTGGCCACCCCTGCCCTAGCGGAATATATACGTTACTCCCCAGATGTCAAAGGTATTACAATTGGTCAAGACCAACACAAATTAGGTTTATTTGCCGATTACATTACAGGGAGTGCAGAATTATTAGGCAAATGAGTATTTTGACCACATCATCCTCTTTATGCATGTTGTCTTACTCCAAGCTGTATAGGCTCGAAAGCCTACTACCAATTAAGCATATTAGGTGATGTGCATCTCTGTAATGAGAAGGGGTGTGGTCTAATGACAGCAACACCCTATATCAGGTGTGCATAATTATTGGTCAGCTTCCTTTCCTTTGGCAAAATGGGTCAAAAGAAGGACTTGACAGGCTCAGAAAAGTCAAAAATAGTGAGATATCTTGCAGAGGGATGCAGCACTCTTAAAATTGCAAAGCTTCTGAAGCGTGATCATCGAACAATCAAGCGTTTCATTCAAAATAGTCAACAGGGTCGCAAGAAGCGTGTGGAAAAACCAAGGCGCAAAATAACTGCCCATAAACTGAGAAAAGTCAAGCGTGCAGCTGCCAAGATGCCACTTGCCACCAGTTTGGCCATATTTCAGAGCTGCAACATCACTGGAGTGCCCAAAAGCACAAGGTGTGCAATACTCAGAGACATGGCCAAGGTAAGAAAGGCTGAAAGACGACCACCACTGAACAAGACACACAAGCTGAAACGTCAAGACTGGGCCAAGAAATATCTCAAGACTGATTTTTCTAAGGTTTTATGGACTGATGAAATGAGAGGAGTCTTGATGGGCCAGATGGATGGGCCCGTGGCTGGATTGGTAAAGGGCAGAGAGCTCCAGTCCGACTCAGACGCCAGCAAGGTGGAGGTGGAGTACTGGTTTGGGCTGGTATCATCAAAGATGAGCTTGTGGGGCCTTTTTGGGTTGAGGATTGAGTCAAGCTCAACTCCCAGTCCTACTGCCAGTTTCTGGAAGACACCTTCTTCAAGCAGTGGTACAGGAAGAAGTCTGCATCCTTCAAGAAAAACATGATTTTCATGCAGGACAATGCTCCATCACACGCGTCCAAGTACTCCACAGCGTGGCTGGCAAGAAAGGGTATAAAAGAAGAAAATCTAATGACATGGCCTCCTTGTTCACCTGATCTGAACCCCATTGAGAACCTGTGGTCCATCATCAAATATGAGATTTACAAGGAGGGAAAACAGTACACCTCTCTGAACAGTGTCTGGGAGGCTGTGGTTGCTGCTGCACGCAATGTTGATGGTGAACAGATCAAAACACTGACAGAATCCATGGATGGCAGGCTTTTGAGTGTCCTTGCAAAGAAAGGTGGCTATATTGGTCACCGATTTGTTTTTGTTTTGTTTTTGAACGTCAGAAATGTATATTTGTGAATGTTGAGATGTTATATTGGTTTCACTGGTAAAAATAAATAATTGAAATGGGTATATATTTGTTTTTTGTTAAGTTGCCTAATAATTATGCACAGTAATAGTCACCTGCACACACAGATATCCCCCTAAAATAGCTAAAACTAAAAACAAACTAAAAACTACTTCCAAAAATATTCAGCTTTGATATTAATGAGTTTTTTGGGTTCATTGAGAACATGGTTGTTGTTCAATAATAAAATTAATCCTCAAAAATACAACTTGCCTAATAATTCTGCACTCCCTGTATACTAACTTTAGCTAACCCTGAAATATCCTTACCATCAGTAATTGCAGCATTAGAAAAATTCAATGCCGTGTCATACTATAAAATCAATCAAAATAAATGTTATTTTAAGATGCAGACATTGCCAAAAATACTTTATTATTTTAGGTGCCTTCCTATCCCTATACCTGACAATTTTTTTCAGCAATTAAATACCAAACTTAAAAATTTATTTGGAATAAAAAAAAAAACAAGGATTGCATTTTCCATCCTAACCACTATTAAAACTCAGAGGCATGAATTTACCAGATATCAGGAATTACTATTACGCTGCCATTTTAGATCAGATGAAGTACTGGTTCTCTCCCCAGAAAGACAAACTATGGTTGAGCATAGAACAAAACTCCACTAAGAACTCTGACTTGTATGCTCTAGCGCTAGCTAATGCTGTACTTCCAAAACTAGTCAACCCTAATTTACTTAGTGTTAAGGCCACATTATTTGCTTGGAAACACATACTATCTAAAACTAGACATTTAGAGAAGAAATCCAGGAAATCCAATTTTGTCTGACCAAGTGTATGGGGCTTAACAATAGTATACCATACACTTGGTCAGACTATTTTAACAACAAACATAAAAACGATCTTTTTCGGTCGTTCTCAGAAAATTTGTTCGTTTTTAAACTGCATCAGAAAACCATTTTTGGGTTCAAAATTCGGGCCAACTGATCTCCCTTCAGATGAAAATCCACAGAAAAGTTTATTAGGCTTTACTGTACAAGTGTACTCACTACTCAGCACAAAAGAGAAGCTGCTTTCAGTCACTGAGGCTGGCCATACATGTTCAATGTTCTTGTACAATTTTCTTTTAGATTTACCAAAAACCATATAATATGAGGTCAAACTAAACAACACTTTCAATTGTATGCAATCAGGCAGGCCCTTGCACTACATAGTTGAAGGTAAATCTAAAGAAAATTGCTCAGAAAATTGTATCATGCATGGCCAGCCTAATGCCGCGTACACACGGTCTTTTTTTGCGATGAAAAAAAACGACGTTTTCTGTGAAGTAAAAAACAACGTTTTTGAAACGTCACTTTTCAAAGACAATTTTGCATACACACCATTGTTTTTTTCACAAAAAGCGAGGTTACGTTCACCACTCTTTTCCTTTGAAGCTCGCTTCATAACTAGCTTCTGGGCATGCGCGGGTTGAAAAACGTCATTTTGAACGACGTTTTTGCTACACGGTGACTTTTTGTGAAACAAAAAACGACGTTTTAAAAAACGACACAAAAAATTCAAGCATGTTGGAATTTTTTTTTGGTCGTTTTTTTTAAGACAAAAAACGACGTTTTGCCCACACACGATCAATTTAAATGACGTTTTAAAAAACGTCGTTTTTTTTTTATCGCAAAAAACGACCGTGTGTACGCGGCATAACTCTCTGGCCATTCAAAAAAAACATAAACAAAAGATTTGCATTTGAACCCGTTTCTTTTGTTATTTTCGTATGTTGATATGACACCTGTAACAAAAGATTTGCCTTCAGTATTTTGAATACACAGAAAACAAAAAAAGGAATTCATTCAATATACATAATGAAATTCTTTTGTTATAGATGTCATTGAACAATGAACATACAACTGACACTAACAAAAGAAAAGCATTCAAGATACACAGAATGCAAATTGACGAAAATTCACGATAATTATTGTCTAACAAGAAACAAACATGAACTAAACAGAATAACGAATCATCCCGCATGTACGAAAATAAAACGGTAACGGAAATACGAGACGATCGGAATATGAAAAAATCGCGTCGTACGACAAACGAACGGGAACGAACGGGAAAACGGGCGTCTTACGAAAAACGAACGGAAACGAACAGACGGGGCCATACGAAACGGAACAAAAAAAAATAATTTTTTTTCTGTGCACATGTCTAGTAATGAGCAAACTGGGAATCTTTTACATACTCTCTGGAGTTGAGAAGCTTTTGGAACTCCATCTCAGCCTTTTTAGCTGACATCACAGGTAACCTCTTGCTTACACTTGCTTCAGCCTTATTAGGCATTGATCTCGAGAAATATCCCACCATGTATAGAACCATTGTGACCCATATTTTAATAGCCTCAAGACTTACAATATGCAGGTAAAGAACCAGGCCCCTTTTTGAGATTCAGGACTGCGTGCTTTAACTGACAATTACATGGTCGTGCGACGTGGTTCCCAAACAAAATTTGCGTCCTTCTTTTTCCCACAAATAGAGCTTTCTTTTGGTGGAATTTGATCACCTCTGTGGTTTTTATTTTTTGCGCTATAAACAAAAATAGAGCGACATTTTTGAAAAAAATTCAATATTTTTTAATTTTTGCTATAATAAATATCCTAAAAATTATAAAAAAATGTTTCCCCTCAGTTTAGGCCGATACGTATTCTTCTACCTATCTGTGGTTGGATCGCAATAAGCGTTTAACGATTGGTTTGTGAAAAATGTATAGCATTTACAAAATAGTGGATAGTTTTATGGCATTTTTATTAATATTTTTTTTTACTAATGGCGTTGTTTTTTGTTTGTTTTTTCGTGACTGCGACATTATGGTGGACACATCAGACAATTTTGACACATTTTTTGGGACCATTGTCATTTTCACAGCAAAAAATGGACAGGGACGTTTTTAGTTTTAAAAAAAAAATAATGGTATTTTACTTGATTTTTTTTATTTTTACACTTTTTTTTATCACTTTTATTCCTATTACAAGAAATGTGAACATCCCTTGTAATAGGAATCAGTGTGACATGTCCTCTTTATGGAGAGATGTGGAATCAATAAGATCCCACATCTCTCCTCCAGGCTTACAAGCATGAAATCAGTGAAAAGACATTCACCCCTCCCACTGCCTATAAGAAAGATAATGTGGCGGATCTGCCGCTTTGATCGTTCTTATTGTGCACAGAATCGCCGGCTAAAGACGGTGATATCTGAATGATGCCTGTAGCTGCAGGCATCATTCAGATATCACCGCACAAAGTCAAGGATGTATTTTGTCGTACAGCGGTGGTAAAGTGGTTAAAAAATGCATTGTTTACTGTGAAAATGACAATTGCAGTTTGAGAGTTAACCACTAGGGGGGCACTGAAGGGGTTAAGTGTGACCACATATGTGTTTCTAACTGTAGGGGGTGGGGCTGGACGTGTGACATTGATCGCCTTTCCCTATATCAGGGAACAGACAATCAATGACAGCGCCACTGTGAAGAACGGGGAAGGGGAAGGCGTTCTTCAGCTCCAATGACCGATCGCAGGCCCATGGCTGGGCATTTAACAGTCACGTACAGGTACGTGATTGTGCCCAGCTGTGCCATTCTGCTGACGTATATCGGCGTTAGGTGGTCCTTTAGTGGTTAATCAAAATGTTATGTATTTTTATATAATAAAAAAAAAACAGTGGTCAAATATCACCGAAAGAAAGCTGTATTTGTGTGAAGAAAATGTATATACATTTAGTTTGGGTACAGTGGCGCAATTACCGGTTAGGCTGGATTCACACCTATGCATTTTTAGTGCATTTTGCAGATTTGCATCTACTGTAACATGGCTTTCTATGGTTCACGTTCTGTAGTGCAAATCTTCAAAATGCAAAAAGCACAAAAAAAATGATATATGTAAATCTAGCCTTAATGTAGTGCAGTGCTAATAGCAAAAAATGGCCAAGTGGGTAAAATCTTCCATAGCTCAATCCTAGGCTACGGTGCTGTGTGTTTTATAATGACTTACACCAGTGTAGGGAGACACATCTCTGATCCCTGCAACCAAGGTGACTTCATAGGATGCTGCAAGAGAAAGGAGCCACCCTGAAACAGGAAACCTAGCAGCAGAACATAGCAAGAAAGTGCTTAAAAAAAAGTTTTTATTTAGGTGTCTCTTTTCAAGCGAAGTTCACCTTTCGGGACTCCTGTTGTCAGTTCTGCCTACCTCCCCGGGTGGAAGCAAGCGGGGATCTTCTCCCCGCATCTGCTGTCACGTTTTGAAAAAAATATGGCTGTGTGGGGCTTGGCGCACGCAGCTGCCACATTCATGCGGTTTCCTGTGTATGAATGAACTAGAAGTATCGATAGCCACATCGGCTGATGGCTGGATGAATTTGTGAGGGGTGATGAGCACTCTCGTAGTTCATTCATAAGCCCAAGATGTAGGGCTTTATTTTATCACAGTTATGTAAGGGTTGTATTCAAGATGTGCAAAGAGATATCGAACAAATACTCATAAGTATAACATTTAATTAAAGAGAAGGTCCAGGCCCCCTACCAAAAAAGTTTGTCGGCAGCTACAGATATTGTAGCTGCTGATTTTTAATATTAGGACACTTACCTGTCCAGGGATCCCGTAAAGTTGGCACCCCATCCGATTCTGCGACGGGCTCCCTGGTGCTGCCATCGCCATTCTTGGTAAGGGAAACTGGAAGTAAGTCTTTTGGCGGCAGAGGAAAGAAGAGGGGGGTCAAACTTCCGGGCGACCTTACCACATCTCGCCGCAGCCAGGTCTCCCGGAAGTGGGGATTAATACCTGTCAAAACAGGTACACGCCTCCCCCCCCCTCCTGAAAGATTCCAAGTGTGCAAACAAGCAGAGTTTCCACTTTTGAGTGGAGCTTTCAGTAATGAGAGATACAGATAGCAAATGTAATTATATTAGAAAATATAACACAAATTCTTAACCAAAGATGCCTTTTCGCCACGGAGTCCAGCTCGCTTGCACGGCATGGCACAGATGACCAGACGTGTGGATGATGCCACTCTGCATGAGACTGAATATTCCAAGTTATAGCTGTAGTATATACAGGACTTGGAGGTAAGGAAATGGTCAACCCCCACTGCAAGCAACACACCCTTTTAAGGAAATTGGAGGAGTTCTTAGATATTGTGAGACAACTTTTAATACCGAAATATGCAATTTTCCCATCAGGCTTGTCTGCAGAAGCCTGATATTGCACCCCTGACCCACTGATCACAGATGCAATGCTGCAGGAAAAATTTAATAACTGCACATTTTCTTTCTACAAAATAAATGCATTTTTTTCATAGTGAGCAGGAAGATTGAAGGACAAGGATGGACATTTTTTGTTATTGAATCTAATGGTAATAAACACATTTCTATTTGTTAAAGCGGTAGTAAATCCGCTGACTTATTTTTTATTTGCACATGAAAGGGAAAAGGCATAATGAGCTAGTATGGCACCGCATACTAGCTCATTATGAAATATTTACCTTAGAACGAGGTGTCCTGTATTATGCTACTTTTGAATTAATAAACTTTGATTGTGAAAATAAATAGAACGAGATGTTGGTGTGCCTCCCGGTCCATGCAGAGGCAGCTGAAGTTTCACCTTGGCGTGTCTTCTGGGTATCGCGGGTCCAGCGCTGTGAGTGGCTGGAGCCACGCTGTCCTCAGTCCCACACATGCACGCGGGAGACTTCCTTCTGGCAAGGTCTGGTGGCTGTCGGGCTTTAAGCCGAAAATCCCCCTGTGCGCATGCGGCTCATTGCGAGGGGAAGATCTCCTAAACCGTGTAGGAGATATTTTTTTTTAGTAAAATTCCTTTGAAATAATGCAATAACCCATGAAAGCACCATTACATTTTTGGACAAACTATTTTGATCTTTTCTTGTTCAAACAAAATGATACAAGTATAAGGCCAGCTTAAAGGATCACAGCTTCAGATAAAATTCTGATTGTGATTTACTTCAACAACCACTACTGACTGTGAGGCTGATTTCCAGTTTCAGTTGTTGAAGGTTAAAATAAAGGGGGGGGGCGGGGGTTACATAATTTGCATATTTCAATAAAATAAAACGTTTTCCCAAGTGACACACACACACACACTCCCCCTCTGAGGAATACAGACACAGAAGACCATCTGGACACCCCATTACTGCAGATGTTCCTGACCTTATTTGGCTTGCAAAGCAAATTCAATAACACATGGCAATGAGCCTCTCCAGAGAATTCCTTATAACATATTTATGCACTGTAAGTAATAGGGAACTTGAAGAAATGGGAAATATTGCTGATTTTGGTTTTGAAGCTTCCGTACTTGTCTTCTTTCATTGTTTGGTTAACTATTGACTAAGAAAGCATTTATACATTAGGTACCCCAACACGTCACAGGCTGAATGGCTTGCTCCAGGTCAGTGACTTTTTTAGGGCTCATTCAGATGCAGATGCTGTCAGCAAAATCCAGTGTTTAGTTGTCCATAATCTGTATGCATATTAAATTTCTGTAAGCTTTACATACAGCAATAATGCAGCCTATTGGCCTCTACCAGCCATTGTGTAAATATTAATAATGTGTAGTCAGCGAAGCTTGCACTTTTGATTACACACTGTTGATGTTTACATGTTGGCCCTGCGAATGATTCATTCAAGCGATGGTGCCCAGATCAATGACAGGGTGCTCCATCATTGGCTGGTGGTTGTCATGGCAGTCAGAGGTGAGTCTTATGTAGTTCAGGCATGGAGCTGCAGGCAGGTTTAGGGCTGGCTGTTCATAGGTCCTGGCACATTGTGGTGGGCCTAAAGTGGATATAAACCTACCACACATGAATATAAACTGTTGCCAGAATAATAACTTATGTATCTGTATATGGCTTCTAATTATAATCCTACCTTCCACAACTCTCCCTCTTTCCCATACCAACCCTGCAAAACTCCGGAATCCATGGGCGGGTCTATGTTGCGGCACTCGGTGGGCAGAGATGTGATGTCACTAGGCTTCCGCCCACCTCTACACTCCCCTTGTAATGGCAGCAGTGCTTGTTATACTAGAAGTGCGCACACAGGGGACACAGAGCTCGTTCTGGGCAGAAGCAGAGCATGCTAACGGCCCCCCCCTGTAACTCCTGTGCATGTGCCACACAGGCTGTAGTGGAGAGGAGTTTTTGTTATAGCCTAGCACAGCTATGAGATGCTGAGAGCAGAGATGTGAGGCTCTGTATGCTCGTGCATTAGATAAGGAATTACCTGCCACTCACAGCACAGGGGAAGAAACTGACACCTGTTTCTCTGTGTCCTTTTTATTTTCTAACTGAAAAAAGATAAGAGGATTGCTCCGAGCTGGATAAACTCTTTGTGGCAAGACTGGGCACAGATAAAATGAAATCCTATTCTCGACAAGGTTCAATAGTTAAAAAAATTGGGTTTTAGAGGATAAGGTGATGGTGACTGCGCTGTGTAAAAACAAACAAAAGAGTAATGCAAAACTCACTAAGTGAGTAGGTAGACCACTAGGAGTAATGTAACTCCTATATGGTATAGTGTATAAAACCAGATAAACTAACAGAACAGCATGAACTATACGTGAAAAAAAAAACTCAAATAAGCATGTACGTAGGCACAATGTGAACAAAACATAAATATACAACGCATGAAATCCTGCAAGTGGTCATGTCCGAACGTGAAGTAGTGAACACATAGGGCCAGATTCTCAAACAAATTCGCCGGCGTAGCGTAACGCATTTACACTACGCCGCCGCATCGTACTAGAGCAAGTGCTGTATTCTCTAAGCATTTGCTCCGTAGTTTGCGTTGGCGTAGCAAAAATGTCCCAGTGTAAGCCCGCCTAATTCAAAGGGGGCGGCTCCTATTTAAATGAAGCGCGCCCCCGCGCCGAACAAACTGCGCATGCGCCGGCCGGGGAAAAAGCCCAGTGCGCATGCTCCAGCTCACGTCGGAAAGCACCATTGAAACCGACGTCAAAACGACGTGATCGTCACTACGCAATGCCCTATTCGCGAACAAGTTAGTAAAACGACGTAAGCGAAGGAAAAAGCCGACGCTGACCCGACGCCATACTTAACATGGCATCCGACGGTACTTCGTAAGGTTACTCCTCATAGAAGCAGGGGTAACCTTACGCGAACGAAAACGACGTACGCGACGACGGTGCAGCGTAAAAGCGATTGGGAATCGGCATAGTAGCCTCATTTGCATAGGCAAATGAGAAAACAACGTAAAAGCCACCTAGTGGCTGGAGTTGTCATTACAACTACGATCCGCAAGTGTAATGGTATTACACTTGTCGGATGTTCAAGCGTATCTATGCCAAAGTGATGCTAAGAATCACTCGCATAGATACGAAAAATGGCGATACGACGGGGTATCTGAGATACTCCGTCGTAGCGCCTCTGAGAATCTGGCCCATATAGTGTAAAGATCAAAAAAGAATCATAAAACAGTGATTAAAGTCTTATAAATCAGTGATCCCAAGGAAAAACAAAAAAAAAGCAAAGCTTCAGTGTCAAGGGACAAACTTCAGTGCAAACAACTCTTGTGGTTCCTAAGGCCCCATACACACGATCGGATATATCCGATGAAAACGGTCCGCGGACCATTTCCATCGGATATGTCCGATCGGGAGTTTGATCCGATGGCGTGTACACACCATCGGATCAAATTCCCCGCCGCCGGACGGCGCGGTGACGTAGTGGTGACGCGGCGGTGACGTTGACGCTGCCGCGTCACCGCCACGTCACCGCACCAGGAAGTAAAACACTTCCGCGCATGCGCCGAATCCATTCGGCAGCGGCGCGGCGGTGGTGGGAGCCGACATGTCTGCTGGTAAGTGTACTAACCAGCAGACATGTCGGGCGGACAGATTCCCACTGGATAGATTTCAAAGCTTGCTTTGAAATCTGTCGGGTGGAGAAATCTGTCCGCTAGCCCATACACACGAGCGGAGATGTCTGCTGAAACGGTCCATCGGACCGTTTTCAGCGGACATATCCCCTCGTGTGTACGCGGCCTTAGAGTCGGTTCACACTGGGGCGACACGACTTCCAGAGCGACTTTCAGAGGCGACTCAGACACGACTTGAGCATGAACCACAGGGCGATCTGGGGCTATTTACAACACGACTTCCAGGACAGGAGACATTCCAGTGGCCAATAAAACAACAATCAGCTCTGGGAGAGGGAGGGGGAGGGAGAGGTTTGCCTGTGAGAAATGTGTTATCTTATCTGGAAAATAGCTAGTGATCAGATCTGATTGAAGTAGTACAGGAACCTTTTCTGAAGTCGGAGCGACATGAGTAGTGTGTATTAACACCGCTCCCATTCACTAACATTGTTTTTCTCTACAGCGCGACTTGGGACGACTTGAGGGGGACCTCAAGTCGGATCCCAAGTCGCCCCAGTGTGAACCGACTCTAAATGCTCACCTCACGGCTATAGCACGGACAGCCAAAATACCACAGGTGTGTACTCAGACAGATGCAGCAAAACTTGATTGTAACTGGAGGACTCCACATCAAATTGACATATAAAGGAAACAGCAAAGGGATAATGACATAATTCTGTGAGGGCACTCACACTTTATATGTCAATTTGATGTGGAGTCCTCCAGTTCTAGGCTGTATATCTAACTGTCATACCTTGTTCAATGTATGGATATTTTAATGTTTGTAAACAATGCCGCAACTCATCCTTTAACTACCTCATGCTATTTTTTTATATTTTTGTACCATCGTTTAATAAATCCTTTTTTCATATACCTTGCATTCCTACATCATTTAAAGGATCACTAAAGGAATTTTTTTTTTTTAGCTAAATAGCTTCCTTTACCTTAATGCAGTGCTGTTTTCATGTTCTCATTGTTCGTTTTTTGCTTTGAAGTTACTGTAATTCTGCTCTGATCTCCACACTTCCTGCTTGTCTGGCTCCTTATGAAAAATCTCATGGCAGCTATTCACTGTGATCCAAGCTGTGTGTCTAAAACTCCTCAGAACCAATCAGATTAATTTTAAAAACAAAACACTGCCCTGGGATTCAATTTAAAAACAAAACACTGCCCTGGATTTGTTTGCTCCAATTATGTCCCTGTACATTTATACACCATTCACACGGACCTGGGGATCACTTCTCCCTGGTCCTGGGGAACCCTTCTCCACCACAAATGAGGATGACACCCCTTTTCCGGCAGGAATGTCACCCCCACATTCAAAATCAGGCAAAAAAAAAAAATGTCCAGCAAAAAAAAAAAAAAAATGCCCAGCCAAAAAAAAAAAAGGGGAGAAATAAATTACTGCAGCTGGCGGGACCCACGGCCACGGCCCCGGCTCCTCAGGGTAGACTCATGGGGGGGTAATCCGGGGAAGGAGGAGCAGCCCCTGGTCTCTGCCCACCTGGCGGCCTGCCCTCCAAGGCCACGGCTATTCTGGTCAGGCCAGCATTTATGCTTGCCATATTGGCCTGGATAGCCTGGGTGAGGGCCCTCACATCCTGCCTAACGCCTGCTGTAGTAGTCTGCAGTTTGTTTAGGCAGTTTATAACAGCCCGGGAGTGGCAGTCCGTATCCCCAAGTGTATCCTTTATGGAGGACAGGCTCTCCTCCATCCGCCCCAAAGTCTGGCTGCCCTGTCCCAAAAGAAGAATGGTGCTGGCATAGTACCAAGGAAGCCCAAGGACAAAGGTAAGGATTAAACCGGAATAATAATAATTGCATTGATTAGATAACGATCGGTGGATGCAGCAGGACACTGTCTTTAGGAAAATATTAATAGTGAAGATAGTAGATGGGGGTTTACAACCGCTTTAACTAGAGCAAGGGGAGACCCTGGAACTGTCTTTTGAAGAGTTTCTGATTACTGAGGACTTACAATAACAAATCAATAGCAGCCCATAACATAAATTAGGAAATTGATTAGCTTTCCCAGTAGCAAATAAAAATGTGGTACCTTCAAGCCAAGTTCTGTTCTGCCAAAACCCAAAGTGACAACACAGTATAGAACAACTAATATTTATGCTAACCCAAGAAGATAAAGCTCAACTATATCCACATAGTTGAATATTTGAAATGTTTTACTGTTTTAAACAGGTTTTATGGAAATACTGTACATTCACACGTATTATAACATTGTTTTTAATCTATTGTATCCTGGTGTTGAGCTTATATGAACAAAGTACCGTATTTTCCGGCGTATAAGACGACTGGGCGTATAAGACGACCCCCTAATTTTACAGCAAAAATTTGGGTTTTGAGATATATTCACTGTATAAGAGGACCCCCTTCCTACTAGTCATGCCTCGCCTCACTGTGCCATTACATGCTAGCCTGTGCCACCATTACTTGCCAGACTGTGCCACCATTACATGCCTCACTGTGCCCCATTACATGCCTTACTGTGCCCCATTACATGCCAGACTCACTGTGCCCCATTACATGTCAGACTCACTGTGCCCCATTACATGCCAGACTCACTGTGACACCATTACATGCCAGACTGTGCAACCATTACATGCCAGAGTGTGCCACCATTACATGCCAGACTGTGCCACCATTACATGCCTCACTGTGCCCCATTACATGCCAGACTGTGCCCCATCACATGCCAGACTCACTGTGCCCCATTACATGCCTCACTGTGCCCCATTACATGCCAGACTGTGCCCCATCACATGCCAGACTCACTGTGCCCCATTACATGCCAGACTTGCTATGCCCCATTACATGCCAGACTCACTGTGCCCCATTACATGCCTCACTGTGCCACTACATGCCAGATTCGCTGTTCCTATATGACATGCCTGTGACGGTGGTAGAACATATCCCCGTCAAGCCTTCCCTTCTTCTTCCATAAAAGAAATCACCCAATATTCCATGAGTAGCAATTTCCCTGGAATCGCCGAATAATCCATACATGAGCCAAGGCTTAATGCTGAATGTAAACAGGACACACTTTATTGAAAGTACACAGCACACTTTTATACAGAATTTGGAACATCCCTCCCCCAACAACCGCTTTTCTATTGGTCAATTGTAAAGTACATTTGTGGTTTCACTCCATGCAAATGAGGACTTCAAAATGTCTCAGCAGAGATTGGTCCCAAAGCTTGAATAGCCTGAATTTGTGTGTTGAGACAGAAGCCCCCAGGGGGTAATTACTACAATGAAGCAATCAGAACAACAATTAACCCCTCTATACACTGGACAATAGAATTTGGATTTCACGTAGAAATACTTCAGTATTTCATAGTCCATGACAATGCCTCACTGTGTCTTGACGATCCCTTACCTTACAGACATGCAGAATCACGGCTGTCCATTTTTCAAAAGCCGTGCCTCCTCCTCCTTCTGTTCCGTGATAGGCGGAACACTCAGCTTCCCAGGAGACACTGTGTTCAGTGTTCGCCTATCACGGAGGCCCTCTCATCCTCGGACGAGAGAGCCTCCGTGATAGGCGAACACTGAACACAGTGTCTCCTGGAAAGCTGAGTGTTCCACCTATCACGGAACAGAAGGAGGAGGAGGCGCGGCTTTTGAAAACTGGACGGCCGCGATAGGTTACCGGCGTATAAGACGACCCCTAACTTTTAAGAAGAATTTAAGAGGTTTAAAAGTCGTCTTATATGCCGTAAAATACAGTAGTTTGCATTATTATAAAATAACAGGTTATGCAGGAGATATTGTAAGCATATGCCTATTGGTGACATTTTAATTAGCTGGATTATGTTTGCATTAGTCATTTTAGTTCTACATGAAACAAACCTCTTTACGTTTAACTTGCTTGATGTATCAGTGCCACGGCAATTTGATCAAGGTTCTAATGAGCACAATTGATGAGGTGTTTGAAACATCCAAAGTGAGTTTTAGGTTTTTGCATAAACTGTCATACACGAATCTCTTTCCTATTCTTTTTTTTAAACACCTTAATTTCAGAGGGCCGTGAAACTGACAGATCCCGCAGGAGGTATTGTCCTCAGATTTGCATATACACTTTACTCAAACCACTTGGAAGTTGACACAATTACCACCTGTCACAATAAGGAGGAAGACATTTCCTTTGGGTTTTAGAGTCGGCTACAGTTTCCCTAATGAACAATGCACAGAAATGTATTTGCTACTATAGTAATACGTTTTTCTATTTTTGTTGATTTTTAACATCAAATAGGATTAGCTGTTTTAGGAAGTTCTAGCAGTGAATTCTAAATTAGTAGAGGTAAGGGTGAAAAACAATTAGTAATCCACAGTAGATCTTAATTTTTGTTATTTAGACCACTGTGTAAGTACAATACAGGTTCCAACAATTACATGCTAAACCTAAATGATTTGTTACAATACAATATTGATGTATGACCTGACATTTTATACAGGAGGTAATGGACGTCAGGTCAATGGCTAACGTGAAGCAGTCATATGGCCAAGCAGCATATACAGGCACAATATCAACAAACATGAGTACCAAACCAGATCATCTTGGTCAAAGCTTCAGAATTGATGGGTGGTGTTGTACCCCCTGAGCAGCAGTCTTACTCTAGGACATTACAATGAGCATGAGCGGTTCCTCACAATGTAAATCTATATATTTTTAAATAATGGATACCTTACACCAGTTTTTACCCGATCATGTACCCCCACCCCAGAGAGCAGCAGTCGCCAAGAGATACCACAATGACTAGGGCAGCATTCTCATCCTATATTACACAGGATAACCCAGCAGAGCATTCAGACCCATTTACTGATCTAGGTAAAGACATAGATGCTACTTCTTCCTCACAACCTCTGCCGTCAGTGCCATATTTGACCACTTTTGTTCTTGATGATAGACTTCATGTCCTACTACAGAACATCACACACGTTATTTCCAAAGAAGTGGGCAGGATTGTACAGGAACTGCAGGGGGAAATTACATTAATTGGGAAACATACAGATCATTTGGAAACTAAATTTGATGAATTTGTTCAATACATACATGTCTTGAGACAAAATATATACCAGCTCCACTTCCAACAGGAAGATTTGGAGAATAGGGCATGGCACTAAAACATTTAGATTAGAGGGGTTCAGTCTCATTTGTGAGGCCTATTTACCAACTTGGCTCCACACATCCCTGATATAGATTGGCACCAGACCAAGAGGCATAATATGCACTTCCATTATTATAACAGTAAGAAAGTGCTTCTTGCAAACACGTGCAACAAATCATTTATTGACTAAAAGAGTGAAAAAATAGAAAGCTTTAGCGATTTCTCTTCTTCTATGATTGCTAAAGACTGAAACGTATGACCTATTACTTTTCATCTCCAGAAGCATTGTGTTCAATACCATTGGGGTATCTCTTTTAGGCTTATTGTCAACAAGGATAGCATGCAACACAGTATCTGTGAAATGGAAGAAAATTAATCCTTCCTTAAAGCGGGGGTTCACCCTAAAAAAAAAATCTAGCATTACAATCAGCTGACCTACGATATGTACATTACAGCGGGGAACAGTGACACTAATACAGCGATCAGAAAAATTATCGCTTAGTGACGCTGGCAATAGGGAGTGAAAGGGTTAACAAGGGCGGTGATCAAGGGGTTAAAACTTTATTAGGGTGGGGTAGGGGGCTACCCTGGACCTAACACTAACTGCCTGTCACACTGACACTAACTGCAGTGATCATACATATAATCACTGCATTCAGTGACACTGTGACAGGGGGTGGGGGGGGGGGGGGGCGATCTGGGGGGTTAAATGTTCCTATGTGTCTGTGTGTCAGTGTGCTGTTGTGCAGACCTACTATGTGATGTGATCTCTCCTCAGCGGTGGTCGGAAAAAAAAACGCAGAGGGAGCGATCACAACACTTCCTCCTTCCTGTGTTTTTACAGGAGGAGGAAATGACACGCAGGGGGAGTGCGCGCATTGGCTGAGAGCGATGCGGAGGGGGCGGACAAAAACCAACCGCCGCCCCCTCTGCACGGATCGCTCGGCCAGGTAACCGGACCGCCGTATGTACGGGGGGGGGTCTGATCGGACCCCCGAACCCCCTCAAGGCACCAACGTATATATACGTTGATGTTATATAAATAGTAGAGAAAAAAATTGTGCTTGTTAGGGTTACACAGTAGAAGCAGCGATCAAAAAGATGTTACACCACATCACACAGAATATAGAAGGAAAAAAGGTCGCGCTAAAAAAATATATAAATGAAAAAAAGTCCTTGAAACAATATAGTCAGGTGAACATTGATTGGGTAAAGTTTGTGGACAATGTATTCAGGTAAAGTTAATCACAGAAAAAGCACAGTCCACCAAAGGAAAAATCATGGGTAATCTTCACCAGGTGAAAAAAGCCGTTTCACACTAAACCAGTGCCAGAAAGATGAGAACCTCCACCAATATGGTATATATACTCTTACCAGATCGGAATGATCCCTGGTTAAAGGAGATCATATACAGCATGGTAAGAGCCTGGGATCGAAGATAGCCGGGACGGTCAGTGTCCTTAATATGTGAATGGCATTGTGAGTGCCATTCACATAAGATGAGACTTTATTCCTCTCACAATATTCACATATTAAGGACACTGACCGTCCCGGCTATCTTCGATCCCAGGCTCTTACCACGCTGTATATGATCTCCTTTAACCAGGGATCATTCCGATCTGGTAAGAGTATATATACCATATTGGTGGAGGTTCTCATCTTTCTGGCACTGGTTTAGTGTGAAACGGCTTTTTTCACCTGGTGAAGATTACCCATGATTTTTCCTTTGGTGGACTGTGCTTTTTCTGTGATTAACTTTACCTGAATACATTGTCCACAAACTTTACCCAATCAATGTTCACCTGACTATATTGTTTCAAGGACTTTTTTTCATTTATATAATTTTTTAGCGCGACCTTTTTTCCTTTTATATACGTTGATGTGCCTGTCGGTGCCATTCTGCCGACGTAAATGTACATGCGGCGGTCCGCAAGTGGTTAATAAAAAACGTACACACAACCGGTTTCCTCGGCAAAAAAGCTCTCCCACCTAATTTCTTGATAGATTCTGTCGAGGAAACCGGTCGTGTGTACGCGACCTGACTGTACATCTTTGTCTTTTTTTCTTTTTTTTTATGAAATACTGGAAAGCACTACACTATGGCAGTTCTTGTATGTCTATGGGGAACATCCACTCGGGAGATGTATTGAGGAGCCCCCATGTGGAGGATGTAGAGGAGATAGGATACCTCTTACTACTTACCACCGAGAGACCCTGGGTGGGGGAAATAGCCACATGCTACAGTGATCTCCATAACAAGAGATCCATTGGAGTCAGTAAGGAGATTTGATTTAGGAGGTGGAGGATTCCTTTCTTTTAACTTCATGGATATCCTACTCACAGAACGGACTGTCACTTTTTTTATGCTATTTTGAAACATTAATTGCTCCTATATTGATCACTTTATGTTTAGTGTTAATCAGGAGTATTATTCATTGTTCTACACTGGACTTTTGCAGATACTCATTCACAGATATTTATGTCTAATACATATTTGAATTCGTTTTTTATTATCTTTTAGGTACATTTGTTTAATTTTTGTTCAATGCAGCGCAGCTATTTTTTTTTCTACATTGTCTTAGTGTGTGTATCTTGCATATTTTGTTGCGGCAGCTATTGCATATCACTTATTTTTCCACGTCATATTTTATATATGTTATTTTCATTTTTACTGTGACCGCACAGTATTTCCTTTACACTTCTATATAAAATAACTTAATCTCTCTTGAGAGGAGATGTTCGAGAGGGTATATGATATCAAATTTTTATTAACCACCAACACCATCCTCTAATACACTTGACACGATCACAGAAGAAACGATACTCCAAACTCTTCAAAACCACACTATCGACCACAATAGAAGTACCGAATCTAAACCACTCAACGGAACAAACACTCAACCCCATTCAAACAAAGCAAGAAGAAGAAATCAACACAAATAGTCTGCAATTGACACATTTTTCACTGGTCCCAATTACCATTGACACCACCAAAAACATCATCAGAAGCCCCTGAGACAACACATCGCCTAATGACACCATTTCTACAAAACTCCTGAAAGAATGTACTAACATCTTGGCACCCACCATAACGCACATCATAAACTAATCGTTCAAAGAAGGTTTTTTTTTCCGAGCTCTCTCAAGCAAGGCGTAATTAAACCCCTCCTAAAGAAACCCAACCTCGACCTTAAAGACTCAAATCATCGCAGATGGGTAACAAGCCTTAACACCATCTCCAAGATCATGGAGAAAGCAGTAGTACAACAGCTACAACCCCATCTGGAAACCCACAAACTCCTAGACCCGATTCAATCAGGTTTCTGCCCAGGCTACGGGACAGAAACGGCACTCCTCAAGATATGGGATGACCCCCACGAAGCAGCAGATGATGTAGAATCTTGTCTCCTAGTGCTGCTGGACTTCACTGCAGCTTTTGACATGGTTGACCATGACACCCTGCTCACTCGACTCGAAGTAGCTAGAGTCTTGGACTCGGCCCTACCCTGGTTCGCATCCTTCCAAGAAAATCGATCGCAGACAGTGAAACTAGGAGGCTTCATGTCAGAAACACGGACCATTACATGCGGCGTCCCTCAAGGATGACCCCTTTTGCCTGTACTCTTCAACATCTACATCCGTCCACTCCTCAAAATCATCAGCAAACAGGACCTGCGCTACCACACGTATGCTGATGACATGCAACTTTACTTTCACATCACCAACAAAAAAGACCAATATCACTAACTAGGTAAATGCCTCACCCTGATCAATAATTGGATGATGGAAAGCTCCCTCAAACTCAATGGATCCAAAACAAAACTTCTTATCCTTCACGCAAATCGAAAATCTAACTCTGGGACACCACCCACCATCCTTGTACAAACCATCACCCCAAGCAACAAAGTCAAAAGCCTTGGAGTCATCTTTGACTCAGACATGACGATGGACGCACAACTAGGAGCAGTAGACGGCGGTTCCCACCATCTTCTCCGCCTACTGCGTAGACTCATCCCCTTCATCCCGGAAGAGGATACAGCGGTAGTGGTTGGAACAATCATCAATTTCCGACTGGACTATGCAAACTCCCTCTACTTAGGACTACCCAAATATCAGATTTTGCGTCTACAAGTCGTCCAGAACACTGCAGCCAGACTGGTAACAGCTAAAAAAACGTGGGAACCAATCTCCCCGGTCTTGAGGTCCCTCCACTGGCTAGCCATAAAGGAGCGGGTCACATTCAAGACCCTCTGCCTCACTCACAAATGCACACAAGGAAGCAATCCTCAATACTTAAGCGAGAATATAAAACCCTTTGTCATCAATCGCATCCCCCGGTCAACCAACCAAAACCTCCTCCAAATCCCCAAACCCTGCTACAAATCTAAGGAAGAACGAAGATTTGCAGTCCAAGGACCTCGGCTCTGGAACGCTCTACACATGACCACCCGCATGGAAGAAAACCATCGGGCTTTTAGGAAAAAACTAAAGACCCACCTCTTCTGAAGGATCAGGACGACACTGGATGCAAAGCGCCTTGAGGCAATTTATTTCGCAATTGTAGCGCTATACAAGTTACTCTCTCACTCACTCACTCTTACACCTGTCAGCTTTTATGCATATGATATAAACTTTTTTTTTCCAGAAGGAAATTAAAACTGATGCTGTATGTGTTTTAAAGTCTGTTAGCTAAAGCTGGGCTTTAATTTGTTGGCACTTAAAGTTCATATAAAACTACTTCATTCTATGCATTAAGGTATACATCTTCTGAACTGCAGTATCTGCCGCGCCCCCCCCCCCCTTATTCTTACCTAGGCCCGATCCAGCGATGTGCGCAAGAGCAGTGGTTCTTGCCACTGTCTCCCTCCTCACTGGGCAGATTAAAAGCAGTGAGAGTCATTGGCAGCTTTCTATAGGGGCATTTGCTGAAGAGGAGGAGCAAGGAGCGCTTTCGGGAAACTTGAGGATTGGAACTGCTTTGTGAAAAATATTTTTTTTATTTTATTAAGTCAATATAAGTCATCTCTTACCAATGACAGCATCTTTCAAAAAGAAAAAGACCTCAGAATAGAAATAAAAAAACACTTATTCCGCACTGAATCTTGATGACTTCCAAGTGTACTTTGTACACTGATTTGACCCACTTTTCTATTATGCTATGTACAAGGTGACATCTGTTACTTTTTAAGCAGTCCTGTTGTGCAAAACTAAAAATAAAAACTACTACTGCATCTCCTACAGATTTGAGTGAATGATCGCCAAGTTTCAGCAATAATCACTGCGCCTTTCACAGAATGTCTACATTCTGCTTTTCTCTCTGTGTGAAATGTTAGGGCATGGCTTCTTATGATTTATTCTCCAGCTACCTGTGACAAGTCAGGGTCAATTAGAAGTCTATTGTAGAAAAATCAGTGTCCAATTCAATTTTTTTTTTAAGCATCCTTATTTAAAGAATTTGTAAAAGATATATATATATATATATATATATATTAATTAACAAACATGTTATATCCCTTACTTTCTCTGTGAAATTGTATTGCATACAGTAGTCCTATTAAGAACCTCCACTTCTGGGATCCCCTGCTGGCGCCCCGCCCCCATAAAAAGCTGCTTCTTATGGTGAACGCGCACCTGCGGTCTTGCTCCTGAGCCAGGCTATGTGTGTCCACTGACTTCCCTATGTACACACAGCATGGCTCAGCCGTATCCTCTTCCTCCTTACAGGATTTGATTGACAGAAGCAGGAGCCAATGGCTCCTGCTGCCTCAGCATAGTGTGTGAGAGTGGAGAGGGAGGAGAGAGAATACATTACCTGCTATTGATAGACCGCACAGTCCTGAATAGAGTCAGGACTTTGGTACCCAAAAGTATTTAGTGGGTTAAGGGGCAATATTATTACTGGGAAGTTTTTTAACCTGATGCAGGGGATGCAAGGGAATAAACAATGTCTACCGGCCATTAGAACCACTTTGATAAATTTATAGGAGGGTCATATTACGTTCAGGAGGCAGTACAGCCACCACGGAACGCAACCTATTAAATAACAAATAAAAAGAATGGGGCAGATTCAGAATTGTTCTACAACCATGAGTAATGCATGGGGTTGTGGAATGGCAGGCAATTTATCACCTCTGAGCTGCCTGTGAAATGTGACAACACACACATATAACCCTGTGAATATACTCTTCATCTTATTTGTTCGCCAACTGTGACCAGATACTGTTAAGCCACATTTGTTAAGATTGACAGTAGAATAATAAAAAGCCCTCTACTGGGATTAGGAGAGCAGCCTAGGCAGGCTTTAATTTTTTTAGGTGATCCCGTGACAAAAAATGTGATCGAAAAATTTGACTTTATATTTTTATATTCCATTTAATTCGATTTATTGGTGTACTGCCTGAAAGTACATGAGACTTTATTCCTCTCACAAGATGTGGAGAGAGAGAGAGAGAGAGTTCTCTTTGGGATGAGGAAGGAAACAATGGTTTGTATTATTAAAGCTATTGGCAGTTTTGACATTTTTAATCAGCCTCCCAAGAGGGGCAGTAAATTAGTTTCTGGATGTATAAAATTGAAACACTGTACATGGTGCTAACAGAATTAAGTTACTGTATTCCATTGTTTTATAGATGGCAGGAATTCTCCAATCATTAATCCCACCTGTTGTTTTTTGGCTGAAACAAATCATTTTGAATAACAGCTTGATATTTCTTACGTTTTTAAAGTCAAACTACCCAACTCCTGTATCACTCTCTGCCTTCTCCAAATTCCTTTTTAGCTGCTGTGATCCAACTTCCCTTTCAGGCTGGGTTCACACTATTGCGAATTGGATGTGGATTTCTACGCATTCAATTCGCATGTCAGACTGTGACCAGCTCTCTATGGAGCCGGTTGACACATCTCCAGAGCGGCTCTGGTGCAAATTGCACAGGCGTCATGTGCGTCTTCTGGTCCATTTCAGGTCCGACTTCAGACAAACATTTGGCTGGCGGCTCCCCGAGTGGCACACTCCCTACTCTACCCTTGCGGCGCACGCACTCCCTACTTTACCCTGGTGGCACTTCCTACCCATTAACCACTTCAACCCCCTAGGACCCACCAGTACTTCTTAATCCTTGGATTGAAGTGTACCTCCAGGGGCACCAGGCATCATCCCAGTATCAACATTTTCAGCCAGTGATTGGCCTGTATAGCATCTCGGATCACTTCTACAGGGCACAAAAGGGTTCTCCCTCTTGCTACTGCCCACTGCGTATAGTGGACTCTCCTAAACGATTGGGGAGCCCCCTGGTACCACTAACCACTGCTTGGTCCTGTTGTACACCGCCCTCAGAGGGGAGGAAGGTACATCTGAATTGCCCCTGGAGTGAAAAATCACTCCCTTTCCGCCCCGCTCACTTTGCACATGGACACACAGTTATTTTTTTACGAATAAGCCTCCCAAGATAGAAATCTGTAACAAAGTATATTCCCCCCAAAATCCTTGCAGTGTACATAGATCACCCAGGGGAAAATGTTTAAAAAAAGAAAATGGGGAGTTACTCTTAAAGTTTGCCATTGTGCATATGTGAATGTTGGTTTTGAACCCAGCTTGACAGAAATTTTTTCTGTCATATGATTTATTTATTATATTTGTGCATGTTTTTTTTTTCTGCGCAATGATGGCAGACAAGAAATATTTCCTCTGACGACGACAATTTTGACTGTATTTTGACTGTCTTTTTTCGAAACTAATTGCATTCCACATACAAAGAATGCCTTGTACCTCCTGTATTTTACTATTAAAACCAGGTTCCAGGTTGGCTCCGGGAGTACAGTGACAGGGTACTTTTTGAGATTACACCTATTGAACTCTTTATATTTTCTATGCCTTATAATGCCTGTGGATCACCCCCTAGGACTTTATGTTGGGAGAATTAAACCTACTCTGCGGCAACTAATTAATCCTCACAGATTCACTTACCCAAATAACAACATTGATGTTCACATAGCATCGCCTTATTTCTCTAGCAGAAGACATCCCCGAAGTTTTTATAAATGTTATCAGGTTAACAGGGGCACTGTGGGGATTCAAATTTAAATGACCCCCCGCAAAAAATTGCCACATTTTTATCGGTACATCATTTTTTTTTTCTTTTACTTCGTTTTTATTAAAAGAATAAAACAGAGTATACAGACAACCAACAGTTGTTAAATTTGTGAATAACACAACCCCTACAGCCCAAATAAATGATCGTTCTGCTAGCAGAATACACAGGGGACTCCACTCGCCAGCTTCAAGTACAAAACCCCTTGAGTAACAAAAGTAACATGTGTGAACAAATCCAAGGGCAGTTTAGTCAAATAGCATAGTCAATAACATATCATAAGAAGGGTATTAATGGGTGCAATAGCTAGCGAAAACAAAGCCAGTCGCAATCCTAACCCGTAATATGTAAAAAGAAAAAATGGGAATACTAAAATCTTTTTTTTTTTTAAATAACAAACATGTCATACTCCCCCCCCTACCTGCTCTGTGCAGTGGTTTTACACAGAGAAGCCCAGATCCCCCTCTTCTCTGATCCCTCTGTTTAGATATATTATCACATTCCCTATGTTCTCAGCTGCATAAGAGCTTGGGGCCAAAGGAGAAGCAGCAGCACACTGAGCTTACCAGTGAATGGCTGTACATAAAGGGAGGGCATGTCAGGACAAGTCTGATCATGCCGTCTGAGTTCCCAGCATAGCTAGAGTTCAACTTCAAAAACCACGGTGTCCTTTCCTGCTTAGTGTGGTCAGTTTTTAATAGGACAGCGGAGGGACTGGCAGGAACACCAGGGATTTCACACAAATGAAATAATAAAAAAAGAACAGGATACTTTCTCATACAAGTACATGGTACAGCAGCCACGTATGAGGAATATGAAGTGTTGGGGTAACCAACACTTTAACTAACAACTGGTAGTCATTAACCATCAGATAAAAGGGACAAAGAGAGACCGGCTAACCTTTCAGGCCTTTATAACATTGCATTTGTACATTTTGAAAAACCTGTAAAAAGGATAAGAAGTGGTAAAAAAATATATTTAGAAATGTTAGACGTTGGCAGGGGTGTTTCCTTTACCTATATACTTTGTGCTAAATGGTGTCCCTCTTTTTTTCATTTCAGAAAGTTATGTATAAATTATCCCCTCCCCCTATAGAAACTAAACTCCCGTGGTACGAAAGGTAAAAAAAATCATGACACACCCCCTCCACCCCGTTGTCTTTATGGGAAGGACCTTGCTTAGTGCACTGGTGTGCAGTGATGTTCCCCCCTCCAGGAAGGAGCCATCCCCAATCTGCTCCCGCAAAGTTGGGAGCATAAAATTGTCCAAAATGTCTTGGTATTCTGACACCTTAGGAGTTCCCCCCATCACTGGAACTAAGGTGCCAAGCCCAACCCCTGAAAAACAATTCCCCCTCCACCAAATGATTTGGACCAGTGCACAATGCAAAGGTCCATAAATGAATGAATGAATGAAAAACTTATATAGCGCGGCACATGCAAACTAAATCGCCTCCCCCCTGGGCGCTCGTTGTTCCTATCTCTCTTGATCCCTCATCAAAAGAGCAGAGTTTTGTCTCCATCTGTCTTCTGCCCCCAGGTCAGGTGGTTTTCCTCCAACCGAATGCTGGTTGGTAAAGCGTTCCATAGTCTGGGACCTTGTACGGCAAACCTTCTTTCTCCCTTGGACTTGTATCTGGCTTTGGGTATCTGGACCAGATTTTGGTCGGTCCCGGATCTCAGAACGCGATTGGAGTTGTGGGCTTTTATCTTTTCACATCCCGCAGATATTGCGGAAAAAACCCTTCCCTTGGATGCACTTATGTGTCAGACAGAGTGCTTTGAAAGCAATTCTGTCCTTTACTGGCAACCAGTCCTTGTCCCAAAGGGTTCTCAACGAAGGTGAGATTGATTCCCATGGTTTTTTCACAGTCACATAAAGTCTGGCGGCCGTATTCTGAATGACTTGCAGACGAGAGATTTGGTATTTTGGGAGTCCGAGGTAAAGGGCATTTGCATAGTCCAGTCTGGAGTTCACAATTGTTCCCACCAGGACTGCTACGTCTTCTTTAGGAATAAATGGAATAAGTCTGCGTAGTAGGTGCAGCAGATGGTGAGATCCGCTGACTACTGACCCTATTTGTGCGTCCATTGTCATGTAGGTGTCGAAAATGACCCTGAGACTTTTGACTTTGGAGCTAGGGGTGATGATTTGGCCCAGAATGGGCGGAGGTGTCCAGGTCGTTGCCAGTTGATTCTTACGACTGGCGTGAAACAGAAGAAGTTCTGTTTTGGAACTGTTGAGTTTAAGATAACTCTTTGTCATCCAGTTTTCTATCAAAGAGAGACATTTCTCTAAACTGAGATGATGATCCTTTTTGTTGCAGATGCGAAAATACAGTTGCGTGTCGTCTGCATATTAGTGATAGAGTAATTTTTCGCTACTGATTTCAAAGAGAGGGCGAAGATAGATATTGAAGAGCACCGGTGACGGGGGATCCTTGAGGGACTCCACACGATACTGTGCGTTTTTCAGAATTGAAAGGTCCCAATTTCACTGTTTGTGATCGGTTTTCCAGAAAGAAGGAGAACCATGATAAATCACCTTCTGCGACTCTGGCTACCTCAGCCAACCGAGTCAGTAACAGTTTGTGATCTACCAAGTAGAAGGCTGCGCTTAGGTCCAACAGAACCAGAAGACAATATTTTGAGCAATGCTGTTTCCGTCCCGTGTCCCGCTGTTGTACCACTACTTTCTCCATTACCTTGGAGAGAACGTTTAGGCCTGTTATGGGACGGCAGTGAGTTGGGTCCTAGGGGTCAAGGGTAGGTTTCTTCAAGATGGGCTGGATTGTGCCCTCTTTCAGCTGGGAGGGCACTATGCCTTCCTTAAATGACTGGTTTATAAGCTGCATGATAGGCTGTGCCACCATGTCGGCACATTACTTCAGCAGTTTAGTGGGGATGATATCATTAGGCGCTGTGCTGTTTTGCAGAGTACCGGTGATATTTTTAGTGGCATCGATGGAGATGGGTTCCAGAGTGAACTTTGTTGATTGTAGAAAATTTCTATGGGTGTTGTGTGAATGATTGAGGCGGGTATTGTTTTGCTGAATTCTTTCCCGGATTCTCTCAATTTTATTGATTAAGAAATCCGATAATTCATTGCAAAATTCTTGGGTATCTGAATTGGGGGCTTCAAGACAGCCTGGATTCATGGTCTGAGTGACCAGCTTAAAGAGTTTGCGTGGGCGGGTTATGGCATTGGTGATAGCATTGGAAAAATTATGTTTCTTGGCTTTGAAGATTTCTTTATGGTATTTTCTTGTTATTGCCTTGTAGATGATGAGGTTCTCCTCTGAAGCGCTTCTCTTCCAGGTGGCATCCGCCCTTCTGCGCTCTTGCTTCAGTAACGACAGCTGGTTGTTGAACCAGCCGGACTTGTTTTTCCGGATGCAGGCTTTACGTTTTGGCGCTACTAAGTTGGCTGACTGTAATAGGGCTGTATTTATGGCATCCTGTGTTTGAGGCTGTTTGAAGTTGTTGAATTGTTTTTATTTTATTTCCTAAGGTAGATTTGAAGAGTTCCGAATGGAGCTTCTTCTGAGATCTAGTCCAGTGTGTTGTCACCGACTTAGGTGTTTTTTATCAATGGGGGAATTTCGGAAATGATGAATTTAATTGCATGGTGATATGTCCATGGCAACGGTTCATTTTCCAAAATGCTTATTTTTAGATCTTGTCTGAAAATTAGGTCGAGGGTGTGACCTGAAGCATGTGTGGGCCCACATACTAGTTGCTGTAGCCCTAATCCTTCCATGTGGTCAATACAGGCGTCGGCCATGGGATCCTGTGAGGAGTTGGCCCAGAGATTGAAGTCCCCGAGCAGCAGAAGGTGTTTGCTGTTAAGGGTATAAGTGGAGATAAACTCCATCAGTGATGGTAGAAGCTGCGATTTTAGGCCAGGTGGTCTATAGCAGAGAAGAATGCGGACGGTCTCCTGGGGGTTTGTTTGCAGTTGTAGAGTAAGGGTTTCCATGAATGGAAGATGGTTTTGAAGGACTGGTTTAGTGATCGCAAGGTGAGTCTTGTGGATCACCGCCAGGCCTCCTCCTCTTTGCCCTATTCTGTTTTCAGTTATAATATGACACCAATTCTCCTGGAATGGTATTACAGTCGGTTGTAAGCCAGCTTTCTGTAATAAAGAGGCAGTCTAAATCGTATTGTAGTATGAAATCATAGATTTCTAGTCTGTGGGCCAGATTCTCAGCGGCGATACGACGGAGTATCTCAGATACCCCGTCGTATCGCCTTTTTTTTTGGCTCGTATCTATGCGCGTGATGCTTAGCATCACTTTTGCATAGATACGCTGCAACATCCGACAAGTGTAAAACCATTACACTTGCGGATCGTAGGTGTAATGACAACTCCGGCCACTAGGTGGCCTTTACGTTGTTTTCTCATTTGCCTATGCAAATGAGGCTAGTACGCCGATTCCCGATCGCTTTTACGCCGCCCCGTCGTCGCGTATGTCGTTTTCGTCCGCGTAAGTTACCCCAGCTTCTATGTGGAGTAACCTTACGAAGTTCCGTCGGATGCCGTCGGGTGCCGTCGGATGCCATGTTAAGTATGGCGTCGGGTCAGCGTCGGCTTTTTCCGTCGCTTACGTCGTTTTACTAACTCGTTCGCGAATAGGGAGTTGCGTAAATGACGCTCACGTCGTTTTGACGTCGGTTTCAACGACGCTTTCCGACGTGAGCTGGAGCATGCGCACTGGGCTTTTTCCCTGGCCAGCGCATGCGCAGTTTGTTTGACGCGGGGGCGCGCTTCATTTAAATACAAGCCGCCTCATTTGAATTACGCGGGCTTACGCTGGGTCATTTTCGCTACGCCAACGCAAACGACGGAGCAAATGCTTAGGGAATACGGCACTTGCTCTAGTACGATGCGGCAGCGTAGTGTAAATGGCTCACGCTACGCCGGCGAATTTCTTAGAGAATCTGGCCCTGTGTTTTACTGCCGATCTTGTGTTGATCAAAGCACATGATATGTGCTTAGGCTGGGGTGGATGGCTGAAATTTTTGACAGTCGATCGATTCTCAAAAGTCGCTCAGTTCTTAGGGCCTTTTTGGTGACGGCTGGTAATATTGCGGCAAATCGCCTCAGACCCCAAATGGTTTCTGCCGCATACCGCAGATTAGCCATAGTCGCCAGTCGCCGGGGATAAGGTTTTCAAATGGCGATGGAGAGGAGATTCACTGAATCCTCTCTCCCGACTTGGTCCAGAGGAAGGCAAAAAAAAACCTGGCCGAGCTATGCTGGTGCAGGGAAAAAAATTCCTTCCTGATCCCTGACATGGATGAGCGAGTTTGGGGTGGAGAAACTTGACTGGCCTGACCTCAACCCAATTATAAATCCTTTGGGATGAATTAGAGCAGAGACTGCGAGCCAGGCCTTCTCGTCCAATATCAGTTCCTGACCTCACAAACGCACTTCTGAAAGAGTGATCAAACATTCCCATAGACACACTCCTAAACCTTGTGGACAGCTTTCCCAGAAGAGTTGAAGCTGTTATAGCTGCAAAGGGTGGGCCAATTCAATATTGAACCCTACGGACTAAGACTGTGATGATTTGACTATCTAGTTTGATCCAGTCTGTCATCAGCATTACCAAAGGAAATTATTATTATTATTTTTTTTCCTGTTTCAACTTCCTTTAACAGACTAAGCTGTCCAGCAAAAGTGGCAGTTAGAGGGTTGTGACAAAAATGTTACCATTTGACAGGGGTACTTACAATGATCAGCCTTTATTCATTTATTTAAATCCTGTGTATCAAAAAAAAACACGTCTCTCTCGGCTTTGAAAGTTTAACTGGAGTTATGCTTTAATGCAGTGGTCTCCAAACTGTGGCCCTGGGGCCAGATGTGGCCCTTTGCTTGCCTCTATCTGGCCCTTGGGGCACTATTACATCCACAACTGACACCAAGGACGGGGGAACTATTCCTCCCAGTGACACCAAGGACGGGGGAACTATTTCTCCCAGTGACACCAAGGATGGGGTACTATTCCTCCCACTGACACCAAGGACAGGGTTCTATTCCCCCCACTGACACCAAGGATGGGGTTCTACTCCTCCCACTGACACCAAGGATGGGGTTCTACTCCTCACACTGACACCAAGGACGGGGCACTATTCCTCCCAATGACACCAAGGACAGGGTTTTATTTCTCCCACTGACACCAAGGATGGGGTTCTACTCCTCACACTGACACCAAGGACGGGGCACTATTCCTCCCAATGACACCAAGGACAGGGTTTTATTTCTCCCACTGACACCAAGGATGAGGTTCTACTCCTCCCACTGACACCAAGAATGGGGTTCTACTCCTCACACTGACACCATGGACGGGGTTCTATTTGTTTAGAAAGTTTGGAGACTCCTGCTTTAATGTGTTAGTCACATATGTAAAAGTCCATGTAAAGCTATAAATCTATTCCATCTAACACTACACTCTCCAGACATCGCTGCTTTCCAAGGGTGACTGCATTGCTCCTCCATACACCCCAAGACAGGAATTGTGTTACTGGTCAGATCACAGAGTGAAAATACAGAAAAAAAAGACTACCGAAAAGAGAACAAAAATGCAATGAACACAGTTAAGATTTAGTACGCTGTAATATATTGCATTCTTCATTTTGGGTTTGATACCGCTTGTATGTGGTCCAAATAGAGTAATTTTACTCTGAGTCACTATAATTTTAATACTGAATATTTTCTAGTAAGCAAGTTCTTTTTCCAGCCCTTGATTAGCATTTTATAAAAACCTCAAAGGCCTTTTCCAATCACCACCTTACATTTAGATGTGAAGAGTGAGAAGATACCTTATCTTCAATATAGGTGTCAGTTCTTCAAAAGCTCTGCTGATCACTGTCAGTATTTTCCAATATATATGACATCAAATACCAGTCTAATATGTCAGGAGGGTGACATTCACATTCACATTTTTTTGCTGTTTTGTATATACAAGTGTGGGTGTCACATTCAGTACTGTATTATGCCTGAAGAAGAAACCAAATGTGTATTTCCATTTCCACTTCAATAAGATAACCAATAAACGGCATTCACTTAGGTATACATTTTCTAGCAGAAGTGACAAAAGAATCTGGTCTAATTTAATGTCATATTATGCAAAAATAGGGAAGACTGGAAAGGTGTAATGAATACATCTTCACAGCACTGAATGCATAATGAACAATTTAAACTGTGAGTTTCATGTTGACTAAATCCGTTGAATTGCTTGAACTCAAGTCGAATAAATATACTTAAAGGAAATGCATAGTGTAGCTTCAACAAGCATATCATTTCAGTTATTTCTGCAGTAAAAACAATAAAATAAACCCAAATCTGTATATATTACTTCAGGGCTCGACAAATCCCAAGAGCCGGGTCATTGTTGCGATTAGAAATTGTGGCCTGGCTCCTAGGTTTTGTCAGTGACAGGGTGCCTCTGCTGTAGGGCTGGGATGGAGCAGCAAGAGACAGGCGCAGCAGCCGCTGACACAACAGGAGGAGCGAGCAGCAAACAGAGTGAAATCCAGCTGGGGATCCATAGGCTTAGGATAAGCGCTCCCCCCACCTTTTTTCATTATAACCATTTTTTAATGTTCTACACAGGATAGAAGCTGTTCCCTTTATCCTTTTTTATTTTTTTATTTAAATGTTTGGATTTTTTTCACTGGGCTGTTGATACCCAGTGTAATTCAGTAGCACAGGTTTTTCTCTCTTTTAACACAATGATAGCCCCACGTATGACAGCGTGTCGTACAGCCTTGTACATTGTCCGGTATTGATTCTGGGCCAGCTTCAGAGGGAAGGCGCCCCCCCCCCCCAAACGTGCTACCACCCGCCAATTGCCACCACCGGTCTCTATGTCCAGCCTTCTCCACAAGGACAATATATGACCCAAATGTTAAATCTGACTGTTCCTCCGAGTAGGCTCGTCGCGGAGTCAAATAAAAATAAAAACTGGCTCCTAACTTTTTTAGCTGGTGCCTAGTTTCAGGTTAAATTTGTCAAGCCCTGTATTATTTAGTATGTGAAATTTATAGTGTCTGCAAACTATGGTATACAGTACATTTTAAAATGTATCAATCCTGATAATCCACTGATAGTACACCTTTGGGATTAATTGTAGCAGAGACTGTGAGCCAGGCCTTCTTGTCCAACATCGGTGCCTGACCTCACAAATGCCCTTCTGGAAGAATGGTCAAACCTTACCATAGACACACTCCTAAACCTTATAAATAGCCTTCCCAGAAGAGTTAAATCTGGTATAGCCGCAAAGGGTGGGCCAACTCAATATTGAACTCAACGGACTAAGACTGGGATGCCATTAAAATTCATGTGCGTGTAAAGGCAGGTGTCCCAATACTTTTGGTAATAAAGTGTACATCCCAAAACACATTCTGCTATGCCTCCAGAGTATGAGGATTGACTTTCACTCCTGTTTTATGCAGTATTTACCAATCTTTTTTGCTTTAATCGATAAATATTGCATACAGCAGTAGTGAATTGACATTTTAAGGAACGCATGCAGTATTTGTGAAAACACCTAAATATGGCATGCAATCTGGTTCTGTAAATGGAGCCCTTAGTCTCTGAAGACATAACCTCTCTCCAAGGTTCAGGTTCTGAAAACAAACTCTCTCCAGACTTCTGAAAGTTTCCACCTGAAACTGTCATGTCCCCTGTCTTAGGTTCTGAAAACATAAACTCTCTCCAGGGTTCTGAAATCCCCCCCCCCCCCCCCCCCCGATTCTGTCATGTCCCCTACCTTTTGGTTTTGAAAACAAACTCTCTCCAGGGTTCTGAAGGCTTCCACTGATACTATCATATCTCCTGCCTCAAGTTCGGAAAACACACACTCTCACTAAACTTATGATAGCTTTCACCTGATACTGTCATATCTGCTGCTTTATACCGCGTACACACAGTCGGAATTTCGGTCAACAAATGTTCAATGTGAGTTTTTGGTCGGATATTCCGACCATGTCCATCGGACATTTGCTGTCGGAATTTCCGTCAACAAATGTTTGAGAGCTGGTTCTCAATTTTTCTGACAACAAAAGTTCTTGTCAGAAATTCAGATCGTCTGTATGCAATTCCGACGCATACAAATCCTATCATTGCTCAGAACCAATTTGATGCATGCTCGGAATCATTGAACTTAATTTTTCTCGGCTCGTTGTAGTGTTGTACGTCACTGCATTCTTGACGTTCGGAATTTTCGACAACATTTTGTGTGACCTTGTGTATGGAACGCAAGTTTGAGCCAACATTCCATCGAAAAAAAAATCCACGGTTTTGTTGTTGGAATGTCCGATACTGTGTGTACGCGGCATTAGTCTCGGGAAAACACAAACTATCTCCAGACTGATGAAAGCTCCCATTGATACTGTTATGTCTCCTGGTTTAGGTTCTGAACACAAACTATCTATAGGATGGTGAAAGCTCCCATTGATACTGTTATGTCTCCTGCTGTAGCTTCTGAACACAAACTCTCTATAGAATGGTGAAAGCTCCCATTGATACTGTTATGTCTCCTGCTGTAGGTTCTGAACACAAACTCTCTCTTGCCTTATTTTGGTCATAACTGCTTGAGTCCCCAGGCTTTTTTCTTTAAAACGGTGCTCCACCCTAAAGTGGAACTCCCGCTGATCGGAACCCTCCCCCCTCCGGTGTCACATTTGACACCTTTCAGGGGAAGGGGGATGCAGATACCTGTCTAAAGACAGGTATTTTCACACATTTCTGACTACACAGTCTCGGGTAAACTGCGTCACCTCCCGTCCTCCCCCCACACTCGGCTCCCAGAACACAGCTGGAGCCAATCAGCAGGCGTAGCGCGACTCGCGCATGCGCCGTAGGGAAAAGGGCAGTTAAGCCGGAGTGCTTCACTTCCTGGTTCCCTCACCGAGGATGGCGGGAGGGCAGAAGAGTGACGAGCGATCGCTCGTCCTCTGCTGCGGACGGCGCTGAACTCCAGGATAGGTAAGTGTCCTAATATTAAAAGTCAGCAGCTGCGGTATTAGTAGCTGCTGGCTTTTAATATATTTTTTTTAGTGGACATGCGCTTTAACCACTTAAGGACCTTACCTGTTTTTTAGACTTGGTGTTTACAAGTTTAAAACATTTTTTTTTGCTAGAAAATTACTTAGAACCCCCCAAACATTATATATATTTTTTCTAACACCCTAGAGAATAAAATGGCGGTCATTGCAATACTTTTTGTCACACCGTATTTGCACAGCAGTCTTACAAGCGCACTTTTTTTTGGAAAAAAATCACTTTTTTTCCATTAAAAAAATAAGACAACAGTAAAGTTGTCCCAATTTTTTTTTTTTATATTGTGAAAGAGTTAAATGATACCCAACATGTCAGGCTTCAAAATTGCGCCCGCTCGTGGAATGGCGCCACACTTTTACCTTTAAAAATCTCCATAGGCGACGTTTAAAAAATTCTATAGGTTGTATCTTTTGAGTTACAGAGGAGATCTAGGGCTAGAATTATTGCTCTCGCTCTAACGATTGCGGCGATACTTTATTTGTACGGTTTGAACACCGTTTTCATATGCGGGCGCTACTCGTCGAGACGGGGCGCTTTTAACCACTTGACAACCGCCCACTGTAAATATACGTCCTGTTTTTGAAGATGGATATCTAGGTAACGGCAGCAGCTGCTGCCACAAACGAGATATCCATCTCCTCAGTGGACGTTCCTGTCAATGATAACGGTGGTCTCCGCGGCGGATTCGTCGCAAGATCGCCTTTATCGGTGGCGGGAGAGGGGATCGGGTCCTTCGGCTGTCTGTGTGGGGATGTGAGTGAGGGCAACACGTCAGTCAAAACGTCAGTCCCGCCCATGCGTCTTAAAGAAAAAATTTTTTTTGTCATTTGAAAAAATTACAGTTTCCATTTTTTTTTTTTTTTGCATTTAAGTCTAAATATGAGATCTGAGGTCTTTTTGACCTCAGATCTCATATTTAACCACTTGCTTACTGGGCACATACACCCCCCTCCTGCCCAGGTAACATTTCAGCTTCCGGCACTGCGTCGCTTTTACTGACAATTGCGCGGTCGTGCGACGTGGCTCCCAAACAAAATTTACGTCCTTTTTTCCCCACAAGTAGAGCTTTCTTTTGGTGGTATTTGATCGCCTGTGCGGTTTTTATTTTTTGCGCTATAAACAAAAAAGAGCGACAATTTTGAAGAAAAATACAATATTTTTTACTTGTTGCTATAATAAATATCCCAATAAAAAAAAAAAAAAAAATTTTTTTCTCAGTCTAGGGCGATACGTATTCTTCTACATATTTTTGGTAAAAAAAAATCTCAATAAGCGACTTGTTTTGCGCAAAAGTTATAGCGCTTACAAAATAGGGGAGAACATTTTTTTTTTTTTTTTTTATTTTACTAGAAATGGCGGCGATCTGCGATTTTTATTGGTACTGCAACGTTATGGCGGACACATCGGACACTTTTGACACATTTTTGGCGCCATTCACATTTATACTGCGATCAGTGCTATAAATATGCACTAATTACAGTATAAATGTGACTGGCATTGAAGGGGTTAACACTAGGGGTGAGGAAGGGGTTAACTGTGTATCCTAGGTGTGTTCTAACTGTGGGGGGAGGGGGGGGTGACTGGGGGGGTGACCAATCTGTGTCTCTATGTAGGAAGGAACACAGATCGGGCTCCTCCTCTCCAGAGACAGGACACTGTCTCTGTGTAAAATGGCAATGAGAGATGATCTATGAGAGATCATCTCTCATTTGCCCACAGATCGCATCGCAAACGGCCACTCTGATTGGCCGTTCGCCGCGATCTGTGATTGGCCGTGTCCAAGGGACACGGACAACACAGGGCTTCCCCGCAGTGCGCTCTACAGCGCGCGCTGGGAACGCCTGAAGGAGATGCCGTCAAATGACGGCATGTTGGATATTCAGGCCCGCGCTGTTGCCGTCATTCGACGGTAGCGCGGGCCTGAAGTGGTTAAGAGGACCTGTCATGCTTTTTTCTATTACAAGGGATGTTTACATTCCTTGTAATAGAAATAAAAGGTTTTTTTTTTTTTTTTTAAGAAAACAAAAAAAAAATGTTTTTAAAGCGCCCTGTCCCGACGAGCTTGCGCACAGAAGCGAACGCAAAGGCGAGTAGCGCCCGCATATGACACAAGTGAGGTATCGCCGCGATCATTAGAGAGAGAGCAATAATTCTAGCCCTGGATCTCCTCTGTAACTCAAAAAATGCAACCTATAGAATTTTTTAAACGTCACCTATCGAGATTTTTAAGGGTAAAAGTTTGATGCCATGCCACGAGCGGGTGCAATTTTTAAGCGTGACATGTTAGGTATCATTTTACTCGGCGTAACAATATATAAAAAATATATAAAAAAATTGGGCAAAATTTATTGTTGTCTTATTTTTTAATTAAAAAAAAGTGATTTTTTTTCCAAAAAAAAGTGAGCTTGTAAGACCGCTGCGCAAATACGATGTGACAAAATATATTAAAATATATATATAATGTTTGGGGGTTTTAAGTAATTTTCTAGCAAAAAAAAACAGTTTTAGTCTTGTAAACACAGAATCTGAAAAACAGGCTCGGTGGTTAAGTGGTTAAATATTTTTTTTTGTTTTCCTATTATTTTTTTTTTTAAATCAGAAAACTGTTTATTGAGGCAGAATAGACATACAGTTCAGTGGCAAGATGTATATCAATAACACAAGAATACAACAAATGGGTTGCGTACTTCTTTAAAGGCATGTAAGCAGTAATAGGGAGGATTTCTCCTCTTCCCCATTCAAACATATTAATTCCCTTAAAATCCAACTGGGGGTCTCAGAATTCTCCCTGAACATATAGTCCGATCAGTTTCATTGTCTGCCTCGTATTATATATCAATAACCAGTGTACATCTATATGAAACTTAGTTTGCTCAATGATCTAATGTCCCGTGATCCCGAGCCCATGACCGTATCCGTATCGCAAATTAATACACAACACCCCGCAAACCTGTGTCCCAAGCCCCCGCTCCCTGTGATCCCTTTTTACTGCAATAACCTGTCCATAATCAGCTCTGTTGGTCCCAGCCCCGGGATGTCTAGCCATGGTTGCCACATGGAGTAGAATTTTTTGGGCGCATTCCTATGCTGATATGTGATTTTTTCGCGTATCAGCATGGTATTTACCAGTTTAATCCACATTTTCTCTGTAGGCACTCTGGAAGTGATCCAAAGTCTAGCAATGGCTCTCCGGGCAGCATAGAGTAGTCGGATCACAGCTGTGTGACCATGAGTGGAGAGTGAAGGCACCTCGAGAGCCCCAAGGAGACACACTACCGGATCCTGTGGTGCCGGGAAGCCATATGCCTGAGATATAGTGTCAGTAACATAATGCCAGTATCTAAAAAGTTTTGGGCACTTCCACATCATGTGTAACAAGTCTCCTTCCTGGGCATTACATTTTGGGCACAGTGGTGAGTCTCTGAGGCCCCATTTAAATAAGCGAGCTGGTGTCCTGTAGACCCTGTGAAACAGATATAGGTGCGATAATCTATGTTGCGTTGAGACCGATACTAATGGGGCAGCAGATAAACACAATTCCCACGTATCTCCATCTATGGGGCCCAAGTCTTTTTCCCAGCCCTTTCTGCATGGTATAGTAAGTGCGTCATGGGTAGTACCAAGCAGTTTGGAGTAGACCTGAGAAATCATTCCCTTCTTATCTACATTCAGCAGAACGGTATTGCTCAGTGGGTGTTTTACAACCGTGACAGGGGATAGTCTACTCTCGCACTGTATTGCATGTCGTAATTGCAGATACTTATAAAATTGTGTTCTGGCAAGTGGGAACTCGTTTTCCAGATCAGTGAAGGACTTTAGAACTGGGCCCTCAAATAGTTGAGCAATGTAATGGATCCCTGCATTAGTCCATTGCCCAAAGCCCTCCAATTGGAAGAGCTCTCTGTAGTAGGAGTTATTCCAGATTGGAGTGAAGTGACATATCCCTTTAATATTAAGATTGGACCTAATGTATCTCCACAGGGTATTTAGTAGGACGATAGTGGGGAGCGATTGATCCAGGTGTGGGAGCCCTGCCTCTAGATACGATACCGCTGGGAGGGTAGCTCCCGGTGGCATTAATGTTGATCTTACCGGATCCCCCGCATCTATCACGCCCCAGTTCCCCAGGTGTTGTATCTGTGAAGCCACAAAATAGTGCCTGGCGTGTGGAACCGCCATACCCCCTTGGTCTTTAGTTAGTTGAAGGGATTTGAGGCTGATTCGAGCCACCTTCCCGCCCCAGATCAGATCCCTAAACTGAGCGTCTATTTGGGCAAACCACTTGTGTGGTATCCAGATTGGGGAATTATGAAAAACATATAGGAGTTGGGGGGCCCACACCATTTTTATGAGATTCGCCCTACCCGTGACTGATAGAGGGAGTTTTTTCCAGACCGCACACTTCTGCCTGAATTTAAGCAGCAATGGAGTCAGGTTCAGTGAGAGATATTGGGCTGGGTTTGGTGTCACCTGAATCCCTAAGTACCTAAAGTCCTTAACTACCAATATATCTTTGGCGCAGGCTGGTAGTGGATTTGACAAGGGGTCTAGGGGCATGAGAACTGATTTGTGCCAATTGATATTAAAGCCTGACAGGTCTCCGAAGTCTGCAATTAATGACATCACATTTTTCAGAGACTCATCAGTATCTCCCAAGTATATGAGCGTGTCATCTGCGAATAATGAGACTACCTCCTGCCCGGCGTTCCTGGAAAAAACAGTTATGCCGGGCGAGGCTCGCAAATGGATCGCCAGAGGTTCCAGCGCCAGGGCGAACAGCAGAGGGGATAGCGGGCACCCCTGCCGCGTCCCCCTGAACAGCCGGAATGGGTCCGAGACTTCCCCATTAATTCTCATTCGTGCCTTTGGAGAGCTATATAGTAATTGAACCCATTTCAGGAAGGAGGAGCCAACTCCAAACTTATTTAATACCTCCCACAAATATGGCCATTCCACACTGTCAAAAGCCTTGGCTGCGTCCAAAGAGAAAATGGCCCTATTACCCGGATTGTCCACTGGGACTTGCAAATTAAGGAATAGTCTACGTAGGTTCTGAGCAGTCGACCTAGTGGGGATAAATCCCGATTGATCTCTATGAATCACATGGTGGATGCATTTAGAGAGCCTAGTAGCCAGGACCCTGGCCAAGAGTTTCACGTCAAACGTCAACAGGGATATAGGCCTGTATGAATCAGGGGATAGAGGATCCTTTCCGGGCTTAAGTAAAACCACTATTAGGGCTTCGTCCATGGAGGGGGGAAGTCTACCAGTCTCGAAAGCTGTATTATATACTTTCAGTAGGATGGGAATGAGTTGTTCAGAGTACCGACTATAGACCTCAGAGGGGAGACCATCCGCCCCGGGTGCCCTCCCATTGTGTGCCAGTGCCAAAGCTTCGAGAAGCTCTTCTTTAGTAAGGGGGGCGTTAAGCAAGGCCCTATCCGAGGCAGAAATACAGGGTATTTGATATTTGTCCAGAAATGCATGAATTTGTTTAACAGTGGGGTTAACTTTGGATGTATAGACATCCTGAAAAAAGCTTTTAAAGCAATTAATGATGGATTGTGTGGAGTGACATGTCTCCCCCCTAGCGTCAGTGACCGCAGTAATATGTGAAGGTGGTTGTTGGGATTTTGCCAGGATTGCCAGTAGGTGGCCCGTGTTTTCCCCCTCCTCAAAGTGTCTCTGCTGCAGAAAGAATCTTTTGTTTTCTGCTAGCTGCAACGAAAGATCCTTGAGCATGGACTGGGAGGCTAGCCATCGTCTTTTGTTGTCATCAGATGGATCTGTCACATACTCCGTTTCATGGCGGTGGGCGTCCGCTAGGACTTGAGTTTCCCACTCCTTGGTATTAGTTTTAATGCCATTAATTGCTCTAATGAGTTGGCCACGCATGTATGCCTTTGCAGCGTCCCAAACCATCTGTAGGTCAGTAGATCCTATATTGTCTCTAAAGAAGTCAGTAAGGAGTAGTGGTAGTGGGTCAGAGTCTGACAGGAGAGATAACCAGAATGGGTTGAGTTTCCAGAGGCTAGCTCCCTTTTCATTCCCCAGACCCAGATCCACCGTGAATGGAGAGTGGTCAGATGTATGTCTTGGGTGGTATTGTGAGGACCTTACCAAGGGCAATAAAGGAGCATTTCCCAAGCCTAGATCAATCCTTGATAATCCCCCAACCGAGGCTGACTGACAAGAGAACATTTTTGTGTCAGGGTTATGCATTCTCCACACATCAGTTAGGCCTAGCTCAGCCACTAATCGGGCAAAGGGTGTGGGGCCTTTCCTCCCATGCACTCCCCCCTCCATGGTAACTCTAAGCTTGTCTTTCTCGTATTCCAGGAGATTATTAAAGTCCCCTAGTACCAGCACAGGAATACCCGGAAGACAAGAGACAAACTCAGCCAGCACCCTCAGGACAACAGACGAGAAGGGAGGCGGAATATACACTCCTGCCAGTACACATTTTACCCCCTGGAGTGAGCAATACAGGAAAACATATCTACCATCGGGGTCTATCTTAGCATTTATGTGTGTATACTGGGTACCCCGCCTTATCAGGATGCTCACTCCCCTAGAGTATGCGGTATGTGTGGAGTGGTATTGGTGGCAGAACTGCCTGGAAGCTATCTTTGGAGTAGACCCAGGTGAAAAATGGGTCTCCTGCAAACATATCACCTCTGCACCCAACCTCTTAACGGTGCGTAGCACCTCCACTCGTTTTACCGGGGCACCCATGCCGCGAACATTCCATGAAAGGCACCTCGTTACCTTAGACATTGTAATGCATGCATCATAGAAACAGGATAATAATACAACAGCAGGCATGGATAATGGAAGCACAGGTAGGAACAATAGATAGACCAGAGGATAGTAAACAGTACTGGGATAATCAAAACTTCATGGGGTCCGGTCAAACAGGGGTCAAGGGTTAAGACTGTTAGTGTACAGGCACGCGGAGTATGGACCAGAGTAAGCAAGAGGGACAATATAACATAAAGGGTGACGGTCATGGAACAAGTCACAGTATATCTTCCGAAAAAGGCAAACAAATACAATTCGGCCAACATGGCCCAGGTAACTGTGGTCAGAAAAATCATGTAAGGCCCGGCACGACCTTTCTGGGGGCAACAGTGGAAGCGCACCATAGTGTCCTGAAAACTTCTCAACAGCCAACATCTAGCCTTCATCAGCCAAAGTGAACATATTTCCCGCCTAGCAACATGCAACGCGGAAGCTGTAGAAACGATCCAGCATGTATGGGTATTACAAACTCTCAATCTGCGGGGCGTCTACCCCTAGCTTCCCTGAGCGATTGTTCCTCACGATCAAGCCACTGTACAGCAGTAGCGGGGGAATCAAAAAATTGCACCGAACCAAACGCTTCCACCCGCAGTCTGGCAGGGTATAACATCGCATATTTCACTTCAAGGCCTCGCAGGCGGCGTTTGATGTCTAGAAACTTGGCCCTCTTCTTCTGGAGTTCCGCTGAAAAGTCTGGGAACAGGGAAATTTTGGCATTGTCCATTTTTAGCGCAGATGAGTTAATTCTGGCATTGTACAGGATGGCATCTCTGTCCCGATAGTGCAGGAGTTTAAACAGAAAGGGCCTTGGTGGTGCACCTGGTTGTGGGGGTCTTGACGGCACTCTGTGGGCCCGCTCAACCGAGAACATGGGGGAAAACGCTTCTCTCCCAAATGCAGCAATCAGCCACTTCTCTATGAACTCGACAGGGTTCTTCCCCTCCATTTTTTCAGGTAGGCCTATAGCTCTCACATTATTCCTCCTCATTCTGTTCTCCATTTCTTCTAAACGAGAGGAGTGCTGGTCAATTAGGTGGTTGTTATAGGAGAGATCCTTCTGCATAGGTCCCAGGTCATCCTCAATGGCGCTCACCCTCTCCTCTAAAGCGGATGTTCTCTCCCTCATCTTTTGCGCATCTTGTCTGAGGAAAGAGATCTCAGACTTCATCCCCTTTATTTCCGTGGTGAGGACCCCGATAGATGTATTACAGGAGGTCACTGCAGCAAATATGTCCCGCAGAGTGGGTTCCCCGTCACTTACAGGGCTCGCGTGGGATTGGGGCCTAGCGGATTCGGGGTTTGGGGTACTCACTGTGTCCCATAGTAATCCAGCTTGCACCGAGTCCTCCAGGGGTACTGTATCGTCCGCCTCGGAACCCCCGCCAGGAGAGCCCTCCGGGGTACTGCAGGAGGCCACCAGGTCCTTCGGTGGTGGTTTGGAAAACAACTTCTCCGCTGCCTCGCGCTGTGTCTCCTTGGCAGCGCGGCCTGCATACGCGCCATTTTGGAGCATGTGCTCCGCGGATTTGTTCACCAGCTGTCGCTTGCCAGACGACATCGTAGGGCTGGAGCGTCGGGAGAGGTATGTATGTGATCCCTGGATTGCAAGGGGCACACCGGTATGCTTTAGGTCGGTGAACGATATCTTCCACAGGAGGTTAGCAAGGATTCTCGGCGGAGCTCACTTCGGTTGCGTCCGGCTACATCCGCTGCCTGGCCACGCCCCCCCTTTTCCTATTATTTTAATATATTTTATACATTTTTACACTGTTTAAAATAAAAATAAAAACGGTCACCTTTATACCTATTGCAAGGAATGTAAACATCTCTTGTAATAGAAACAAGCATGACAGGTCCTTTTTAAATATGAGATCTGGGGTCAAAAAGACCTCAGATCACATATTTAGATTAAAATGCAAAAAAAAATAAAAAATTGTAATTTGAAAAAATTACAACAGAAATTTTTTATTTTATGAAGCATGGGTGGAAGTGACGTTTTGACATTGCTTCCGCCCTGCTATGTTATGGAGATGGGTGGGGGCCATCTTGCCCTCACTTATATCCTAGCCAAGCAGGTTGAATGACCTGATCGTCTCTGCCACTGCCGATGGTAATCTTGCGGCGAATCCGCCGCGGAGACCACTGTTATTGTTTACAGGACCGGCCACGTTAAAGATCGGTTGTGACAGCAGCTGCTGCCGTTACCGAGATATTCATTTTTAAAGTGATGACGTATATGTACGTGAGTCGGTCCTTAAAGCGGAGGTCCACCCTAAATATAGTCTTTCCCATGTGATCCGGCATACTAGCGTCGGCGCCAGTATGCTGTTTTTTTTTTTTTTTTAAATGCCCCACTTACTGTGTAATCTTTAATTTTGATGTATTTCCCCCGTGGTGTATGGCGCCTGTATAGCCCGTCACGGCTTCCGAAAATACCCGATTTAGGACTCAGGTATTTCCGGCGCAATACGGCGCCTGCACACAGACCTAGGAGCTGACTGCGCAGGTGCCGTATTTCTCCGAGTCCTATTTCAGCTTTTTTCAGAGGGAGTGACGCGCCATAGCCATAGGACTCGGAAAAAATACGGCACCTGCGCAGTCAGCTCCTAGGTCTGTGCGCAGGCGCCGGAAATACCCGAGTCCTAAATCGGATATTTTCGGAAGCCGTGACGGGGAAAGAGTATATTTAGGGTGAACCTCCTCTTTAAGTGGTTAAAAATTCCCTTGATTTTCCAGATTTTTTGGGTACATATATTTTTACTCCCTTGTTTTTTTTATTGTGAAAATGTAGTGTAAAATTAGAAATGTTTCCAAATTTAGTGTTTACATAATTTGTATACCCCTTTTATAAACCCCAACATATAACTAAAGTCTAATTATTAAAATATAGCATTAGTGTAACTTTTATAGTAAAACAAAATATTGTGTGCAATCTGCACCATATATACACTAATTACAGTCTTAAAGTTCCGTAAGTTCAACACCCTAGTTGAATGAAATTCCCCAATATAGCGTAAATAGTTTTAAATCTACAAACAAAATACAGCGGTGACTTTTATGTAACGTAGCTCAAGGTGAACATGTGTTTCATTCTAGGTTTTTAGTCCCCTTTCCACACTACATTGCAATGCACACAGGCAAAAAGCTGGGCGGGCGAAGACACAAATTAGCATGATGACTTTTTTTTCATAGGCTTGTGATCGTTAAAAATGTAAATGACCTTATGTCAACTTTTGTAAGCATTTAACGCTTGCGCAGTAAATACAGACGTCATCCAAATCATCAGATGTCGTTGTTGGGTCTTGGGGATTCGTTTTTTTTTTTTGTTTTGTTTTTTTACACACTTTTCTTCTTCATGAGTGTTCTGGCTCTGATCAGTGCAATCAGCCAATAATATCTCACTATAGCGATGATCTATTACTGCAGAATGATAATGTATAGAGCTGCAACAGCTCCATGTCAGTCTCTGTACTCAGGGAACGTTTTGTGTTATCTCTCATGACATCACTAGATGTAAATAAACAAGACTGGAATCTGAGGGTATTTCAAATACCTATTTTTGTGAGCCTCTTAAATATAAATTCTGCTTTGTTTATAGGTGGGTTTAAAGGCTGATTTTTATTTTTTTTAAACGTAGAATTTTATTTGTCTTTCAGGTTTATCGCCCAGAACATAATGAGATTACAACGCCTTGCAATCACTCACATCCTAAATGCTGCAGAAGGGAATTCCTTCATGCATGTAAACACAAATGCTGCTTTTTATGAAGGAACAGGCATTACCTACCATGGTATTCAAGCTAACGACAGACCAACATTTGACCTCAGCTCTTACTTTGAAGAAGCCTCAGACTTCATTGATAAAGCATTGTCACAAAAAGATGGTGAGTACCCCTAGAGATTGAAGTTGTAATTTGCATCTGCCATACTATATACTCCATTGTTATTTTTCCTTAGCTTAAAGCGGAGCTCCGCCGTTTAAAAAATACTAAAAGCCAGCAGCTACAAATACAGCAGCTGCTGACTTTTAATATCAGGGCACTTCTCTGTCCTGGAGTCCAGCGACGTCTGCAGCAGAAGGCGATTGATCGCTCGTCACTCTGCTGCCCCCACGGCCATCCTCGGTGAGGGAATCAGGAAGTGAAGCGTTCTGGCTTCACTGCCTAATTCCCTACGATGCATCCGCGAGTCTCGCAGCGCCGTCCTCACTGGTTCCCCACTGTGTTCTGGGAGCCGAGTGTTTCCCAGAACACAACAGGCGGGCGCGGGAAGTGACGCACTACCCGCAGAATCCCCGGAGAGAGGACTCCCGAAAGTGAGTGAAATACCTGTCTTAGACCCGTATCTGCACCCCCCTCCACTGAAAGGTGTCAAATGTGACACCGGAGGGGGGGGGGCGTTCCGATGAACGGAAGTTCCACTTTAGGGTGGAGCTCCGCTTTAAGAGCTGAAGCTCTGCTGACTTCCATCACCCAGTCATGTGCAAAGGTAATTTTTTTTTTCTTGCATGTCATTGGGTATTCTTTGCAAAGTGAATTTTCCTTACGTTCACTAAGCCAAGGCTGGGTTCACATCTCTGGAGCGGCTCCAGTGCAAATTCCACAGGCGTCATGTGCCTCTTCTGGTACATTTCAGGTCCGAATTCAGCCAAAAATTAGAGGGGTAGATCATTTTAGATCTACCCCTCAGATTTACAGCGACTGCACTTCCAAGTGCACTTTCAATGCAATTTCAAGTGCACTTTGCACTTGTAGTTGCACGTGTAGTGCAAAGTGGATTTGCCTTTCGTAAATAACCCCCATAATCTTGCATCACCACTGAAACCTTTACAATGTGTTTCATTTTCCTCATATTCATGATGATGTATACACGCCGCTCCTCTCACCGCTCCAAAGATGCTGCTGACAGGAGATTTTTTTCTCTCCCGCCAGTGCATCGCCCTCGGGCTTTCACATTGAGTAGGCAGTGAAGGAGTTTTTCAGGCGGTATATCAGCGCTATTTTTAGTGCTGTACAGCCTGAAAAACTCCTCAGCGTGAAAGGGGTCTTAGCCTCTTCCTTTCCCCCTCATCTCCATTTTCTCTCCCAGGAGGTGATCCCATTTTGAAAATAAAGAACTGAGGGCCAGATTCACAGAGCGATTAGGCCGGCGTAACAGGAGATGCGCGGCGTAAGTCTAATTGTGCGCGTGCGTTTCGATGCACGGCATCCCCAAAACGAGATACGCAAGAAATCTACTTTTTTTTGTCCAGCGTAATTTCGTTAAACTGCGCTAGAAACACTTGATTTGGTATTCAAATATGCTAATGAGGGAGTTACGGGGATCCACAAAAGAACGTTGGTGCAGCGCAGGCTACGCAGTGTGCGCAACAGCAAAATGTCCTGTCTAAAATTAGACCATATAAAAGCTGCTCTAAAATTATACAATTCGTCTACATGTCAGATAAAGCAACACTGTTAGTGAGGAGCTGAGCAGTCACACATGTTGCCCAACAAACTGTATGCCAACATGCCAGTGGCATCCATGCTCATAGCTATACTACTGACTTTAGATGAGCAAAGAAGGAGGAGGGCACTGAGGAGGGCACAGGATTTTTTTTTGGAAAACTTTTTTTTTGCTTATATAAACTTTACTATTTAATATAATCGAATACAATATTCTTAGCTGATACAAGCCCCTCACTCTTCACTCTTCACGGGAGAGGATATATCACACACGCATAGACATCTATGGCATGAGTGATTCTGAGGTGTCTCGCATCTTCATTTTCACCCCTCATGCCATCATGGAATTAACAACAACCCTGCAGGAGGACATCACCAGCCCAACACATGACACTACCCATGACACCGATGACAGCTACATATACAATCAGAGCCCCATCCCCACAGATTTCGAACAGAACATGTATGGGGACAGCTGGCTGGTTGGTGAGTGACATGGGTGGCAGGCATGACTGCCCCCCCCCATGATGCACACATCACAAGGGGCACATGCACTACTAACATCCTCCTGTCTTTTCCCTTCCAGGTGACTCTGCATATGCACTGGGACCCCATCTCATGACCCCATCTCATGCCAGCTCACATTATGCATCTTTGCACGTTAAACACACACATTAATCAAGGCACAATGAGAATGCATGCATGCACACCACTGTGGTCCCTAGCACACACACCCCACATCCTCATCAAATTGGATTGGCACCAGTCCACCATGCAGGACTTGTGAGCAGCAACGCCACGCCAAGGCTCCAATTATGTCACTGTACATTCATACACCATTCACACGGACCTGGGGATCATTTCTCCCTGGTCCTGGGGAACCCTTCTCCACCAAAATTGAGGGTGACACCCCTTTTCCGGCAGGAATGTCACCCCTACATTCAAACAGCATTCACAACCCAAAAAAAAATAGAAAAATGCCCAGCAAAAACAAAATTTTTCCAGCACCCCAAAAAAATGGTAAAAAAAAAAAAACCAGGCCAAAAAAAAAGGGGAAAAACAAATTAATGCCGTTGACGTGAGCCACGCCTGGGGCGCCCACGGCCACGGCCCCGGCTCCTCAGGGGAGACTCATGGGGGAGGGGGTAAATCGGTAAAGGAGCAGCCTCTGGTCTCTGCCCACCTGGCGGCCTGCCCTCCAAGGCCACGGCAATTCTGTCTAGGCCAGCACTTAATGATGCCGTATTGGCCTGGATGAGGGCCCTCACATCCTGCCCAACGCCTGCTGTTATAGTCTGCAGGTCGTTTAGGCAGTTTGTAAGAGCCCGGGAGTGGCAGTCCAGGTCCCCAAGCGTATCCTTTATGGAGGACAGGCTCTCCTTCATCCGCCCCAAGGTCTGGCTGACCTCTCCCAGATGGCGGGTCTGAAGGAACTGGTCCTTTCTCAGAGTGGCGGGCAGGAGATCGGCCAGCCCCCTGGTCTTCTTGGTCGCCTTCCTGCCTCCAGCTGAGGCTTGTGGCCGGAGAGAAGGGGAGGCCCTTGGGAGAGGAGCCCTGTTGGGGGAGGAGTGGGGGGGGCTACCCCTTATGGAGGGCTGGCTGCTGCCAGCCAGAGGGGAAGAGTCCTCCAAAAACAAAAGTCCAGTGCCTGACATGGACTCCTCCTCCTCCTCAAACTCCTCCTCCTCAACCTCCTCCTCTTCAACCTCCTCCTCTTCAACCTCTTTCTCTTCAACGTCCTCTGAGGACTCCAGCCTTGTCGGGGGGTCCTCATCAGGCTGGGATGGTGCGGTCAGCCCAGATGGCCCAGCACCCTCCTGCTCATCTGTGGATGACACAAAACATTCACAGGTTGGTGGATCCACACACTTGCCACATATTCCCTTTCACCCCCTCCCCCACACATGCTACACACCTGATAGGGCCAAAAAACCTTACCTGGCATCACGCCTTCATGACTTGAGTCATAGTCGGGCAGGCCCTCCACTTCTTGCCTATGAAAGGTCTGGGCCACCGCACGCTCCTCCGCTGTCAGCCTAACAGGGCATGGTGGGCCCCCTCCTGTGCCCCTGGCATGGGCTAGCATTTTGGCCAGCTTCTTTTTGACCAGACGCCGGAGGTCATTGATTTTCTTTTCAATCCCCGACCGTGTCCGGGTCGTCCCCCCCCCCGGTGCATTCACCTGGTCAGTAATCCTGTCCAAAATCTCTCTCCTCCTGGCCGGGTGGTGTTGGCACTGTCCGGGCCGTGGAGGTAATACCCATATTCGGAAATGGCCCGGGCAAGAATTTGTTTCTCCCCCAAAGTAAAATTTAACTTCCTCTTTCTCTCCGTCATACTCAGACAAAAACTCACTCCCAAACAGTCAGCAAAAATCACGCACAAAACAAGCAGAAAAAATCACTCACAAAAACAAGCAGGAAAAATCACTCACAAAAACAAGCAGGAAAAATCAAGCAAGAAAACAAGCAGGAAAAATCAAGCAAGAAAATAAGCAAGAAAAATCAAGCAAGAAAACAAACGAACAAAAAACTAACAACCAAAAACTCTCACAAGCAGTCACCAAAAATCACTTACAAATATCTTCTAACAAACACTAGATCACACAGTCCACAAATATCACAAAGACAAACCACAACGCAACTAACAACAGAACAAAAGCACCTTGCTGTATAGGGAGGGATACAAAGGGATGTACTTTTGCAGAGGAAGTGCATTTGTGTCTGTCTATTTATGCTGTCTGCGTAGTTCATGATTTTGCCCTAGTTCACTTCCAATTTCACTGATTGCGCTGTTCCCGAGTTGTGAGCATGCGAACAAAGGTGCTGACATGGTCTGCTTCAAGCGCGCATGCGCGAGCCGGCCAGCCATTCATTTGCATGGGGTCATGGCTCATTTCAATGTAACACGCCCACGTCCTTCCCAATTTGGATTACTCCGCCTTGCGCCTCAGAAATAACGTTGCGCAGGCGCTAATTTCTGCGTAAAAGCGACGAGAATAGGGTGATTGCGCCGCTACATTGCGCCAGTCTAACGTAAAGGCGGTGCGCTACGCCGGTCCAATAATGCGCAGATGTACCTGAATCTGGCCCTGAGTTTCTCTGTTTACTTTGGTGCACTTTACAAATGGACTTTATTTATTGAAATATTATTGACGTTTATATATGATTATTCACTTGGGGAGTATTTCTATTTTTGCACATTAGCACTTTACTGTTTATTGTGTTCAGTAATCAGCACCACTTCACTACATTACTCATACAGTATCTATTGGTGCTGGCAACACTACAGAAGTTGTGGCTGCTTTTTACAGTTTAGTGCGTGTCACTTAGCACTTTAATAATTAGCACTTTATTCCACATCAACACTTTTTGGTAGCGCATTAGTATTTTTCTACTTCTGTGAAATGTGTGACATAGCAGTATCTAACCACAGGGCATAGCGAATATGTGTCCCAGAATTCAAGGAAGTAAATGTGTGAGGATCTTCACAAACTTTTACTGATATGAATGGGTGTCATTTGAAATCGTGGGGAATGACTTGTCATGTGACTTTGCAGTCCCAAGTCGCATGACAATTCGTACAAGTGTGAAAGGGGCCTCAATCTTTTTTCATTGTGTCCAGTCATATAGTAAAATATTCTAATCATAACTAGTTAAAGTGAGATTTGGATAGAATTAGTCTAGAAAGCGTAGAATCCAAAGTAAGAAGGCCATTTAATAAAAAAAATAAGGAAAATACATTTAAAATAAAAGTTTAGTTGATGCCAATGGTGATCAAACAAATTTCAGCAGTTTGTTCAATTACATTTTTCATTTTCATTTCTACAGATACTATTTTATTTAAAGTTAAAAACGTATTCGTTCCTAATATCTTTCTACTGTGGATCATTCTCGACTAAGTGGTTTCTACCTTTTTTTTTAATTACTGTGTATGCTGTCATCTTTGTGTTATGTATGCAGGTTTATAACATTTCTATTTGCCCACAGGTTTGCTTTTATTATTATTATTATTATATAGGATTTATATAGCACCAACAGTTTATGCAGTGCTTTACAATATAAAGGGTAGTTGCAATACAATAAAATACAAGCGTGTTAAGAGGGCCTGCTCATAGAGATTACAGTTTCAATTGTTAGTTGGAGGCTTGATAGGCTTCCCTGAAGAGTTTTCAGAATTCTCCTAAAGGTGGCCAGAGTAGTAGGTAGCTGGACAGATTGAGGTAGAGAGTTCCAGAGGATTTTAGGGGCTCTGGAGAAGTCCTGGAGCCAAGCATTTGTGAAAAAGAGATCTAAAGAGCAGGAGATCTTGGGGAAGAGGAGAGGATGATATTTGGAGACAAGTTTGATGATATAGCTTGGGGCAGTTGTGAATGGCTTTGTACTGTATGTTACTATTTGAATTTGAATTTACTGGAGAATAGGAAGCCAGTGGGGGGATTGGAAGAGAGGAGTGAAAGACACTGATCACTTGGTAAGGTAGATGAGTCTGGCAGCAGCATTCATGATAAATTGAAGAGGAGATAATAGCCTATGTGGAGGTAGCCTACAAGGACGGGGTTGCAATAGAAGAGACAAGAGATAGTGAATGAGTAGTTTGGTTTCCTCAATAGTTAAAAAGGGGCACATTTTGGAGTTGTTACCTAAGTGAAGTCTACAAGCTTTTGACAGTGATTGGATTTGGGGTTGAAAGGACAGGTCATAGTCCAGGATTACACCTTGTACCCTGACATGAGGGAAGGGACTAATAGTTGGATTATTAATCTTGGTGGAAAAGTTAGGGAGGAGGGCATGGCAGTGGGTACTATTACAGGCTGGGTATAGAAAGATTTAGTTTGAGGAAGTGGTGTGACATCCATGCTAATATATCAGTTAGTAAGTTAGTAAAGCGAGTGAAGACTGAAGGCGTGTAGTGAGGTATAAAGATAGATTTGGGTGTCATTGGCATAGAGAGGATATTGGAAGTTATACAAGGTCATCAAGTGACCAAGAGAGGAGGCGTAGATAGAGAAGAGAAAGTGTCCAAGAACACAGCCTTGGTGGACCCCTACAGAAAGAGGAAGTGGAGAGGAGGAGACAGAGTTGTATGTAACACTCTAGGACACAGGTGTCAAACACAAGGCCCGCGGGCCGAATCCGGCCCTCCAGGCAATTTTTTGTGGCCCTCGCACCTCTCCTGCAGCTGCAGGATAGCTCCAGCCCTCCTCTGGTCCTACTCCAGACCCTTACTTTCTGCTTTAAAGCAATGCATCCAGCCACTGTGATGTAAGGGAGAGTGGGGGACTCAACTTCTGATGGTTGGGTGGCTCTTGACATCTAATGTAAGGGGAGGGGATGCGCTGGACATCTAATCTTACAGATTGCCCTTTGAGGGCAATCATAATGCTGATGCGGCCCACGATAAAATTGAGTTTGACACCCCTGCTCTAGGAGTAAGGAATAAGCTAAATAATGTACAAAACATAAAAAGTGTTAAGCGATTGTGTAATTGAGTGGTACGAGTAAGGAAAATACAGAACATGTAGTAAATGGTGAAACAACGACTTTAATGAGAAAGAGGTTGGCATATGAATAAATTCAGAAAAAGGAAATCTCTTAATCACATAAATCCACAGACATACACCACTGCTAAGGATTTCAGTTGCAAAGCTGTAATTACATTCTGGTACTCAGTACAGTATTAAAAAAATGGCACATAGATAAAAAAAATAAAAAAAACACTAAGGGCTAGCTTACACTTGCTTCAAAACATGGCTTCCTTCAGACACACTTTGTTAAAGCTCTTAGGCCGCGTACACACGATCAAATCTGTCTGCTGGAAACGGTCTGCCAGACCGTTTCAGCAGACAGATTCGATCGTGTGTATGGGCAAACAGACGGATTTGGCCAGCCGACAGATTTGAAAGCATGCTTTCAAATCTGTCGGCTGGGAACCCGTCCACCCGACATGTCTGCTGGTTAGTATGCTAACCAGCAGACATACAGTGGTTGACCGCGATATTGTGTCAATCTTGCTCCCTTTCTCGGCGAGATTGAGCACTTGCGAGCCCCATCGCGGGAGCCAGCGCCGAGCTGGCTTGCCGCGATGGCGACAAAGCCTTCATAGAAGCGACGGGGATCCGACGCGGATTCCCGCCAATTCTACACGTGGGCGGAGTTTGTTATGAATCCTGAGAAGGAAGTCCCCGCCAGATTTTAAATAAAAGTCCGCCATGGGTTCCCCCCTCAGGAGCATAACGGGCCCTTAGGTCTGGTATGGGTTGTAAGGAGACCCCCCTACGCCGAAAAAACGGCGTGTGGGTCCCCCCACAATCCATACCAGACCCGTATCCAAAGCACGCCGGCTGGCCGGTCAGGAAGGGAGTGGGGGCGAGCGAGCGTTATGGCTGGCGCGCGTCTCGCAGCGAGTTATATAGGCCTGTCTTGTGACGTCGCAGTCCCATCATGCTCCGGTAGGTACCACGTGCTACCTACCCACGTAGACCCCCGGAGAGTGGGAGAAGAACCCGCCGCCGAAGATGTCGAAGGAAGCCCGCCGGGTGGTGTGCGCTTTTATCAAAGCACCCCCCCCCCCCGGCGGCGGAAGAGAACCAGACGGCGGCGAAGAACAGCGGCACCCACCCCCCCGCAGAAGGGGCGCTTTTATAAAAGCGATCATACACACCCCCCACCCCCCCGGCGGCCAACTAATAAAATATTTCAATACCCTGTGTGGTTTATTTGTGTTTGCACTTTTTATTGCAGGTGAATGGGTAGGGGTACGATGTACCCCATACTCATTCACTTAGGGTGGGGGGCCGGTACCTGGGGGTTAAAGGGGGCTTCCAGATTCCGATAAGCCTCCCGCCCGCATACCCCGACAACCAACGGCCAGGGTTGTCGGGAAGGGGCCCTGTCCTCATCAACATGGGGACAGGGTGCTCTGGGGTGGGGGGCCGCAGTGCGCCCCCTGCCCCAGAGCACCTGACCCCCCCATGTTGAGGGCATGCTGCCCGGTACGGCTCAGGAGGGGGGGAGCGCTCGCTCGCCCCCACTCCCTTCCTGACCAGCCGGCCGGCGTGCTTTGGATACGGGTCTGGTATGGATTGTGGGGGGACCCCCACGCCGTTTTTTTCGGCGTAGGGGGGTCTCCTTACAACCCATACCAGACCTAAGGGCCCGTTATGCTCCTGAGGGGGGAACCCATTTCAGATTTTTATTTAAAAACCGGCGGGGACTTCCTTCTCAGGATTCATAACAAACTCCGCCCACGTGTAGAATTGGCGGGAATCCGCGTCGGATCCCCGTCGCTTCTATGACGCACTCGCTGGAATGTGCTTTTACTATTTCAGCGAGTGCGAGATGTCGGCACCCTGTCGCCGAGAATCAGCGCAATGCTGTCGTGCTAAAAACACATTCTCGGCGGCAGGCACTGTATCTTCTCGCACACGTGTCGAATGGTTTTGACGCATGCACGGAAGTGTTTTACTTCCTGGTGCGGTGATGTGGCGGCGTCAATGTCACCGCCACGTCAGCGCGCTGTCTGCCGGCGGGGATTTTGGTTTGATCGTGTGTACACGATCAAACCAATACGTCCCCAGCAGACAGATCTGTTCAAATCGGTCTGTCCGACCTATTTGAACAGATACATTTACTCGTCTGTACGGGGCCTAAGACATATTTTCAGTCACATGTTCCATTGTTCATATGAACATGTGACTGAAAATATGAAAAGAAAAAAGGATTTTCGTCATTTTGTACTTTCCTAAATATATCGCGGAATTCGCGGCACTTTCATCCATATTAACTATTGTTAAGCCCCATACACTTGGTCAGACTGATTTAACAACAAACATAAAAACAATCGTTTTCCGATCGTTCTCAGAAAATTTGTTCGTTTTTAAACTGCATCAGAAAACCATTTTTTGGGTTCAAAAGTCTGGCCAACTGATCTCCCTTTAGATGAAAATCCACAGAAAAGTTTATTTGGCTTTACTGTACAACACTTACTGTACTTGTGTACTCTCAGCACAAAAGAGAAGCTGCTTTCAGTCACTGACTCTCTGGCCATACAAAAAAACGATAAACAAAAGATTTGCATTTGAATCCTTTTTCTATATTCTGTTATTTTCGTATGTTGATATGACACCTATAACAAAAGATTTGCATTCAGTATTTTGAATGCACAATACGAACAGAAAAAGGAATTCATTCAATATACATAATGAAATTCTTTTGTTATATATATGTCATTGAACAATGAACATACAACTGAAAACGAACACAAAACAGATTCAATCAAAATACACAATGCAAATCTCTTGATACAGATTTAATTTTCGTTCTTTTGCCGTTTCCGTTTTTTGGTGCTTTACCGTTTTCGTATGTACACATTATCCCGCGGGTATGAAAATGAACATTTTCTTACGAAAATAACATTCGAACGGGAATGCACATATCTAAAAGCTCTCTTAACGGCAGTCAAAGCTCATGTCATTTAATAAAATGGTTAGCTTACAGTCCTGCTTACTCCTTGGGTTTGCTTTGCTTCAACATGTATACACCATGTAGCTTTAGTGGTGCTTCAAAGCATCTTCAAAGCCTCCATAGAAGTCTATGACAAAGCTTGCTTGAAGCACCTGCAGCTTTTGAGAGGCTTTAATTCAGTTTTAGCATCACTTAGGGCTAGTTTACACATGCTTCAAAACAAGCCTTCAGACAGGCTTTGTTAAAGCTCTCTGAATGCCAGTCAAAGCCTGTCACTACATAAAATGGTTAGCTTACAGTCCTGTTTACATTTTGGTTTTTCCTTGCTTTGCTTCAAAAATTATACCCCATGTCGCTTTAGTGGTCCTTCACGCATACACACTCACACAGGGCATCTGTCAAGCTTCAGCAAAGCTTCAAAATAGCATCACTAAAGATTCAACGAAGTACCACTGAAGTTTCAAAACACATCATGAAAGCAAGTTGAAGCGGTGGGTGCTTTAATGTGCGTTGAAGTCAAAGCAAGTGTAAATGAGCCCTAAGGGGCATATTTATAAAGCAGTAAAACTGAATGTCATTAAACATACACTGCAGCTGAATTTTCCTGGTGTATGTGTTTAAATGTCACTGATTCACTACCAGTAAATGTTGGCTGAAGGGCACATTCACTGTTCTCTAAACATGCCAATAACATTGTAGCAATGCCAAGGTTTTGGATATCATTAAAAGTTGAGATCTGCAACTGAATCTGCCTGCCTCTTGGCATTTCAATACAGTGTCTTGAAAAAGTATTCATACCCCTTGAAATTTTCCACATTTTGGAATTCTAGGACCAAAAAGGTAAATGTATTTTATTGGGCTTTTATGTGATAGACCAACACAAAGTGGCACATAGTTGTGAAGTGGAAGGAAAATTATAAATGTTGTTAAATTTTGTTTTACAAATAAATATGTGAAAAGTATACTGGCCATTTGTATTCAGCCCCCTTTACTCTGTTACCCCTAACTAAAATCTAGTGGAACCAATTAGCTTCAGAAGTCACCTAATTGGTATATAGAGTCCCCCTGTGTGTAATTTAATCTCAGTATAAATGCAGTTATTCTATGAAGCCCTCATAGAACCTTTGCACATCACCCTGAACACATCATCCCAACCGTGACACATGGTGGTGACAGCTTCATGTTGTGGAGATGCTTTTCTTCAGCCGGGACAGGGCAGCTGATCAGAGTTGATGGGAAGATGGATGGAGCCAAATACAGGGCAATCTTAGAAGAAAAACCTGTTGGTGTCTGCAAAACACTTGAGACTGGGGCGGAGGTTCACCTTCCAGCAGGACAACGACCCTAAACATACAGCCAGAGCTATAATGGTATGGTTTAGAGAATCTGTGGCAAGACTTCAAAATTGCTGTTCACAAATGCTCTCCATCCAATCTGACAGAGCTTGAGCTATTTTGCAATGAAGAATGGGCAAACAGTTCACTCTCTAGATGTGCAAAGCTGGTAGAGACATACTCAATAACACTTGTAGCTGTAATTGCAGGGAAAGGTGGTTCTACAAAGTATTGAATCAGTGGGTTGAATACAAATGTATGCCACACTCTTCAGAAATTTTAATTGTAAAAAAAAAAATATTAAAACCATTTATCATTTTCCTTTTGCTTCACAACTATGTGCTACTTTGTGTTGGTCTATCACATACAACTCCAATAAAATCTATTTGTTTTTGGTGGTAACATGACAAAATGTGGAAAATTTCAAGGGGTATGAATACTTTTTCAAGGCAATGTAGGACATACAGAAAAAAAATAAGTAAAAAGGAGAAGGATGTAGAATTGTTAATGCAAATGTAGAGATAAACAGATTAGCCTTAAAGAGGAGCTGATTGCATCAACGCATTTAGTAAGGTTTGTGGGGACATTCAAAAATGATAAGTGCAACCTGGTATGTTCACGTGTGTCCCCATGCAGTTCTTTGCAGGGGATGTTTGTGCTCTAAAGCCCTGTACACACGATCGGTCAAACCGATGAGAACGGTCTGATAGATTTTTCCATTGGTTACCGTTAATCGATGAAGCTGACTGACTAAACAAAAGATCGTTTTAGAACGCGGTGATGTAAAACACAACAACCTGCTGAAAAAAAGTTCAATGCTTCCAAGCATGCGTTGACTTGATTCTGAGCATGCGTGGATTTTTAATCGATGGTCGTACCTACTAACAATCGTTTTTTTCTACCGGTTAGGAATCCATCGGTTAAATTTAAAACAAGTTGGCTTTTTTTTAACCGATAGTTAAATAACCATTGGCGCCCACACACGATCGGTTTGGACCAATGAAAACGGTCCATCAGACCATTCTCATCGGTTTAACCGATCGTGTGTACGCGACCTTATGCTCGGGTTCGCCCAGATTCAAGCTTGGAGGTTGTAATAAGGTACTAGTGGCCAATGGCATAAAAAAAAATGCAACCCCTTCAAGAGTTTGTTCAGTATATTTAATGAATAGCTTTATCTAATGAAGCTATTCGTTAAATACAACATAGGTCTCTTGAGCCACATCCTTTCCTACCATTGAGGCACCTCTGCCACCAGACAAGGGTTTTTTCATGGCATTGGCGAAGGAAAATATATACAATGTAGCTATTGTTTACACAATTCTTCTATTAACCACTTCCCGCCCGGTCAATAGACAATTGACGGTCGGAAAGTGGTTGTGAAATCCTGACTGGACGTCTATTGACGTCCAGCAGGATTACATGCCGGCGTGCGCCCGTGGGTCAGTCTGACACCCTGCATCTTCGATCTTGGTAAAGAGCCTCTGGCGGAGGCTCTTTACCACGTGATCAGCCATGTCCAATCACGGCTGATCACGATGTAAATAGGAAGAGCCGTTGATGGCTCTTTCTCACTCGTCTGACAGACGCGAGTAGAGAAGAGCCGATCGGCGACTCTCCTGACAGGGGGGGTTTACGCTGATTGTTTATTAGCGCAGCCCCCCCTCGGATGCCCACACTGGATCACCAGGGAAGCCCACACTGGACCACCAGGGAAGGGCAGTAAAAAAAAAGAGAATAGATGCCAATCAGTGCCCACAAATGGGCACTGACTGGCAACATGGGCACTGGGATAAACAAGTGATGCCCATCAATGCCATCAGTGCCACCCCTCAGTGTCCATCAGTGCCACCCCTCAGTGCCCATCCATGCCCAGTGCTCACCTATTAGTGCCATATGTGCCACCCATAAGTACCCATCAGTGCCACCCATCAGTGCTGCCTATAAGTGCCCATCAGTGCCACCTATGACTGCCCATCAGTGCCACCTATGACTGCCCATCAGTGCTGCATACCAGTGCCGCCTCACCAGTACCCATCAGTGCCACCTCATCGGTGCCCGTAATCAAAGTAGAAAACTTACCAAAAAATGTTTACAGAAAAAAATAAAAACTTTATTTTTTTCAAAATTTTCGGTCTTTTTTTTTAGTTGTTGCGCAAAAAATAAAAATCACAGAGGTGATCAAATACCACAAAAATAAAGCTCTATTTGTGGGAACAAAATGATAAAAAAATATTTGGGTACAGTGTAGCATGACCGCATAATTGTCATTCAAAGTGAGACAGCGCTGAAAGCTGAAAATTGACTTGGGCAGGAATGTGCGTAAGTGCCTGGTATGGAAGTGGTTAAATTATAAGTTATAAGCAATTTATTGGTGTAAAACAAGTAAACTTACACTTTGCTCTTGTGTGTTACCAAAGATCCAGTTGCTCTCCTTTTGGATTCTGACATTTTGCCACTCTGATTACAAAGAGGCAGTAAAGCTAGGTTATGAATCACAGCCCTCATGTCTTAGACACCCTGCCCTTCTAATGACAGTCGTGTCACTGATTTCTGCATATGTCAGCAGTCAGGGAAAGTGGTTAGCTATAGAGATGAGTGCTTAGCTGGTACCTATTTACAAACTTCTACATTTCTATATTGGTAACAACAGCTTTTATAGTCTTCATTTTTATCTGCTCATTTTGGGGAAAGATGCTAAGCAGCTCATAGGGCAGGCTTTAAAACTATTGCCATGTTGGCATTTTAGGGGAATGGTAAGGATAACTTTAGGCAACGTATTCAAAGCAAAGACCCCACATAATTCTGTATTTTCAAGATTAAAGGATCTTGGATGATAATGATAAAATGGTAGTTGAGAGATGGCAATTATTGATCAAGGGGTGAGGTACAGCGCAAAACCAATGTGTGTGAAATTTATGATGATGATATCAAAATTGAAAAAGTGAGTGAACAATAATAAACCAATCTAGGACACGATTGGTTGTGTGATATGATAAAATTAGTGAAAATTAATAAAATACCAAGTGTATAGTACAATAATATTAAATGGTATACCATAAAGTGGTTAAATTGATATAAAAAGGTATATGATACCTAAAATTATAACACAACCAAAAAATAATAATAACATGTGCATCAAGATAAATATATGAAAAAATGAAAAGTCCATAAAATATTCCCAGATGCATGAAAAAAGGTATCCGTGTAAAAGTGAGCTATAAGAAGTCTTCCAAAAAGATGTTTAAAGCTTGGCACCACCTTCCACCAAGGATACACCCGAGTGTCAGAAATATAATCTCCTTACCAGACGTCCTGACCACACCAGCGGTCAGACTGCACACGGGTTAATTTAGAGTCACCCAAACGACTATATGCTGGAGCTACTTCAGAACGAAATCAGCCTGAGCGGATGGATGTCTGCACCACACAAACTTGCTGGACGAACACTACTCAACAAGGTATTAGCTGGTTTCCAGTACTACTTAGCCCAAGCTGGCCCAGTCATTATAACCCCAGCCATAAACCTCATGGTCAGTAGTGTAGATAACTTCATTGGCACAAGTACCAAAAACACAGGCTTGTCGAATGGAGGACACCTTCTGGGGTGAAAGCAAAGTGAATAAAGGCCACTTTCCAAAATCAACCACGTCTCTAAATGGTTTCACATCAGGGATACCAGGTATCAACACCTTCACACACCTTTCTTCCGCTTCCCGGAAAAAAGTCACAGGAGCGATGGCGGCGAGTAGGAAGAAGGTATTGTCGTCTCTGGCCGTGATTAGCATTTTGCCGTGATTAGATTTTGCTAATCACGGCCAGAGACGACAATACCTTCTTCCTACTCGCCGCCATCGCTCCTGTGACTTATTTCCGGGAAGCGGAAGAAAGGTGTGTGAAGGTGTTGATACCTGGTATCCCTGATGAGAAACACTTTAGAGACGTGGTTGATTTTGGAAAGTGGCCTTTATTCACGTTGCTTTCACCCCAGAAGGTGTCCTCCATTAAACAAGCCTGTGTTTTTGGTACTTGTGCCAATGAAGTTATCTACACTACTGACCATGAGGTTTATGGCTGGGGTTATAATGGCCGGGCCAGCTTGGGCTGAGTAGTACTGGAAACCAGCTAATACCTTGTCGAGTAGTGTTCGTCCAGCAAGTTTGTGTGGTGCAGACATCCATCCGCTCAGGCTGATTTCGTTCTGACATAGCTCCAGCATGTAGTCGTTTGGGTGACTCTAAATTAACCCGTGTGCAGTCTGACCGCCGGTGTGGTCAGGACGTCTGGTAAGGAGATTATATTTCTGACACTCGGGTGTATCCTTGGTGGAAGGTGGTGCCAAGCTTTGAACATCTTTGTGGAAGACTTCTTATAGCTCACTTTTATACAGATACATTTTTTTATGCATCTGGGAATATTTTATGGACTTTTCATTTTTTCATATATTTATTTATGTTGATTCACATGTTATTATTATTTTTTGGTTGTGTTATAGATTTAGGTATCATATACCTTTTTTATATCAATTTAACCACTTTATGGTATACCATTTAATATTATTGTACTATACACTTGGGGCCAGATTCACATACAATTAGATTATCGTAGCGTTTCCCAAATACACTACGCCGCCGTATTTTACCTGGCTCTACGTGGAATCCAGGTAGATTTTGTCCAGTAAACGACGGCAGCGTAGTGTATTTCTCCCGGCGCAATCCATCTACGCGATTAGGGGGCGTGAAGCATTTAAAATAGGCGCGTTCCCGCGGCGATCGAACTGCGCATGCTCCGTTTAGAAATTTCTCGCCGTGCATTGCGCGAAATCACGTCGTTACGTCATTTTTTCTTGAGTAGCGTCGTTTACGGACATTCCTATTCTCGAACGAGTTACTTAAAAAAAAAAAAAAAAATTTAAATTCGACGCGGGAACGACGGCCATACTTAACATGGGCTACGCACCGTTAGACCAGCAAAAAGCTGGTCTAACAGTACGTAGAAAAAAATAGACGAAAGCGATTGCGAAGACCGCTCGTATCTTCGTGGATCGCCGTAAAAACTCATTTGCATATCCCGACGCATGAAAACGACGCAAACTCCTCCCAGCGGCCGCAAAAATATCGCAGCGTAGATCCGAAGGCTTACGAAGACGTAAGCCTCTCGGATCGAAGCCCGAAGCCGCCGTATCATTGTTTGAGGATTCAAACTAGTGATACGGCGCGCAAAATTTGAAATTACTCCTGTCTAACACCAGTTAGACAGGCGTAATTGCTCTGTGAATCTGGGCCTTGGTATTTTATTAATTTTCACTAATTTTATCATATCACACAACCAATCGTGTTTCCTAGATTGGTTTATTATTGTTCACTCACTTTTTCAATTTTGATATCATCATCATAAATTTCACACACATTGGTTTTGCGCTGTACCTCACCCCTTTTTCCAAGTTCTTCCAATATATGTATCTATATTACTTCTACTAGCAGCACTTCCACCCATTTTGGTTTAGCGCAGTGATTTTTCCATATTTTCTAATTATTGATCAAGCACTAAGCTGTTTATAATCATCTTGGAATGCCTAGCACTACATAGTTCTGCAATGAAGTTCATAAGGTGACAATATTAGTGCATGTTAGAGCTTGAGTGCATGGAAATGTGTATATACCATAATGGCATTTCTCATACAAACCTATGTAAAATTTCTCATATCCATATCCAACCACTCGTCCATATGTGTGTATGGACGTTGAATACAGGCCAGAATGAGGTCAACACCCACCTGTAAAGAAACTTGATATGGTCTCAGAAGCTTTTAAACCTAATTTCAAAGTAAGCTAAATGCATCTGAAAGCATGCAACATTTACCCACCCACACAACTTTGTTACATACAGTACCCTACATAATAAAATAAAGAAAAAATGATTTCCAATTTAATTGTTAAATGCATGCCCTGCGGGATAGTGGGTGCTCTCACACTGATCCAATGGTACCTCCTTGCTTACTTACCCAGACTGATTTCACTGACTGCATGCCTGTCACAGCACAGGCCAGTAGCTCAGAAAGCACTCAAGTCTGTGTACTAGAATCACGGCCAAGCACTGCCAATTTCATAAGGAGGTCAGCAATGGCAGAATTCTAATGTCTAGATTTAGATAAAGATATTTTTCTTCCTGTCATATCATCTTATTTTGATTTATTATATAAGTGATGCTAAATACTCTTCCTAAAGTCTTGTGTCCTGTAACCAGAATAGAGTTTGAAGCTTCTGTATGTGCAGATTAAGGTAGATATTACTTTCAGAAGGAAGCACCAAACAGAGGTGTTAATATATAAAAAAATAAAAATAAATTGGCCTCTATAATTTTATTTAATGGCATTAAGTCTGTTTCTGCAATCTCAGGAAGCTTTAAGCCATAAATATTGGGAGATGTGACAGGTCCTCTTCGGAAATGAAAAAAAAAAAATCCAATTATCATTTAAACATGTTACTAATATTTCAAAGTAGATTGCTTAATCTATTTAATCTTCCCTTGGAATGGATTTTTTTCCCAGATGAATCTGACCGGAATAAAAAGCAACTGGACAGCTTTATTAGATTTGTAGAACTGCTAATCTTTACAGATTGTCCCATGGCTTTTGCATAAATAAAGCGATTAATTCATCTCTGATATGTAAATAGGGTCAAACAGTTTAATCTTATCTCCGAGGTTATTAAAAAAACATTTTTTTCCATTTATGGCTCAAGCCTTTTAGGACTGTACAGGAAGACTTTTTCAGATGAGTTTTAAATGCATCCCAAAAGATGCCGATTCAGACAAAGACTGGACTGAAATATTTAATTATCATTCTAAATATCTTACAGTTCTTTAACCACTTGAGCTCCGGAAGATTTTACCCCCTTTATGGCCAGGCCATTGTTTTGCTATTCCGCACTTCACTACTTTAACTGGTAATTACACGGTCATGCAATGCTGTACCAAAACAAAATGTATATACATTTTTCATACAAATAGGACTTTCTTTTGGTGGTATATGATCACCTCCTGTTTTTTTTGCAATATAAACAACAAAATACCAAGATTTTTTTTTTAAACAAAATATACTTTCTGCTTTAAAACACATCCAACAAAAAATCGAATTTCTTCATAAATTTTGGCCAAAATGTATTTTGCTACATATTTTTGATAAAACAAAACCCAATAAGTGTATATTAATTGGCTTGCATGAAAGTTATAGCGTGTCTCCATTCAGACATGGCACCCCGGCCCCACTCCCTCTCTCCCCTGATTGGCTGACTGAGTTTGAGAGCCATGAGAGCCAATGGTGCCGCTCCTGTGTCTCAGCCAATCAGGAGGAGTGTCCTGGACAGCTTGGACATTCATGGACATCGTTGGAGAGAGATAGGACCAGGGGCGGACTGACCATTGAGGCTCCCGGGCACTGCCTGAGGGCCCCATGCCACTAGGGGGCCCCATCAGGGTTGTCAGGCTCAGTAAAACCAGGGACAGTATGTAAAAACCTGTGTTTTTTTCTGTCCCTGATATGTCCGAAACCGACATGCTTTTGATGTACAAATCCCAAGATTTTAGCTGCCTCCTGGCATGGTGGCCATCTGTAAGCCCGGGGGCCCCATAATCTTCTATTGCCCGGGGGCCCCATGAGTTGTCAGTCCGCCCCTGGATAGGGCTCAGGTAGGTAATTAGGGAGTGCTGGGGAGGCTGCTACAAACAGAAACAAAACCTTCTGCCTTTACAACTTCTTTTAAGCCAGGTGATTGGCTGGGCCATTCTAGCATCTCCATTTTCTTTTTTCAGTGCTTTATAAAAAGGCCCCTTAATGTGGGAAAGGTTACTGACTAATACTTTATGACTAATTTGTCTCCCTAAAAATGTTAATTTTATTTAAGTCAGACAAACATGTCCATACACAGTATGTCCAGACACAGTTTTTAGCTTTTTTAAAGTATTATTTTTTTACAGTCTGCCTTTTACTTTTTGCATTTTTTGAACACATGTTAAAATTCACATTTTAGGCCTGAAGATTAGTTGAAACCTAAAAACAATTAGATTTTTTTTTTTACCTATAAAATCCATTTCTCTGAGTACATCACAAGACCCAGAGCAGGCTATAATCATGACTTTCCGGGCTATGCGCTACCTATAGGTGAATGGACACTGGCAGATTAATCAAACGGCTAGTCCTCCCCTATATAACACCTTCTGGACAGAAAGTACTTCAGTTCTGTAGCAAACAATGAAATGCCAAAAAGAAGGGAGGGACCTCTGTGTACCATGATGTACTCCAAGACATTGATTTTACAGGTAAGTATGTAGAAAAAAAATAACATTTTCTTTATTAGGGCTGCACCGATACCATTTTTTATTGGCGAGTGCGAATACCGATACTTTCAGTCAAGTACTCGCCGATACCAAGTACAGATACTTTGGGGTGTGATTTACATCATTACAAAAAACTGTTGCAAATCGTACTGCAAATAACATGCCATTTCCTTGTGAGTGAGTGTGAGTGAGTAAGTAATTTGTATAGCACAACAAATGCAAACTTAATCGCCCCAAGGCGCTTTGCATCCAGTGTTGTCCTGATCCTTAGAAGAGGTGGGTCTTTAGTTTTTTCCTAAAAGCCCGATGGTTTTTTTCCAAGCGGATGGTCGTGGGTAGAGCATTCCAAAGCCGGGTCCTTGGACTGCAAATCTACGTTCTCCCTTAGATTTGTAGCGGGATTTAGGGATTTGGAGAAGGTTTTGGTTGGTTGACCGGAGCACACGCTTGGTGACGTAGGGTTTTATTTTCTTGCTTATTAGTAAGTATTGAGGAGCGTTTCCTTGTATACATTTGTGGGTGAGGCAGAGCGTCTTCAAAGTCACCCAGTCCTGTATGGGCAGCCAGTGGAGGGACTTCAAGACCAGGGAGATTGGTTCCCACGTTTTTTTACCTGTTACCATTCTGGCTGCCGTGTTCTGGACGACTTGTAAAGGGAGTTTGCGTAGTCGAGTCGTGAGTTGATGATTGTTCCAACCACTACTACTGAGTCCTCTTCCGGGATGAAGGTGATGAGTCTACGTAGCATGCAGAATTTGATGAGAACCGGCTGACTACTGATCCTATTTGTGCATCCATAGTCATGTCTGAGTCAAATATGACTCCAAGGCTTTTGACTTTGTTGCTTGGTGCAATGGTTTGTCCGAGGATGGTGGGTGGTGACCATGTGGTCCTAGAATTCTGATTTGTGTGAAGGATGAGGAGTTCTGTTTTGGATCCGTTGAGTTTTAGGGAGCTTTCAGTCATCCAATTATGGATCAGAGTGAGGCATTTTTCTAGTTCATGATATTGGTCTTTTTTGTTGGTGATTCGAAAGTAAAGCTGCGTGTCGTCAGCATAGGAGTGGTAGCGCAGGTCCTGTTTGCTGATGATTTTGAGGAGCGGGTGGATGTAGATGTTGAAGAGTACAGGTGAAAGGGGTGATCCTTAAGGGAATCCGCATGTAATGGTCCGTGTTTCTGACATGAAGCCTCCAAGTTTCACGGTCTGAGTGCGATTTTCTAGAAAATATGCGAACCACGGTAGGGCCGAGAGTCGCGTGAGCAATGTGTTGTGGTCTACCGTGTCCAGCAGCACTAGGAGACAGGATTCTCCATCATCTGCTGCTTCGAGGGCATCATCCCATATCTTGAGGAGATCCGTTTCTGTCCCGTGGCCTGGGCAAAAACCTGATTGTAGTGGATCTAGGGGTTTGTGGTCGTCCAGATGGGGCTGTAGCTGTTGTACTACTGCTTTCGCAATGATCTTGGAGATGGTGTTCAGGCTTGTTACCGGTCTGCGATGGTTTGGGTCTTTAGGGTCGAGGTTGGGTTTCTTTAAGGCTGCGTACACACGATCAAACTTATCCGATGAAAACGGTCCGACGGACCGTTTTTATCGGATATGTCTGCTGGGCTGTTTTGGTCTGATGGTTGTACACACCATCAAACCAAAATCCCTGCGGACAGACAGCGCGGTGATGTGGCGGTGACGTTGACGCCCCCACGTCACCAAACCAGGAAGTAAAATACTTCCACGCATGCGTCGAATCCATTTCCGTCCGCTGGTTAGGCGTACTAACCAGCGGACATGACGGACGGACGGGTTTCCAGCAGGCAAGTTTTAAAGCATGCTTTAAAACTTGTCTGCTGGAAAAACCTGTCTGCTAGCCCGTACACACGGTCGGATATGTCCACTGAAACTGGTCTGCGGACCAGTTTCAGCAGACAAGTTTGATTGTGTGTACGCGGCCTTAGAGGGGTTTAACTATGCCTTGCTTGAGGGTGATCGGAACAATCCCTTCCCTGAACGATTGGTTTATGCGCGTTATGGTGGGTGCCAAGATGTCGGTGTGTGTTTATAGAAGTGCCATCTAGTGGGAAGTTTAGAACTCACAAAATTCAGCAGAGGGAGTGCTGTTCCAGTTAATAGGTAGAAACAGATTATAAATTCAAAGCATCAATCATTTATTTGAAAACTGAACAGACTGATAAGATTAGGTAACTATATCAAAGCCCATGCAGGGAGATGGTACTTTACCAGTTAAGGAACTGTAACTCACGGGTTCCGTAGTGGAATCTGCTGAGCCTGGTGGAATGAATGGCTGCACCTAACCCTGGAGCTTCTGTGGACGGGCCGAGGGTCAAATGGATGCTGGATCAATGGAAATGACAGCTGCGGTCAGGGCTCGTCACCGCCGGCCAGGGAAAATGCCAGGAGCGGGTGGAAGTGCTCCACTATGGAGACAGTACTGTCTCCATAGTGCATCACAGGACATAGAGCAGGCCATAATCCTGACTACGTGGGATGTCCCAAAGCAATACAATCTGAGGGGTGTGAAACGCCACAATTTTCACTGCCATCAATCCAAAAAGGACCTACTCTGCAGTTTTGTAAGACGCTGTGGCCAAAGGCAGTGTCCTCCATGGCTCTAACATCCCCCCTGGTAAAACCTTGTGAATGTATACACAGAAAACCATGTAGCGTCCTTGTAAACCTGAGCCACTGACGCCTAATGGCAGAAAGCCCAAGAGACCCCCACACTCCTGGTATAGTGCACTCCCACCCGAAAGGGTGGGACCTTACCCTTCAAACCCATAGGCTTGAATTATTAACTGAGGATCCAATGAAAAATGATTTGGACACCGCCTGCCCTGCCTAAACCCTTCTGGCAGCACAAACCAGGATTCCTGACCTGTGCCGACAAACTCAAGTCAATTCTGAATGCCCAAACTACATTCAGAGTATGCAGCGATCTTTCTCCTGCCAACTATGGATTGAGAAAAGAGAAAGGCAAGACACCATCCTGATTCAAGTGAAAACTAGAAGCCACTCTAGGCAGGAAGATGGATGAGATCACAACATCACCTCATCAAGATGCAAGACCAGGAAAGGGCCACCAGCTCTGACTCTCCTGCTGAATTAATAGTAACCAAAGAGGCAACCTTCAAAAAGACTAACTGAGTCTCTTGAACTGGTTCAAAAGGTGGTTTCTGTAAGAACAGTCAAGACCAAGTTCAAGTCCCAAGAACACAAGGGTGGCCTAATAGGCGGTACTGTCTGCGTTAAACCCTGCACAAAGTATGAATCGGGGAGTGAGAAATCTGGTCTCTGGAAAAAATGGATAGAGTTAAATAGGATTCCCAGGTCCTGTAATGGAAGCTTCCTGAAGCCGGCTTCCTGGTGCTCAACAGTGCGGATATAAAAGGACCAAAACCCCCCAATTTTTCCAGACCTGGGCTTCAATAGCCAAGCCTTCGAACCTAACAATCGTAAGTAGGATACACTATTGGTCAATATCCATATAATAATAATAAAAAAAGATAAAAAAATTCTTACATGGACTATCACATTGCTATTATTTACTTTCACTGAAGCTCTGCGGTTTGAACTATTGTATTATAAGGTGAACCTAGCCTTTATTCCCTAAACTTTTATGCAACTATAGTCAAAGCATTTTCTTAGGCCCATTCACATGATCACTCAGCAGGGAACGAGTAATCCTGCTACGTGATTTTGTGAAGCGATTTGCACACGATTTTGCAAGTCGCGTAGGGCAGCCCATTCAAGTACATAGGCTGGCCCTATGCGACACGCATCTTTGTTGCCCCAAAAGAAGCTCCTGCTCCTTTTCAGGTGAAAGTTTCACACGATTTTGAAAGGAGCGGTTTGCAGAAGTTGCTGTGCGATCCTGTCATGCAAAGATCATGGCAGAATCATGGTGCGTTTGAGATCCCATTAAGGGATAATGGCACCCAAATAATCATTTTGCTGCAATCACAACACGATTTGGAATCAGATTCCAAAGTGGGAATGGTGTTTAGTTTTGGATAGAGTAGGAAAGGATTAAAAGACCTGTCATGTTTTTTTGTTTTAGCTGGTTGTGTCCCCATTACCCTCTACTGTATATGTCTTAAGAGTCCTAAATTCTGAGTGATGCCTAGAACAGGAATAGAAAATAAATCTTCTAATGGGAACACTAGTTCCTGTGACCCTGGTGACTACTTCTGTTGTGTCTATGGAGCAGAAAGTGATGGGAAATCTCCCGAATTGGTCATCTGATAACTCCCCTCAACCCTTGACATTTATCCTAAATGATCCTTTATGAATCCTTAAGTGATGCGATGTGTTGTGAAGAGGGCCCTGTGTAATTGGGGGGCTCTGTGTTGATGGGGGAATCTAACATGTATAGGGGGAACTCTGATTTAAGGGGGTCCTTTCATGTATGGGGGGACACTGAAATTAAGAAGGAAATCCAATGTGAATGGGGAAATCTGATGTGAAGGGGGCTTTTAATGTGAAATTAATTTCATCAAGGAGATTGTGTGCATTTTCCGATCGGTAAGTAACATTTATGTTGTTTACATTTTAGACTGGGGTGCCTTGAGATTTTACATGCTTTAAAAGGTGTCTACACAAATAAAAGGGTTAATAAACTATGTTGTGAAAGTACAGATGTTCTGTGAGCTTCATACACAGCAGTCTAACTTACAACTTTAGACCACACAGAGAGAAACAAATGATTATAATTCATAAGAAGAGGATAAGAAGTAAAGCAGAGTCTTCTGCCTACAGTCACTGAAAATAAGTAAATGCAGTCAATGGAAATAATGTTAATCATAGTATCTGCGTGTAGATAGGGCAAAAACCTAGGATTATTCCCTGTAGTTGTCATTGTGAATTGTTTATTTTGGTAAAAGGAAGGTAATGATTAACACTAAATACAGTCCAGGACAGCTGTAGTGCTCACTATACTTGGCAGATGGCCAATCTATAGGAATGTTATTAATGATGAATACAGCTTGATGGTGATAAGTACAGAATCTATTATCAACAAGTGGAGCTTGGCACCTGCTAGTTAATGGTATATTGTCTAGCATGATTATAACGCTTCCGTATTGATTAAAATGTATCTGGTGTGTGTTTTTCATCACCAAGTGTTTAAAAACAGAAAAAGATCATTTAGAAGGGTTATAGCCAATGCAAATTGTGACAATGGATTTTTCTTCAAATAAGACTTGATTTAATGGTTTATTTATATCCTCTACTCCAGGTCTCACATTAATATGGTAAAGTGTTTTTGAGTTATTGTATTCATTTTCATTAAAATTAGACATTGTTAAACTTATTAGGCACAATTGCATGTGTCATGGCGGTCACGTGACCACAGAGCATGCGATAATCACTGTACTCACTGGTACAAACAGGGGAAGAGTTCTCACAATGAACATAGAGAAAAGTAGCGCAGAGGGAAAAGCGTTTAGTAGTTCAATATCCATATAATAATAATAATAATAAAAAAAGATAAAAATGCACTCACAAACATAAGGAGGGCAGCATGACAAAGGCTCAGTATCCACTGTCCCGGTAAGGCCGCGTACACACGATCAAATCTATCTGCTGGAAACGGTCTGACAGACCGTTTCAGCAGACAGATTCGATTGTGTGTATGGGCGGACAGACAGATTTTGCCAGCCGACAGATTTTAAAGCATGCTTTAAAATCTGTCGGCTGGGAATTCGTCCCCCCCGACATGTCTGCTCGCACATGTGTCAAATGGATTAGACGCATGCGTGTAGGTGTTTTACTTCCTGGTGCGGTGACGTGGCGACATCAACGTCATCGCCACGTCACCGCACTGTCTGCCGGCGGGGATTTTGGTTTGATCGTGTGTACAGCGATCAAACCAAAACAGCCCAGCAGACAAATCTGCTCAAATCAGTCTGCCAGACCGATTTGAACAGATGTATTTGGTCGTGTGTACGCGGCCTAAGATGTATCCCGCCCTGGTCATGTGCAGCCTCAGATGGAAATGGGCAGTGTCAGTTTAAAAAATGTCACTGTCCACTTCAGTATGTGAATGTCGGGATACCATATAACTCTGCTAGATGGCATACTTTGTCTGTGAAAAGAGTAGCACCATACAGGACAATATATATTATTATAGTTTACAAAATAATTCTATTGCTTTTGGAATAATATATTAGCTATCCATCATTCTATAGTCATGGACAATCTTGTTTAAACATCATCCCTGATATCTGTCACATGAACCCAGAACATATGATGACCATATTAGATAATTATATAGAAGTGGGGCAGGATTATTTTACATAAGAAAAGGAGGCGTGGACGGGCAGAAGTAGTCAAAGCGACGTAATTTAGCGCAATGCACGGCGGGAAATTTCTGAACGGAGCATGCGCAGTTCGATCGCCGCAGGGACGTGCTTAATTTAAATGAATCACACCCCCTACTCGCCGATTTGAATTCCGCCACCAGAAATACACTACGCCGCTGTAACTAATGGTGCAATTTCTTCCAGGATTTGAAGTTAAGCCAGGTAAGATACGGCGGCGTAGTGTATCTCTGATACACTGCGCCGATCTATTTGTATGTGGACCTGGCCCATTGTTTTTTTTTTTTGTCGCTCTATTTTTGTTTATAGCGCAAAAAATAAAAACCACAGAGGTGATCAAATAACACTTAAAGAAGGCTCTATTTGTGGGAAAAAAAGGACGTACATTTTTTTTGGGAGCCACGTTGCACGAACGCGCAATTGTCCGTTAAAGCGATGCAGTGCAGAATCGCAAAAGTGCTCTGGTCTTTGGGCAGCCAAATGGTCCGGGGCTTAAGTGGTTAATTAGACAAAACCCTTGTATACATTTTGTTCTAGCAGTCTAACACCACCACACATTGCAAATTCATGAAGAAAAAAATCTGTCACCTCTTTACAATTGTACCTTATTGCGAATGCTTACATGCAACATTTAGCTGTGTGGATGTTCCCTGGGTCATAGTTGTAACTCTTTAGTTGCTTACCTCACTCAAATTTGGTTTTAACAGGTTATTACTTTTCAAATAAGCTGGGTGCATTGTTAATATTTTGTGGAATATACAACTACATAAATGACCCTTCACACTTCCATGACTGTAAAAAGTTTTCAAACATATTATGAATATGCAATAATAAAATACTAGTCCTAAACTGTGTCCGGCCTAACCCACGCTAACAGCATTCTCTACCAACTGTATAGTTCTATGTGCTGTCAATTTCTGAGTTGCCATTTGACAGGATGAAGGCTTGTGTCTCATCCATCTGCCTTGCCATCTGTATGTGGATACAATGTGCCATTGTAATACACATTGCAGCTATAGTTTTAAAGTACGGTAATATAATATTGGGTATTTGGAAGATATATTGGACATCAACACCCTCATGCCGCGTACACACAATCACTTTTTTGTGATGAAAAAAAACTACGTTTTATGTGATGAAACAAAACGACGTTTTTCAAACTTCATTTTCCAAAACAACGTTGCCTACACACCATAGTTTTTCCAAAATGCTCTAGCAAAGCGTGGTGACGTACACCACGTTCGACGGCACTCTGTTCCATTGAAGCTCCGTCTCATAACTTGCCTCTGAGCATGCGTGGGTTTAAAAACTTCGTTTTCATCATCGTTTTGCCCACACGCCATCACTTTTTATGACACAAAAAACAACGTTTTGAAAAACGACACAAAAAAATCAATCATGTTCGAATTCTTTTTTGGTCGTTTTTTTGAAGACATAAAACGACGTTTTGTCCACACACAGTGATTTTAAATGATGTTTTTGAAAACGTCGTTTTTTTTCATCACAAAAAGTGAACATGTGTACGCGACATTAGTGTTACATGGCTAACCAGGCTGAAGAATGGGACATGTTCATTAGATACAACCTGTCACAAATCCAACCAAATTTGCATAGAGAAAGCAAACAAATTTCTTGGACAACTTTGTACATTTGACTCACAGAATAAAATTATTTCCATACTATTCTTTTTAAAGTGTTTGTACATCTTAAAATAAAAAAGTACTTCATTTGTTACTACTTGATAAACTATGTTTCTATATTTAATTTTCCTAACTCATATCTTCAACCTCTCCCTCTTTACTGGCATCTTCCCCAACCCTCTGAAACATGCACTAGTCACTCCTATACCAAAAAAGGCCTCACTGGACCCCACCAATCTTAACAACCTAAGACCCATCTCCCTACTCCCTTTTGCCACCAAACTCCTTGAACGTTTAGTCTACAACCGACTGAGCGACCACCTCATTGAGAATAACCTTCTTTATCCCCTTTAGTCTGGATTTCGTGCACAGCACTCCACAGAAACTGTTCTCCTAAAGCTCACAAACGACTTACTAACATCTAAAACCAACAGTCATTATTCCATACTCTTATGCCGCGTACACACGATCACTTTTTGTGATGTAAAAAACGTCGTTTTATCACATGAAACAAAACTAAGTTTTTCAAACGTCATTTTAAAAAACGATGTTGCATACACACCATCGTTTTCTGAAAATGCTCTTGCAAAGCACGGTTACGTAAGACACTTTCGACGGCACTCTGTTCCATTGAAGCTCCCGTCTCATAACTTGCTTCTGAGCATGCTCGGGTTTAAAAACATTGTTTTAAACGTCGTTTTGCCCACACACGATCATTTTTTGTGAAACAAAAGACGACATTCTGAAAAACGACATAAAAAATTCAAGCATGTTCGAATTTTTTTTTGGTTGTTTTTTTTAAGACATAAAACGACGTTTTGCCCACACATGATCATTTTAAATGATGTTTTTTAAAACGTCGTTTTGTTTCATCACAAAAAACGACCGTGTGTACGCGGCATTACTCTTGGACCTCTCCGCTACCTCTCCTCCTCAAAAAACGTAATTTGTTTGGTATCCATGGCTGTGCTCTCCGTTGGCTTGAATCTTACCTACCTCACTGCACCTTCAGTGTCACTTACAACTCTACTTCCTCCTCTCCAACACCTCTTACCATTGGTGCCCCCCCCCCAAGGTTCTGTCCTTGGACCTCTACTATTTTCGATCTACACATCCTCCTTGTGTCAGCTGATGGCCTCCCATCGCTTTCACTAACATTTTATATGCCGATGACACCCAAATCTATCTCTCTACTCCTCATCTCACCCCATCAGTCTCCTCACACATCACTGATTTAAAAACAGACATATCAGCCTGGATGTCACACCACTTCCTCAAACTGAATCTATCTAAAACCAAGCTCATAATATTTCCTTCCCCTGAGTTCTCTGTTAACCACTTAAGGACCGCCGCACGCCTATGTACGTCCACAACATGGCTCGTACAGGCACAAGGGCGTATATATACGGCCTCGCCTTTGTGCGGTTCGGGGGTCCGATCGGGACCCCCTCCGCGGCGTGCGGCGGTCCCCCTGGCTCTGGGAGCGATCGCCGACGGGTGAGCGGATGTCCGTTTTTTTCCGCCCCCCCACCCTGCGATCGCTCACAGCCAATGGGAGCGCTCCCCCTTCGTGTCAGTTCCTCCTCCTGTGTTTACACAGGAGGAGGAAATGATGTCATCTCTCATCGCAGCAGTGTTTTCCACTGCTGCTGATGAGAGAAGACATCCACAGTAAGTGTGCACCAACACAACACTGACACACACACACACATAGGCATATTAACCCCTTGTGATCACCCCCCCCCCCCCCCCTGTCACAGTGTCACTGAATGCAGTGATCTAATCACTGCATTTAGTGTCAGTGTGACAGGCAGTGTGAAAGTTAGTTAGTGTTAGGTTCAGGGTAGCCCCGTACCCCCCCTAATAAAGTTTTAACCCCCTGATCACTGCCCTAGTTAACCCTTTCACTCCCTATTGCCAGCTTCACTAAGCGATCATTTTTCTGGTCGCTGTATTAGTGTCGCTGTTCATGCTAGGTAGCTATTTTTAATGGAGAATGACTTGTCATACGATTTTGCAGTCCAAAATCGTGAGACAAGTCGTATAAGTGTGAAAGGGTCACTAAAGGATTTTTAATTTTTTTTTGCTAAATAGCTTCCTTTACCTTACTGCAGTCCTGGTTTCATGTCCTCATTGTTCGTTTTTTTTTTTTAAATAACGTTTTTATTGAACAATTTACATTTGGAACATAGTTCTGCAAGTTACAAGGCAATACTGGAGAAATGCATAAAATAAAGAAATATGGCTTATACACATATAGGCACAGTAGATCAAAACAAAAACGTATTCAGATCGAACAATGGACTCAGTAGCTATTTATGAACGGAAAACCTTGCGCCTACTCTATTCATGGGATTGTACGCTAGAAGAATATATGGGTTTATGGACCCTCAGTGCATGTGTCAGTGGACTCAAGCCATCTGTCCCAGATTTTGTTGTACTTATCTGGACAACCTCTATTAATATATATGAACTTTTTGTAGGGAAGTGTGTTATTTATATCTAGTTTCCAGTCATTGAAGCTGGGGGGAGTGGGTCTCATCCACTGTCTGGCTATAATTTTCCTAGCAGAAAACAATGTTTCATGCAAAAATGTTTTAGTGATATTGTCTATTTCTGCATCGGGAATATCCCCAGTAAGCATTGTTTTGGATCCAGGGACAATGGGGATCCCATGTCATCATGGAGGAAGTCCACTATCTGCTTCCACAGACCCTGGAGGACCGGGCACGCCCAAAGTAGATGGAAGAATGTGCCTGTCGCTTGATTACACATTGTGCACGAAGTAGAAGACTGCTGACGAAAGCGGGCGATTCTTAGGGGGGTGAGAAATGCCCAGTGCACCGCGTACAATTGGGTCAACCTGTCGGAGAGCTTGGGGGATACAGTCTTGCATGCGTCAAGTGCTTCACTCCACTCCTCATCCTCCATTGGGCCCACCTCCCTTTCCCATCTTGGTTTAAGGTTGTAAGCTAGCGTAGTAGATGACGGGGTTAGGAGCATGGCGTAAAAATCCGAGATTAGTTTACGTGGGTCTACACCCTTAACCACTGACATGATGACATTCGGTGTAGATTGTGGCAGAGACTGGGGGAACTGAGCTTGGGCTGCGTGACGCACCTGAAAGAATCTAAAAAGCATGGAGTTAGGCAGCAGGAACTCATTTTGAAGGTCCTCAAAGTTTTTAAGTGTGCCATTAGAAATTATGTGATGCAAATAATATATTCCATGTTCGCACCATATCTCTGTGTCAGGGATCGAGAGAAACTCTGAGAGTAGTCTATTGTGCCATAAAGGGGTGTAGTCATTGGGTTTAGGAACCGTCAACGTTTTAGTGGCAATGTCCCATACTCGCCTATATTGATATAATAGGGACCCCCCTGTCTCTATTAGAGTTGTTCCCACTATGCTCCACCGTGATTGCAGTAAGTGAATCAGCGGTCAGCTGCGCCCACCGTGGACAGAGAAGCGTGAGAAATTTGGTTCTGTCGGTTTTATCTATGTGGTATAGTTGAGACAGTTGGGATGCAAGGTAATATAGATTTAAGTCAGGGAGGGCTGTTCCACCTAAATCAGTGGGGTTCTTAAGGACTCTCCAGGCCAGCTTGTGTCTGTTGGTACCCCAGATAAATGTCCGTAGTATGGTCTCCATTAACTTGGAAAATTTCAAGGGCAAGTATACGGGCGTGTGCCAAAGTATATACAATATTTTAGGAAGTAATATCATTTTAACGATATTAATGCGGCCCCACACACCGAGCGGCAATCTCGCCCATATTTGGGTTTTAGACTTAATGAGATCGAAAAGGGGTTCTATATTCAGGGATACGTAGTCAGCCGGTGTTCTATTCACCAATACTCCAAGGTATTTAATAGTGTTCACTCGCTGGAGTGGTAGCTGCGCCTGTAGCTCGGGGGAGGGGAAACTATCCATAGGCAATATTTGGGATTTCTCCCAATTAATTTTAAGGCCAGAGAACTGACCAAAGTGTTTCGATCGTATGTAATGCCTTCCGGAGAGAGGTGGTATAGCAGCGTGTCGTCTGCGTATAAGCTAATTTTTTAAGTCAGGGAACCAAGGCAAAGACCCTGGATCTCAGGGTCCTCTCTAATGGAGATTGCAAGGGGCTCTGCCACCAGGGCATAGAGGAGTGGAGAGAGTGGATAGCCCTGCCTAGTGCCCCTGGATAAGTTAAACGTCTGGGAGGCCCTCCCGTTGGCCACCACCCTACCCCTGGGTGCCAGATATAATAATTGAACCCACTTGATAAAGTTGGGTCCAAAGCCAAAGCTACGGAGGCATCCCCAAAGTACCGCCACTCCACCGAGTCAAAGGCCTTGGCGGTGTCCAAGGCCACCACCACCCGGGACCCAACGTTATTATGTGTCACCTGCAAGTTAATAAACAATTGCCTGAGGTTGAAGGAGGTGTTGCGCCCCGGCATGAATCCAGCTTGGTCAGTGTGAATCAGGCTTAGAATCACTTAAGGCGGAGAGCAAGTACTTTAGCCAGGATCTGTATATCTACCTGAAGGAGTGATATGGGCCTATAAGATTCCGGGAGGCCTGGGTCCTTGCCCGGTTTAGGTATAAGGATAATGACCGCCTCACCCATCGATGGGGGTAGGGTGAAGTTGTTGAATAAATGATTGAAGAGGGACAATAACTTAGGGGCAAGTATCTCGCAGTACTGGGCATAAAATTCAATGGGTAACCCATCTGAACCCGGGGCCTTGGAACTGGCGAAGCTCGCAATTGCTGCGGTTATTTCATCAAGTGTAAGAGGTGCATCTAGCATAGCCATTTGAGTGTCATCGAGCTGTGGAAAAGTGATTCCCGCCAGCAGATCCTCCAGTTGAGCCTCTGTGGTGAAATCCTGGGAAGTATAAAGTTGAGAAAAGAAGTCCCTAAATTTGGAAGTGACAGCCTGGGGTTCCATAATCTTTTCCCCGTTGGAACCCTTGAGGGAGATGACCGTAGGGGGTCTATCCTCACTATGTGCTAGATAAGCCAACAGTTTTCCCGCTCTCTCCCCATGTTCATACAGTTTTTGTCTGGCAAAAAAAAGTTTTTTCCTGGCTGTCTCGTGCTGTAGCTGATTGACCACCCTGGTTTGTAACCTAAGTTGGGCAGCCCCAGCAGGAGAGGGGCTCGCCATATACCCCTGTTCAGAGTAGGACAGATCCCGCATTGCCCCGTCCAGTGCAGCCGAGGAATTGGCCTTCAGCCTGTTAATACAGGAGGTCAAAGTCATGCGTGCGTATAATTTAAAGGCTTCCCATACTATATCTGGGGGTGCAGACCCGTCATTCTCTGAAAAATAGGTTCTCCAACTATTATCAAGTTCGTCATCGTCCAACAGCAGGGTGAGCCAGAACGGATTCAGGCGCCACGTACGGATCGGTCTGTCTAATGGGACGGAGAGGCTAATCCAATATGGGCTATGGTCCGAGAGTAATCTGGGGGCAAATTCAGCTCCCAGTAATCTTGGGGAAAGGGTATTAGAAATAAATATAAAGTCTATACGGGACATAGTGTTATGGGTAGCTGAGAAACAGGAGTAAGCTCAGTGAGCGGAAATTTAAAACGCCAGGTGTCAGTGAGGTTAAAGGAAGAGATAAGTCGGGAGAATCGAGTGTGGGTTGGAGCTGTAGTAGGCAATGGTGAGGGTGACAGTTTATCTAATGTAGGGTTCAGCGTAGCGTTAAAATCCCCCAGCCACACCGCCTGGATCGAAGGATGATGAGTCATATATAGCAGGCCCTCTGTAACTATAGTAGAGCTAAATGGTGGAGGTACATAGAATGCCATCAATAGGAAAGGTTCACCATACAATTTAACGCGAGAGAAAGACATATTGCCCTGTGGTCAACTGGACATCACATCAGCTCAAAGTGACCGCGTCTTGGTAATCAAGACTAAAGACTACCTCCACGAGCCCATGGGAGGAGTGGGATAAATTAAAGGCCCACCGATCCATGGCCGGCGGTAGTGCCATCTGAGCCGACCCTCAACGTGTGTCTCCACCAACACCACAATGTCGGCACGTTGTTTTTTGAGAAATGAGAAAACGGTGGATCTCTTTACCTTGTTCCCAAGCCCACGCACATTCCAAGTAAGCAGTTTTATCGATGCCATAATACAAACTTTAAAACATATCGTGGAAACAGTAGCATTACATGAATACAAGATTTGCCATCTATGCAGTATCAATGTTTAGCATGCACTTCGTTGTATTGCATCCATCAAGTAAAGACCAACTTCCCCCACCCTGCATCTTCCCCAAACTGATGAGGATATGTGCCCAAAACCAAAAAAAAGTAGCAGCCGGTAGCAGTAGAGCCAAAATGTCTTGCCGTTATGTGAAAGATCTGCAGCAGTCGGCCTGCATGAAAGGTGCGAAAGATACAGGGCTCGCAAATAAAGAGCAACAGGCTCCTCCTGTACTGTTAACCAGAAGTACAGTGCAAGGTCGATAATGGCCAAAGTTCTGCAGTCACATAATAGAGGGATGCATGGTCCGGTTGCTGGGGGGCTAAAATTCGCTGTGATAGGCATGTGGATTGTAGGACTGATTGTGCTCTGCAATTACAGTGTCCAGGGTAGTTACATGTATCAACCAGTCAACAGGGGTCCTGAGTATGGAGACCCCCTCTGCAGGTTACAATTAAGAAAGGAATAAAGCAGGGAAGGCAAAGGGGATCTCAGGAGGCCTCAGAGGTAAGGAGTAGTAGGGCATGTGCCACAGGCAGTAAGAAGGAGACAACAAAAAGGGTAACATACCAGGATTTGGTGTATTCGCAGACTGCCATGGCAGCATGTAATGTGCGGGTGATGGTGCCGATCAACAGTGTCAATGAACATGCTCGGTCAGGTCACGCGACTACCCTCGCGGAGGGCTCTGGAAGCTCCAACCAGGCAAGGGCATCTTCAGGATCCTCAAAGAAGAACACACGACCAATCCTTTCAACTCTAAGACGAGCTGGAAACAGCATAGAGTATTTAAGATGTTGTATCCGGAGCCTCCTCTTCACCTCCATGAAGCTCTGGCGGCGGCGTTGCACCTCGGCAGAAAAGTCAGGAAAGATAGCGATCTTGGCGTTTCCAAGGTGGATGTTACCTTTTTCCCTGGCCATGCGCAGCGCTGCATCTCTGTCCTTATAATTCAAGAATTTTGCTATGAACGTGTGGGGGGGGAGCCCCCTGAGGAGGAGGTTTGGCAGGCATACGATGGGCCCTCTCCACTGCCAGGGTGGGGGAGAAGTCTTCGCGGCCATAGGTGTCAACTAGAAGTTGCTCCAAGAAGGTGGTAGGATCTTTGCCCTCAGCTCCCTCTGGGAGCCCAATGAAACGAAGATTGCACCTCCGTAGCCCATTTTCCATGTCATCTTGCTTGCTTAGAATCTGATTAATTTTAAACTGCATTTGATATGAGCTGACCTGGAGTGGCGCAATGGCGTTCTCCACCTCTACTATGCGGGTTTCGGATGTTGTCACACGCCCACAAAGTTTTTGGAAGTCTTGTCGCATGAGTGAAATATCCACCTTGACCTCCTCTATTTGCGCTGTCAGGGATGTCCAGCAGTATGTGATTGCCTCAAGCACTTTAGCTGTGTCGCCTCCCGAAGTGGCCTGCACGGCGCACAGCGGCCCCATCATCTCTCCCAGCACTCTCCTCCTCCTGGCGGCGATACTGGTTCCAATTTCGCCAGGGTGGCCTTTGGCGTTTTTGGCAGTCATGGCAGGTATCTACTGTGATCTCTCCCCCCCTGAAGCAGACAGGCCCGATTATTCTGGAGGGTAGGGAGCTGTAGGGCAGGCAGGCTGGGGAGACCCACTAGTTGGCAGGCCTGGTGAAGCAAGATGGCCGCTGACTCCCAGCACCCCCCCGAACGCTGGGGCCATGCGGTCAGAGGCTGATGGATCCTTATCTGCGCGGGTGTGCGGGGCCCTCAGTGGGTCTCGATGAGTCCCCACAGGATGTTACCTGGGAGCAGGATGGCACGGCAGCAGTACAGGCAGCAGGCTGGGTGAACAAAGATGGCCGCCGACTCTCAGCACCAGGACGAAGCCCGCACCTTACCCAGATGCTATGGCCAGGCGGTCAGAAGCTGCGGGTAAGCGGGGTCCTCAGGAAGTCTCTGTTGATCTTTGGAGGATGATTTGTGGAAGCAGGAGGGCCGGGAGGCAGCACAGGTGGCAGGTCGGGTGGAGCAAGATGGCCGCCGTCTTCCACAACTAGGCCGAAGCCGCGGACTTTCCTGAATGCCGCACCCACGAATGGGCTCGCGGCTCCGCAGATGACGCTGCTCGATCCTGTGATGGGGATTTGCAGCCACAGTTATGCAAGGTACACAGGGGGTCCCGTTGGCCAGGTGCAGATGGATAGTGCTGGAGCTCAGGATGAGTGTAAACAGGAGTATTTGGACGGAGCACAATGCCTGCACGTCCTACTTCTCATGCTGTGTCAGGCCACGCCCCCCCAATAACAATTCATTGATGCAATACTTTGCACGTGGCTCCTTGTTGGTGCTCCAATTGGAGTTATTGGAGGGGTTGCAGTGTTGTGTTGTGCCCAAGGCACAATTTTTTCTGTCCCTGTTTAACAGGGGCACCTAATAACAATTTTTGATGCAATAATTTGCATGTGGCTCCTTGTTGCGCTCCAATTGGAGTTATTGGGAGGGTTGCAGTGTTGTGTTGTGCCCAAGCACAATTGTTATGCCCCTGTTTAACAGGGCGCCTAATTACAATTTTTGATGCAATTAATTTGCACGTGGCTCCTTGTTGCGCTCCAATTGGAGTTATTGGGGGAGTTGGTTGCGGTGTTTGTGTTGTACCCAAGGCACCAATTTTTCAGCCCCTGTTTAACAGGGGCGCCGGAATAACAATTTTCTGATGCAATACTTTGTACGTGGCTCCTTGTTGCGCTCCAATTACAGTATGTTTGAGGGGTGTCCTTTTTTCTAAAAATTTTTCTTTCACAAAACAATAATGGCCCGCCACCACCGCTAAAATATTCGACATATGTTGCCACACAGCACGTGCTCAAGCAGTATTTATTACTTTTTTTTATAGTCCTCTCATGTTGCGCAGGGACATTTCTAAACATGTGCCACTACTATAGACTCCCAGCAGGTGTGATATTTAAAGGATTTTTATTTTTTTTTCACTTTAAGCATCATGAAAATGGCTGCTCCGGAAAAAACACCGGAAAAAAACGGCCATTTATAAAACTTTTTTTTCCATTGATACATGTTCCCTGGGGCAAAGACCCGGGTTCTGAACGACGTTTTCCAACATTAAATTGAATTTTTTTTTGAATCGTTTTTGAATTCGAACGTTCGGGTCCCATAGACTTCAATGGGGTTCGAAAAGTTTGTGCGAACCCCGGTCTGTTCGAACGTTCTGGTGCGAACGCGAACCCGGGGGTGTTCGGCTCATCCCTAATCCTGTATTCCAGGTCCGCAGGCAGTGCGCTGACCTATGTCTCTACTAATTTCTTTAGTCAGAGTCTCAGTAATTTGTTCAGAGGACCTTTCTCAAAGCTTTTTGAAACATTTTCTCTATTTTGTTTCAATATTTTGGGTTGTAATGTATCAGTTTGTTTTGGGGACTGCTTTATGGCACTGGGTTCATCATCAGTATCAAAGGAATCTGTGATAAGTGCTGTTGTTTCTTGTCAGAGCGGGGTTTGACTGCCTGAGGAGAATTTGACAGTGCCATTTTCATATTACCTTTGAGTGGCTTTTCTATGAGGGTTTTAGCTGCGGTTTTTCCACGGGTTTCTCCAAAAACCATATTGTTTTGATCCCCGGGCTCTAGGGAGTGATATGGTGTAATTTATTTTGTAGTTACCCTGCCATTCGAGTGTCTGTGAGAGCTGTTAAGAGCCGAGAAGGACAGAGCTTCAGCAGGACACATCCATTGCTGGCCACTCCCCTCAGCTGACTGTTAGGATTGTTTTTTATATATTTTTTGTATGTTTGTAAAGCCCGGAAAAATAATAAAGTAAAGAATATAAACAAAGAAGGGATCACCGGAAAGTAGTGTTTAGTATATTGCAGTCATGTGGTCTTAGGCCGCGTACAGACGATGAGACATGTCCGCTCAAACATGTCCGACAGACTGTTTCCAGTGGACATGTCTCATCGGATTTTGGTCCGATGGCGTGTACACACCATCGGACAAAAATCCCCTCGGGCTGAGGAGGTGGTGACGTTGCGGTGACGTTGTCGCTGCCACGTCGCCACTCCAGGAAGTAAAATACTTCCACGCATGCGTCGAATACATTTGACGCATGCGGGAGATTTTTGTTCGGATGGGTTTCCAGCAGACAAATTTTAAAGCATGCTTTAAAACTTGTCTGCTGGAAAAACCTGTCTGCTAGCCCGTACACGTGGTCGGATATGTCCGCTGAAACTGGTCTGCAGACCAGTTTCAGCAAACAAGTTTGATTATGTGTGCGCGGCCTTGGTCTTAATTTTAACACATTTTTAAAGCAATAATTTCCAATAGCGTCCTGTAAAATGCTTGGTGCAAAAGCATAGCTAATAGAAGAGAGAATTTAAAAAAAAAAATCATACGTATTCTGTGTTGTCAAATGTTTAAAATCTCTCAATAAGGACCTCTAATTGAAGAATCACGCTTCTCATAAACCAGTAAAGATTGTGTTAGCATTACCCAAAAACACGCTCTGTGGTTAATACTAGTGTTGCTCACGAATATTCGCATTGCGAATATTCGGATCGAATATTGCATATTCGAGTAATCGCGCAATATCTCGAATTTGCAGTGAATATTCGCAATTCCGAATATTCGGATTTTTCAAAATTTATTTTTAAAACAGATCACATCCTAGTGATCCCCATCGACGTCTAAAAGCATTGCTGGTATGATTAGAGACCTTGGGCCTGAGTAGCTGCAGCGATCATTTTATATTACCGAAAAATCGCAATGCGAATATGCGACAATAGCCATATCGCACGATCAATTTATATTGCCGAAAAATCGCAATGCGATTATGCGACAATAGCGATATCGCGCGATTATTTTATCTTCCGCCTCAGAGCGATTATTTCAGTTTCATTTTTAAAACAGATCACATCCTAGTGATCTCCTTCGACGTCTAAAAGCATTGCTGTTATTATTAGAGACCTTGGTCCGAGTAGCTGAAGCGATTGTTTTATATTGCCGAATATTCGGCAATCGGAATATTGCGCGATTATTTACTCCGCCCTTCTGCATCAGAGCCAATCAGAGTTCTCCTTCCACACTCGTGATAGGTTAGCAACCAATAGGAACCTGCCTGTATGGGCATTATATAAGGTCACTCCCAGCAGCATTTCATTGCAGATCCAGAAGTTGGCTAGAGAGTGTGGAGACTGTGTCTGTGTTGCTGGTATTTAGCATCTTGCATCATCAGCATTGTGCTTTATCGTTGCTATTTGCTACTTACTGATTCCAGTGGATATTTTCCAGTTCATAATCATAAACTGCTTTTTTCAAAGCAATACACCCAAGAGCTTTTTTAAAAGCTAAGTTTTGTTTTGTGCTGTGTTGTTCAACTTGTGTTAGTGTAGTAAGTTGCAGCTTAGCTTTTGACTGCTTCTTATTGATTTAAGTGCAGATTTTCCAGATTTCCTGATTCCTGAAAGGCCCAAGAGCTTTTTTAAAAGCTAAGTTTTGTTTTGTGCTGTGTTGTTCAACTTGTGTTAGTGTAGTAAGTTGCAGCTTAGCTTTTGACTGCTTCTTATTGATTTAAGTGCAGATTTTCCAGATTTCCTGATTCCTGAAATGCCCAAGAGCTTTTTTAAAAGCTAAGTTTTGTGTTGTTCATTTTAGTTAGATTTCTGTATAGTAAGTGTACATACTGTTGGTGTACATTTATTCCAGCTAGCTTACTTTAGCGTGTGTTTAGTGTCTGTGTTCTGTGTTTAAAAAAAAAAAAAAAAAGTTATTAGTTAGTGTTTCTTTAGTGAATTTTTTTGTAGTTGTAGTCCTTGTCAGTTAGTGTTTAAAAAAAAAAAAAAAAATAGCTTTAGTTTATAGTTATATACGTTTGTGTAAGCAGTTAGTGTTTGTTTAGTGCATTTCTTTTTATTTTTTGTAGTCCTTGTCTTTGGTGTACTAGTTTTATTATAGTTTAGTAGCTGTCTGTGTACGTCTTTGTCTGCGTGCCTGTCTTTTAAAAAAACACAAAAAAACATTTTCAACACATTTCCCCCCCCCCCAATAAAGTTTACCCCCCCCCACACACATCAGCAATCATGAGCGGCATCCGTGGCCGTGGCAGCAGGGGTAGGGGAGTTACTCCCAGTGCTGGGTCGCTGCCAGCACGGGGTACCTCTCGTGCCCCTACTAGTGGTAGAGGATCGGGTGGAAGGGGACTCCGCCTCATGCGGGATTTTTTTACATCGGGCAGCCGCCCCATATTGCCATCTCAGGCTCAAGTAGTGGTGGACTACATGGGGCACACTAGTGCCACTGAGTCGTCGGTCCCGACTCCCAGTTGTACCACCATTACACCGATGCCTGTAGTACCCCCCCCCAGCCCCCAAGAGTCCAGCATCTTACTGTTCGACAGCGACAGTGAGAGGGATGTCTTGGTGGAGGCCATGCATCGGGCAGAGCTCCAGCTCTGTCCTGATGGTCAGGACCTTTTTGAAGGGATGGACGAGGAGGATGGGATACCTGTTGTCAGTATCCCAGAGACATCCCTTCAAAGTGGTGCTGCTGTTTTGGTGCAGGAAACAGCAGCACCTAGTCAGACCCAGGCGTGGGTGAGGGGACAGCGGAGCCAGGCTATCGGCTCCATGTCAGCTGGTTCCCTCAGACCACAACATCTCAGCCCTTGGTCTGACATCTCTTCGGGGGGCGAAGAGGAGGGTGACCCATCATGGTTGCCATCTGGCTCGTCGGCTCGCTGCGACAGTGACGACGGGGAAGGTAGGCACCCTGGGGAAACGGTGCGCCAGGTCACCACCAGGGAGACCAGCGTCAGGGTCTCCACTGGAGATGGCAGCAGGAGGTGTCAGCAGCAGCAGCAGCAGCAGCAGGCAGCTCCACCTGTGCGCACCGAGTCCCAGCAGGTGCAAGTCAGCGTCACCCCATCTGACAGGAGGGTGGCGCTGAAGTCACCTGTCTGGGCCTACTTCACCCTGGTGGCAGACAACCCTCTAGTGGCCATCTGCCGGATCTGTTCAGTCAGGGTGAAGAGAGGGAAGCATTTGGCTCGGGTGGGGTACCACAGCCCTGAACCAGCACCTGAGGATAAACCACTGGCGGTGCATGACGAGATGAAGCGTGGTGGTGGTAGCAGCGCCACCACCACAAGTGAGCAGGGTACAGCAGCCCCTGCCACAGCTTCATCTCTTCCCAGCAGGTCATGCCCCCCCGCTCCCTCTAGTAGAGGTACTGGTACCAGCATCCAGACCTCTACTTTGACAGCACCCTCCGCGTCTGTGTCCCGCACTGCCATCCGGCGCCAGGCGACGATTTCAGACGCCTTTGAACGCAACACTCCCTTCCCCACCGGAGACCGACTTGTGTGTTCCCTCAATGGGCTCCTGGCAAGGGTTATTGCCCAACATCTTCTGCCCTTCAACATCGTGGACAGCAACCCCTTCAGGCAGATGTTGGAGCAGGCCCAACCCCAATGGTGTGTCCCCAGCCGCCATTTCTTTGCCAGGACTGGTGTCCCTGCCCTACACCAGCACATTGTGAAGAATGTAACCCTGTCGCTGGTTCACGCTGTCAGTGACAGGGTGCATCTGACAATGGATGGCTGGACCAGCAGGCATGGGCAGGGGCGCTACATAGGTTTTACTGCCCATTGGGTTTCCCTCCAAGGCGCCGGGGAGGGATCGGCGGCAACAGATTTTGTGGTGCCGCCCCGGGGGGGCCAGGGGAGAACTGCTGGTCTCCGTCAAGCCTCTGTCTCCGCAGCTGCTGAGCCTCCCAGCAAGCGCCCCCGTAGCTACTCAGGTGTGGTGCACATGCGCTGTCAGGCCGTGCTCCAGCTTGTTAGCTTAGGGGACCGGAGACACACTGGACAAGAAGTGCTAACCGCACTTCAGGCTCAGGTCCAGAAGTGGCTGACACCCCGAAGGCTCCAGGCAGGTATGGTTGTCTGTGATAACGGCAGCAACCTACTCTCCGCCCTTCAGGCTGTCAGTCTGACTCACGTGCCCTGTCTGGCACATGTCCTCAACCTAGTGGTGCAGAAGTTCATGCGCACCTATCCTGGGTTGAGTGACATTGTGCTAAGGGTGCGTAGGATTGCCAGCCACTTCAGGCGCTCCCCAACCGCTACCGCGTCCCTGTCCAAGTGGCAGCGGGTCAACAGGCTGCCCCCTCACAGGCTGATTGTGGACAGTGTGACGCGGTGGAACTCCACCCTCCACATGCTGGAGAGGTTGTGGGAGCAGCGAAGGGCGGTGAGGCAGTACCTGCTGGAGCAACCCACTGCCGGCCCAGCACCAACACTCCCGTACATCAACAGTGCGGAGTGGGGGCAGATACACCAGGTCTGCCAGGTGTTGGGCCCTTTCGAGCAGGCGACCAAGATGGTCAGCAGGGAGCATGTCGGCCTCAATGACGTGCTCCCTATAGTGTTCGTGCTGCAGAGGACACTAGATCGCCTGCTCGAAGCTGGGGAGAGTGCCTTGGTGGAGCAGGAGGAGGCAGCACTGCTCCACCGAGACCAGGGCCAGGACGAGGAGGAGGAGGAGGAGGATGATGATGATGATGAGGAGGAGGTTGCTGGTGTCGTCCTGGAGTCAGGGCCTGGTCAGGAGGGAGAGCCGGTGTTGGGGGCACCGATAGTCCAGGGGTTGGGCATCTCTGAGCGTGATCAGCAGCGCCTCAGGGATGAAGAGTCTGACCTCATTGACCTGGGCAGCAGTGAGGAGTCACAGCGGGCTGCGCTCTTCCCCATGGCTGCCCACATGCTGAGATGCCTCAGGAGGGACCCCCGGGTTAAGACCATCAAGGGCAGGGATGATTATTGGATGGCCACCCTTTTGGATCCCAGGTGCAAGGGGAAAGTTGAGCAGTTCATTCCAGCCAGCCGGAGGCAGCGCCGGATGGAGGAACTGCAGGCAGGCATTGTCAGCCGGTTGGAGCAGGCAACTCCCCGGCCTCCAGTTGTCACCCCTCATCTCACCCAGCCGGTGTCTGCACCCAGCAGCAGCCGAGCAGGGGACCTAATGGAAGAGATGAGGATGTTCTTCCAATCAGATCAACCCAGTACCAGCAGCAGCAGAAGCAGTCACCACCAGCGGCTGGCCCACATGGTGGCAGATTACATGGCGTCCGCCGGTGCTTCTGAGAGTATGAATACCGACGACCCCATGGAGTACTGGGTTGCCAGATTGGACACCTGCCGCGAGCTCGCACAGTATGCGCTGGAGCTATTGTCTTGCCCCCCCTCCAGCGTACTATCTGAGCGGACATTCAGCGCGGCAGGTGGGGTGGTCACGGACAAGAGGACCCGTCTGTCCACAGACTCCGTGGACAGACTCACATTCATAAAGATGAATGAGTCCTGGATCGGCGGTGACTTTCTGGCACCCGCCGTCGGTTCAGGGCGCTGAAGGGTCCCTTGTCATGCATTCCCTGATCTATTTACAGTGCTGAAAAAAATTATTTGAACACCTGAGTAAATCAATGTAAATATTTGGTAGAGTAGGCTTTGTTTGCAATTACAGCGGTCAAACCTTTCTTGTAGTTTTTCACCAGCTTTGCACACACTGGAGGAGGGATATTTGACCCACTCCTCCACACAGATCTTCTCTGCATGAGTCAGGTTTCTGGGCTATCGCTGAGAAAAAACGGAGTTTGAGCTCCCTCCAAAGATTCTCTATTGGGTTTAGGTCTGGAGACTGGCTCCTTACAGAGCCACTCCTTGGTTATCCTGGCTGTGTGCTTTGGGTCATTGTCATGTTGGAAGACCCAGCCTCGACCCATCTTCAAAGCTCTAACTGAGGGAAGGAGGTTGTTGCCCAAAATCTCGCAATACATGGCCCCGGACATCCTCTCCTTAATATAGTGCAGTAACCCTGTCCCATGTGCAGAAAGACATCCCCAAAGCATGATGCTACCACCCCCATGCTTCACAGTAGGGATGGCGTTCTTGGCATGGTACTCATCATTCTTCTTCATCCGAACACGGTTAGTGGAATTATGACCAAAAAGTTATATTATGGTCTCATCTGACCACATGACTTTCTCCCATCAGTCCTCTGGATCAGTGAAGACACCTATGTCTCAAGTTATTTGCCACTCTATACTACTATTACCACTGCTGCTGCTGCTGTTCATGGCACCTCTTTCCCGAGTCATTTCACACTATATTGTCTACTGTTACTAATACTGCTGCTGCTCACGAAACCTATGTCACTAGTTATTTGACACTATTGACTACTATGGTCACTACTGATGCTGTAAAGTCCTGCCCACGTGTTTAGATGTACTATGTCTGCAGTCTCTGACCATCTCCTGTACTATGTCTGCAGTCTCTGACCATCTCCTGTACTATGTCTGCAGTCTCTGACAATCTCCTGTACTATATCTGCATCTGACCATCTCCTGTACTATGTCTGCAGTCTGACCATCTCATGTACTATGTCTGCAGTCTCTGACCATCTCCTGTACTATGTCTGCAGTCTCTGACCATCTCCTGTACTATGTCTGCAGTCTCTGACCATCTCCTGTACTATGTCTGCAGTCTCTGACCATCTCCTGTACTATGTCTGCAGTCTCTGACCATCTCCTGTACTATGTCTGCAGTCTCTGACCATCTCCTGTACTATGTCTGCAGTCTCTGACCATCTCCTGTACTATGTCTGCAGTCTCTGACCATCTCCATGTACTATGTCTGCAGTCTCTGACCATCTCCTGTACTATGTCTGCAGTCTGACCATCTCATGTACTATGTCTGCAGTCTCTGACCATCTCCTGTACTATGTCTGCAGTCTCTGACCATCTCCTGTACGATGTCTGCAGTCTCTGACCATCTCCTGTACTATGTCTGCATGTCTGCATCTCTGACCATCTCATGTACTATGTCTGCAGTCTCTGACCATCTCCTGTAATATGTATGCAGTCTCTGACCATCTCATGTACTATGTCTGCAGTCTCTGACCATCTCCTGTACTATGTCTGCAGTCTCTGACAATCTCCTGTACTATGTCTGCAGTCTGACCATCTCCTGTACTATGTCTGCAGTCTCTGACAATCTCCTGTACTATGTCTGCAGTCTCTGACCATCTCATGTACTATGTCTGCAGTCTCTGACCATCTCCTGTACTATGTCTGCAGTCTCTGACCATCTCCTGTACTATGTCTGCAGTCTGCAATCTCCTGTACTATGTCTGCAGTCTCTGACAATCTCCTGTACTATGTCTGCAGTCTCTGACCATCTCTGTACTATGTCTGCAGTCTCTGACAATCTCCTGTACTATGTCTGCAGTCTCTGACCATCTCCTGTACTATGTCTGTCTGCATGTCTATGTCTGCAGTCTCTGACCATCTCCTGTACTATGTCTGCAGTCTCTGCATGTACTATGTCTGCAGTCTGACATCTCCTGTACTATGTCTGCAGTCTGACATCTCCTGTACTATGTCTGCAGTCTCTGACCATCTCCTGTACTATGTCTGCAGTCTCTGACAATCTCCTGTACTATGTCTGCAGTCTGACCATCTCATGTACTATGTCTGCAGTCTGTCTCCTGTACTCTGCTCTGACCATCTCTGTACTATGTACTCTGTCTGACATCTCCTGTACTATGTCTGCAGTCTCTGATCTCCTGTACTATGTCTGCAGTCTCTGTACTATGTCTGCATCTCTCTGTACTACCATCTCATCTCCTGTACTATGTCTGCATCTCCTGTCTCTGACAATCTCCTGTACTATGTCTGCAGTCTCTGACAATCTCTGTACCTGCCTCATCTCTGTACTATGTCTGCAGTCTCTGACAATCTCCTGTACTATGTCTGCAGTCTCTGACCATCTCCTGTACTATGTCTGCAGTCTCTGACCATCTCCTGTACTATGTCTGCAGTCTGACCATCTCATGTACTATGTCTGCAGTCTCTGACAATCTCCTGTACTATGTCTGCAGTCTCTGACAATCTCCTGTACTATGTCTGCAGTCTCTGACCATCTCATGTACTATGTCTGCAGTCTCTGACCATCTCCTGTACTATGTCTGCAGTCTCTGACCATCTCCTGTACTATGTCTGCAGTCTGACCATCTCATGTACTATGTCTGCAGTCTCTGACCATCTCCTGTACTATGTCTGCAGTCTCTGACAATCTCCTGTACTATGTCTGCAGTCTCTGACCATCTCCTGTACTATGTCTGCAGTCTCTGATCATCTCCTGTACTATGTCTGCAGTCTCTGACCATCTCCTGTACTATGTCTGCAGTCTCTGATAATCTCCTGTACTATGTCTGCAGTCTCTGACCATCTCCTTTACTATGTCTGCAGTCTCTGACAATCTCATGTACTATGTCTGCAGTCTCTGACCATCTCCTGTACTATGTCTGCAGTCTCTGATAATCTCCTGTACTATGTCTGCAGTCTCTGACCATCTCCTGTACTATGTCTGCAGTCTGATCATCTCATGTACTATGTCTGCAGTCTCTGACAATCTCCTGTACTATGTCTGCAGTCTCTAACCATCTCATGTACTATGTCTGCAGTCTCTGACCATCTCCTGTACTATGTCTGCAGTCTCTGACAATCTCATGTACTATGTCTGCAGTCTCTGACCATCTCATGTACTATGTCTGCAGTCTCTGACCATCTCCTGTACTATGTCTGCAGTCTCTGATAATCTCCTGTACTATGTCTGCAGTCTCTGACCATCTCCTTTATTATTTTGGGGGGAGAGCAATGCGCACTTGCGCTGCAATCGTGATGCATCGTGATGCATCGCGGAATCGAATCGAATCGTGGACTTGATAATCGAAATTGCATTGAATCGTGAGACGGGTGAAGATGCGCAGCCCTAGTTTTTATGGTGCAGTTTTGATGGGCTAGTTTTTGATGGAGCAGTTTTTGATGGGGCAATGGACCGAACTGGATTGACACACGGTTGGATCACATTTACATCTCCAGGGGCACCGTCTCCAGTCAGTAGTATTGGTGGAGGCAAGACCACGCCGCACAATTTACCCTGAAATTGTATCTTTTCTAGTTACATTACATTTTAATACTACTGCTGCTGCCTCCATGCTGAGTAATGCTTCATGACCTCTCTGGCACAGCGGATCCACCAACAGCCTCCGCTACAAGCTACCAGACCGGATCGTAACAGCAAGTGTAACTAAAACAATGAACTTTATGTTAAACCCTGATTTGCGGCCTTTATACTGCAACCATTATACTGCAACCATTAGCCTGTATGCAAGAGCAAATCTGCACTCTCTCTCTCTTTCTTGCTCTCTCTCTCTATATCTATATATATATCTATTGTTGCTTTTGTTATGTTCATTTTTCAACAGTTTAGTTTGTGTTCGTCGTGACTGTGTCTGTGTACTTTAGTTTGTCCTAGTTTTGTGTTAAATAAAATAATAGTATAAAATGATTTTGCTTATTATGAAGTTAGATGTGTTGATGTTGATGTTGATGTGTTAGATGTGAAGTTAGATGTGTTGAAAAACCTAAAAATCTATCTCAAAAAGAAAGGAAACATTTCAAAAAAATAAAACTTTTTATTAAACATATCAAATTCCAAGGAAAGTGTTCAGGCGCTTCTGCTTTTTTTCAACTTGTAACCACAGTCTCATCAGTTCCTCCTCCAACTGCTCATTCTGCTTGAGAAGGTAGCCAATTTGTCTTTGATTAGCCCTCATTTTTTGGCAGTTTTTTTCAGAGCTGCTTGGAGCAGCATGATGTCTTTTGCAGCTGTTAGGATATAAGACAAAAAAAAATTGGTTTTCAAAGACCCTTAACAAATACATAAAATATTTCTGTTGCTTATTAATCAATCATTATCATGTCTATACACTTGTTATGTGTCTAGCACAGACCGGGAGTGCAGAATTATTAGGAAAATTAGTAATTGGACCACATCATCCTCTTTATGCATGTTGTCTTACTCCAAGCTGTATAGGCTCGAAAGCCTACTACCAATTAGGCATATTAGGTAATGTACAACTCTGTAATGAGAAGGTGTGTGGTCTAATGACATCAAAGCTCTATATCAGGTGTGCATAATTATTAGTCAACTTCCTTTCCTTTGGCAAAATGGGTCAAAAGAAGGACTTGACAGTCTCTGAAAAGTCAAAAATAGAGAGGTATCTAGCAGAGGGATGCAGCACTCTTAAAATTGAAAAGCTTCTGAAGCGTGATCATCGAACAATCAAGCATTTCATCCAAAATAGTCAACAGGGTCGAAAGAAGCGTGTGGAAATACCAAGGCGCAAAATAACTGCCCATGAACTGAGGAAAGTCAAGCGTGCAGCTGCCAAGATGCCACTTGCCACCAGTTTGGCCATATTTCAGAGCTGCAACATCACTGGAGTGCCCAAAAGCACAAGGTGTGCAATACTCAGAGACATGGCCAAGGTAAGAAAGGCTGAAAGACGACCACCACTGAACAAGACACACAAGCTAAAACGTCAAGAATGGGCCAAGAAATATCTCAAGAATGATTTTTCTACCGTTGTATGGACAATGCTCCAGCACACACGTCCAAGTACTCCACAGCGTGGCTGGCAAGAAAGTGTATTAAAGAAAAAAAATTAATGACATGGCCTCCTTGTTCACCTGATCTGAACCCCATTGAGAAGAACCTGTGGTCCATCATCAAATGTGAGATTTACAAGGAGGGAAAAGAGTACACCTCTCTGAACATTGTCCTGGAGGCTGCGGTTGCTGCTGCACGCAATGTTGATGGTGAACAGATCAAAACACTGACAGAATCCATGGATGTCAGGCTTTTGAGTGTCCTTGCAAAGAAAGGTGGCTATATTGGTCACTGATTTGTTTTTGTTTTGTTTTTGAATGTCAGAAATGTACATTTGTGAATGTTGAGATGTTATATTGGTTTCACTGTTAAAAATAAATAATTGAAATGGGTATATATTTTTTTTCTTTTTAAAAAGTATAGGATCGTTAATTTATCCATTAACTACCCCCGTTTGTGATGGTCATGGTTTTTGTTTAAAGTCCCATGCAAAGCAATGGGAAATGTATGTTCCCACATAACTTCTGTGTTGCTGTCTGCTGTCCCATGTCTTTTTTCAACAGTACTATGAATACCTTGGCTGGTGGTGATATATGTTAGCACAACATGGCGTCTGGGTTAACAACATCTGCCCTTACATTAATTACATATGACCTTACATAACTGTCACCAAAGGAGCTGCGGTGGCTCAACGCGATTGCCACTGCGCTGACAAGCCATTCACCTCTGCAGCTAGGGGTTCGGATCACGCTCTCGGCTACATGTTAGTTGAGTTTGGTGGTCTCAGCCCGGCCCCCGGTGGGAGTGCTATGCGAGGTAAGCCTGCGCTTAGTACGACCCACCCCCCTCCCACAAAAACCACCACACTTACACACGCCTTCGAAATTGGGTTAACATGCACGCACTCTGACCACGCGGTCTCTAAAAAGAGAGGCGAAGGAGTAACGGGGCTGGTTGAGCGGGCAAATCCTCTCACTCCCTTACAGGGAGTCCCTCTGCCACGTTGGGCTTCAAAGCGGAGCAGGTAGGACAGGCTGTATGGGACGACCCCCTCTCACCCGCCATTGTCACCCGGGGCATGGAGAAAGGTGGCAGATTGCCTCTGGGGGAGGCCTGCCTACTCCCAACTCCTGCAGTCCGGCTCCTCTCTCGAGTACACGCACGAAATACACTTTAGAAAAAAAAACATAACTGTCAGCAATAACTTACCTGGGTGATATTTAAGACGGAGGCGATTGACCCGGTCCATATGGCGCCTCTTTAAATCGGACCATTTTTTAAGGATCGCCATGCGATCTGGTGGGCCGCCATGATGATCGCTCAATTTTTCTATTAAGGAGCGGATAACTTCTGCTTTTTGAGCCTGCCTCGGCAGCTGGTCATATCCTGTTTCCAGGAACGTCTGCAAGATGAAGAACAAAGTATATTATAATACTTTTGTTTAAAGCCTTATGGATATATGACGGAAATCTATGGTATTCAACATTGGGAGCATTCTCGCCTTATTAATCAATGACAGGGGTAACATGACAGATTTTATATCTTGCCATTTTTTTTACATTTTGATGAATTAATTTAGAATAAATAATGGAGTTGATGTTATTTAAAAACTACAACTACCAGCATGCTCTGATACACCATGTAGCTCACCGTCACCAGCTGTACAACAATTATACTTTAACTCCGAGCATGCCTGGACAGTTAATGGCTGTCCGGTAATAACGGGGAGTTGTTTTGCAACAGCTGTAGGCTCCGTTTAGGAAACAGTGCCGCATAAGCGAGTAGCGCCCGCATATGAAAACGGTGTTCAAACAACACAAGTGAGGTATCGCCGCGATCGTTAGAGCGAGAGCAATAATTATAGCCCTAGAGCTACTCTGTAGCTCAAAAAATGCAACCTGTAGAATTTTTTAAACGTCACCTATCGAGATTTTTAAGGGTGAAAGTTTGACGCCATGCCACGAGCGGGCACAATTTTTGAGCGTGACATGTTGGGTATCATTTTACTCGGCGTAACTTTATCTTTCACAAAATATAAAAAAATTGGGCAAAATTTATTGTTGTGTTATTTTCCAATTCAAAAAAGTGATTTTTTTCCAAAAAAAGTGCGCTTGTAAGACCACTGTGCAAATACGGTGTGACAAAAAGTATTGCAATGACTACCATTTCATTCTCTAGGGTGTTAGAAAAAAATATATATATAATGTTTGGGGGTTTTAAGTAGTTTTCTAGCAAAAAAAAAGTTTTAGTCTCGTAAACACCAAATCTGAAAAATTAGCCCGGTGTCCACAACATGTTAAATTCATTATGCAAAATAGCAAGGAAAGTGCCTAAATACACATTTACCAACCAGGGTGTCTGCAGCTGTACAGGCATGCTGGGAGTTGTAGTTTTGTAACACCAGAAGAGAAAAATTGTTTGGGAAATACTAATATCTGATCTTATATACTAACTTTTAAACTAGTCTAAAATGCAGTTAAAGATAATGCAAATACTTACACAGATCAGCATCTTTTCTTCACTTGGTGTCAGATTGCTCCCGACCATTTTTTCCAAAAAAATCTGGGCACTTGACCAACAATAACTTGCTATGGCAAATGAAACTGGCAAGTGGCCAAGTTCCAGGAAGTAGTCGCGTGTTGTTCGCGCGATTGCGCATGCGCGATCGAGAAATTCGCAATATTGTTTTTAGCTAAAATAACACATATATTCGATTTCAGAGTGTTACTGTCGAAATTCCGCAATGAATTTCTCATTCGCATTTTGTGAAATTTCGATAAAATATCTTGAATATTCGATTTCAGAATGAGCCAATCAGAGCGCTCCTAAAGCATGTACCGAAATTCTGCCAAAAAATCGCAATCGCATTTTTGCGAAATTTCGATAAAATATCAAGAATATTCTGAGCCAATCAGAGTGCTCCATTCCGCATTTCTCGAAATTTCTCAATTATTTTGTATTATAACATATCACGAATATTCTGAGCCAATCAGAGCGCTCCTAAAGCATGTACCGAAATTCTGCCAAAAAATCGCAATCGCATTTTTGCGAAATTTCGATAAAATATCAAGAATATTCTGAGCCAATCAGAGTGCTCCAGTCCGCATTTCTCGAAATTTCGCAATTATTTTGTATTATAACATATCCAGAATATTCTTAGCCAATCAGAGTGCTCCTTCCACATTTGCCGAATATTCGCAATTATTTTGTATTGTAATATATCACGAATATTCTGAGCCAATCAGAGTGCTCCATTCCGCATTTCTCGAAATTTCGCAATTATTTTGTATTATAAAATATCACAAATATTCTGAGCCAATCAGAGTGCTCCTTCCGCATTTGCCGAATATTCGCAATTATTTTGTATTGTAATATATCACGAATATTCTGAGCCAATCAGAGTGCTCCATTCCGCATTTCTCGAAATTTCGCAATTATTTTGTATTATAAAATATCACGAATATTCTGAGCCAATCAGAGTGCTCCTTCCGCATTTCTCGAAATTTCATTCGCATTCGCATTCGTATTCGCATTCGCAATAGCGAAATTTCGCAATCATTTCATTTCCAAAAAATATCGCGAATATTCGAATTTAGCGAATATATCTCGAATATTCGACTATATATTCGAGATATATCGCAAAATCGAATATGGCATATTCTGCTCAACACTAGTTAATACAACAAATATTGTGTACATACTGGAAATTATTAAAACTATACATACAAAATGACATGCTTTGAACCTTTTTTCACATGTATTTCATTAGAATGGCACCCAGTGCACAGCTACAGTACCTGTCACCGAGAATGTGTTTCCAGCACGACAGTATCGCGCTGATTCTCGGCGACAGGGTGCCAACATCTCACACTCGCTGGAATAGAAAAAGCACATTCCAGCGAGCACCTCATAGAAGCTACGGGGACTTGGATTCCCGCTAAATCTAGCTGTGGCGTTTGGTATGAGTCATGAGGGGGAACTCCACGCCAAAATTTTAAAAAAAAATCCGGTATGGGTTCCCCCCCAGGAGGCATACCAGGCCCTTAGGTCTGCTATGGATTGTAAGGAGAACCCCCCCTAAGCCGAAAAAAAACAGTGTGGGGTTCCCCCACAAATCATACCAAACCCGTATCCAAAGCAAGCCGCCTGGCCGGTCAGGAAAGGAGTGGGGACAAGCAAGCACCCCCCCTCCTGAGCCGTACCAGGCCGCATGCCCTCAACATGGGAGTTGGGTGCTCTGGGGCAGGGGGACGCACTGCTCCCCCCCCCCACCCCGGAGCACCCTGTCCCCTTGTTGATAAGGCCAGGCCTCTTCCTGACAACCCTGGCCATTGGTTGTCAGGGTCTGCGGGTGGGGGGTTCTCCTTACAATCCATAGCAGACCTAAGGGCCTGGTATGCCTCCTGAGGGGGAACCCATGCCGGATTTTTATTTAAGATTTTGGCATGGAGTTCACCCTCATGATTCTTACCAAACGCCGCAGCTAGATTTGGCAGGAATCCAAGTCGGATCCCCGTCACTTCTATGACGGCTTTGTCTCTATCGCGCCAAGCCAGCTCGGCGCTGGCTCCCGCGATGGGGCTCGTAGGTGGTCAATCTCGCCGAGAAAAGGAGCGAGATGGACACAATATCGCAGTCACCTACTGTATAAGGCACTGTAGCACACCAAAATGTATATGCTGCTTTTGAAAAAAGGAACTATGAGGTTGACTTACTAAAGGCAAATAGACTGTGCGCTCTGCAAGTGTAGTTGCTCCAGAGCTTAGTAAATTAGTAAATTAGGTAAACCTTCACTTTGCAAAGAATACCCAATCACATGCAAGGAAAAGCATTTTTACTTTTCACGTGATTGGATGGTGGAAGTCAGAAGAGCTTTTGTTCATATACTAAGCTCTGTGCAACTGCACTTTGCAAAGTGCACATTCTTATTTGCCTTTAGTAAATCAACCCCTCTTTCTGGTTAATTGTTTGTTAAGTTGTTCTGACACTCATTAAAAATGAAAGGGAGCTGTCCTAGCATTAAAAAACAAAACTCTTTTCAAGCACACCTGTCATATGTGCATTAGAAGCAAAGTATAGGCACAGCTTTATAGGAGAAAAAGCAACAAGGGAAGCCCATATCATAGCGCAATTAATCTTTTCAATAAAATGTAAATACAAAATAAATAAATGCACTCACATGGTCAAAAAGTGTCTGATGTGTCCACCATATTGCAGTCATGATAAAAATCGCAGATCGCCGCCATTACAAGTAAAAAATAAATAATAATACAAATGCCATAAAACTGCCCCTATTTTGTAGACGCTAAACCAATCAATATACGCTTATTGGTATATATGGTAAAAAAATATCGCAATATGTAGAAGAATACGTATCTGCCTAAACTGAGAAAAAAATATTTATATTCTTCTTTTTTCTCTGGTATTCTTCTTCCCTCTGTCTTTTTCTTCTCCCGGTATTCTTCTTCTGCCTCCGGTCTTCTTCTTTCTCCCAGTCTGCTTCTTTCTCCGTGTTCTTCTTCCTCCGCCACCAATTCTGCCGCGGACCAGCTGAAAATTAAAAAAGACCCTCCTTTGACGCTGCATCCCGTCAATCTGTCTGAGCCTATGTTGCACATTTCTTATATATGGGGCATGGCCATCAGATGAAATCATGCCTCGGGCGGTGACTTCACAGGGGGGCAGGGTCTCTTAATGAGGTCATCCACCACATAGTTATATAAGAAATGTTCGACATTGAAGCAGACAGATCAGCAGGACCCTGCGTCAGAGGAAGGTCTTTTTTTTCATTTTCAGCGGTTTGGCGGCGGGAGAGGCGGTGGAGGAAGAAGAACATTAGAGAAAGAAGAAGACCACGAAAAGTAAAAAAAGACAGTGCTGTACGTCACCACGCTTTGGTTGGACTTTTTTGCATTAACATGTGTATGCAAGTCAGGCTGGAGAGGAATCATGTCGGGAAAAAACTTTGTTTTTTTTTCCTGCTGAAAAAAATGGTCGTGTGTACGAGGCAAGAGTCAGGAAACAGAGAAGATCTGGGGTGGGCCTTTGCTGCTGAAGCAGTTTTCCATGTTGTTAGTGAAAATGGAAGAACTCTTTAAAGGGAAACCTTTCAAACTGTCAAACTTTGTACTTCAACTTTCACTACCAACAGCCAATTTCTTCAACCATTTTTGACAAATGGAATTTGATTTATCCAGAAAAATTCCAACTGGGCCACCAGGAGCAACAATTGAAGCTTTTAGGAACCATTCTTTTCCTTTCACATTGGCAGATCAAAAAACATAATTTCTGTCCAAAATCATTTTGAAATATATAGGGGCCATGACAAAACAAGTTAATGTAGCTTGCATATTTGTCATTGCTGTTGCTAGGCTAGGAATTTTTCAGTACTCATTTCAACCAAGCAAAAAAAAAATCTGCTGCATGGCAAGGCAGACTGCTTGCACAGAGATAAAATATGAATGTTTAACATCACGCTGCTTTCTGACTGCTGAATGATGGATAGCTGCTGTACTGTATAAATACAAATGCTGCAAGGCTTTTGTATAAAAGATTGAAGCTAATTGTACACTGCTTACATTTAGTAAGTGTCAGGAGAGCATGTTGAGGCAATGAATTGCTAGAATAGAGTTTATTTCTATAGTGGTGAACAGTTTGTTTCTCACTGACAGGTCAGAATTTCTGAAGCTTTATAGTTAAGATAATTGCAAGATAGAGCATGAAACTATTGGGTATGAAAAATATGTAATTTCAACAACTTAGAGAATGTAATTTGCCATCATTACAGTTTAGTTATACACATGTTGAAAGAACAAATTTTAAGTACATTATAGAAAGTATCTGTTTCAGTTCTAGAGCATTTTAATGTAACAAAGCAATAGCAATGTAACCACCATGAAAACCAAGGGCAAGCCTGGTAAGGCCATTCTTAGTGTACGAAAGGAATTGCCTTCAACTAGTCTTTGCACAAAGGAAACCTGGACTGAGGGAAATATTGCTGACTGCTAGTTGCCTGGTTGTCAACACCAGAAGTGGGGGGCGGGTACTGGTACAAGCAAACAGCCAGGGAGGGGGGGCAGAGGAGACACAGGAGACAGATAGCAGGGCTGCAGATGATGGAATCATGTAAACTGACCACGGTGTCAGGGCTCAGCAGCAATAATATACTGTGGTCAGGTTGTAGAGGGGAGGGTATAGCCAGGCAGAATCAGCCAGGTTTTTTTAGGCGTTATAGGGGTCTAAATGGCACAACACAAGCACTGTGCTGTATAACATGCTTTATGGAATAGTGTTGCTCACGAATATTCGCATTGCGAATATTCGTTACGAATATTGCATATTCGAGTATTCGCGAATAACTCGAATATCGCGGTGAATATTCGCTATTGCGAATATTCGTATTTTTTCAAATTTATTTTTAAAACAGATCACATCCGGGGGCGTGGCTACCGCGCTGCTGAATGGCCTGCGTGATCACACCGCTCCGCTCCAGCTACAGGAACCGAGCTCTCTAATAGTGACATAGCCGCAAATTTCCGACTACCAACGGTGCCTTGAGGTCTGTGGACCCCGCCGCAATGACCCGTAAGCGGAAGGAGACGGTACAAGCGAAGAAGCTGTATGACTTCTATCCGCCAAAAGGCAGAGGCCTAAACCAAGATGGCGCCAGCGCGGCAGCTTCAATGCCAGCCTCATCACACGGGTCCCGCTCCTCTACGTCCAGCCCGGGGGACCTGAACGCCTCGACTCACGGGACTCCGGGTATGAATACACCCCTCTCTTGCAGCCCAGCTAAGTCTCGGCCACGTCTGGAAGCCTCTGCTGCCCAGGTAAGCCCAGGGCATGAATCACCCAATGACACGAGGGAGCTGATAGATCCCTTCACATCATTTCCCACTTCAGGCGCTGCTGTGTCAGACACTGTGCTAAAAGACATGTTAGTGTCCCTCCGCAGCTCCATGCACACTGACATGCTACAATGCATGAAGAATTTTAAAACTGACATTGGAGAACTAGGAGACAGAGTAACCCATGTTGAAGTCAAAATGGGGGAGTTTGCAACCTCACACAATACCCTGATAGACCCCCATTCTGAGCACTGGGAAGAGATTGAATGGCTAAGGTCAAAGGTAGCGGACTTAGAAGACCGCTCAAGGAGGAATAATGTGAAAATTAGGGGGGTGCCTGAATCTGTTCTCCCAAATCAGCTCCAGCAATATGCTAGGGACCTGTTGCAACAGTTCCTCCCCTCCACCCCGGCCTCTGAACTACAAGTTGACCGGATCCACAGGCTGCCCAAGCCCTCACACCTACCTGAGAATATACCCCGGGATGTTTTGATGAGGGTACACTTTTTTCAGGTAAAAGACCAGATTGTGTCCTCCTTTAGGAAATCCCACCAACTCCCGGAAAAGTACGCCCAGATTCAATTATTTGCGGATCTCTCACAATTTACTATGCAAAAACGCAAGTTGCTGCTCCCGGTAACCAAGGCACTTCGCAACCATGGTATTCCCTACCGCTGGGGCTACCCAGTTAAAATTACAGTCACCCATGAAGGAAAGGACACTGTAGTATCAGACCTGGAAGCGGGTATTGCCTTGCTCAGATCACTAGATATCCTTCCTGATACCTAACATGCGGGGTCCCCATCCTCACCCCCTGTGCGAGTAGGGCAACAACATGTGTGGCAAACACCTAAATTCCAACATAGCTGCTTTCCACACATTTTTGCAGCTTCAGCCCATGCCAAGCGTAAAGGAGTCCTCATTGCTATCAGAGACTCTGTTGCCCTTAAGGTGCTCCAGGTTCTTTCGGACCCTGAGGGGAGGTTCATTATTCTTATTGGGGAACTGAACAACAAACTCTTCACTATTGCTAATCTCTACGCCCCCAACTCCCATCAGCTACGTTTCCTGAAACGCCTCTACTCTAAAATAGCTTCACTCCGTCAAGGCTCCCTAATTGTCTGTGGTGACCATAATTTGACTGTTGCCCATTCCTTGGATTCCTCTACTAATTCCCGCCATCCTCCACCACAACTTCAACACCTGCTCAACTCAGAGGACCTGTTTGATGCCTGGAGGTGCTGCCACGCTACTGAGCTTGATTACACGTTTCATTCCTCTAGGCACAACTCTTAATCAAGAATTGACTTTATCTTTGTTGATAAGATGTTATTGCAGTCTGTGTCCTCTACCTCCATTCATACTATAACATGGTCGGACCACGCACCTGTTTCACTTACCATTTTAGGGGGTCATGCCACTATCCCACCGACTGTGTGGAGAGCAAACTCTAGGATATTTCAAATGCCTGCACATGCCTCTGTTGTTAGTAATGCCCTATCTTTATTCTTTGATGAGAATGTGGGCTCTGTATCAGACCCTGTTATGTTATGGTGTGCCCACAAGGCATTTGTCAGGGGGATTATTTTGCAGGTTAGTGCGAGGGAGAAGAGGCGGAGGACACAACGGCTTACTTGTCTTCTTGAAAATATTAAAAAGTTGGAACTACAAAATAAATCTGCCCCTACTGCCTTGCTAGCCCAGGAGCTCGCTAAATGTCATTTCGATCTTAGACTCCTTCTTATAGAAACTCACGATAAACACTTTCGAAATTTGAAACTAGCCCACTACTCATCTGGCAACAGGGCGGAAAAATTCCTGGCCCGTAGACTTAAATCAGCGAGGATAAAGTCCAGAATCCCATATCTACTCCACTCAGTGGATAACCACAAAATTGTCAATCCCAAGGAGATTGCAGACTCCTTTGCACAATATTATTCCAGTCTTTATAATCTAAAGCATGACTCGGTCACGCCTCAACCGTTAGAACAACCCATTCGAGACTTTCGCGAAACTTAAACTTCGATTGGCTCTCCCCCTCCCAATTAGAGGCTTTGAATGCCCCTATAACAGGCCCGGAGATCGAACGACTTATTCAGCGACTTCCTAAAGGCAAATCCCCTGGGCCTGACGGTCTTCCTAATGAATACTATCAAAGCTTTCACAAGCTGTTAACCCCTAATCTTACACAGGTGTTCCTGGGAGCCGTGTCCTCTGCCGCATTTCCCTCAGAGATGTTGAAGGCCTATGTGGTCACTATTCCCAAGCCAGGCAAAGACCCTGTCACCCCTACTAATTTCCGCCCAATATCCTTACTCAATTCGGATATTAAGCTATATGCAAAACGTTTAGCCCATAGGCTGCTACCCATCCTTCCGTCCCTTGTTGGACCCGACCAGTCTGGCTTCACCATGGGGAGGCAGGCGTCGGATGCCACGAGGCGGGTGCTAGGAATAATCCAACATGCGAGGAAACATCGAATGCCTTCTCTGCTCCTATCGTTGGATGCGAAGAAGGCGTTCGATAGAATACATTGGGGCTATATGCGTCAGACGCTTCTGAGATTTGGATTTGGGGGACCTATTCTCTCAGCCATTCTTGCTCTCTATTCATCCCCTTGTGCTCAAGTGTACACCTCTGGCCTCTTATCGGATACCTTCACAATCTCCAATGGTACCCGTCACGGCTGCCCTTTATCGCCCTCAATTTTTAATTTGCTTATAGAGCCCCTGGCGGAGAGAATAAGGTCCCATCCAGGCATTGAGGCTTTCCATGTTCGTTACACGACTCATTCGGTAAACCCTTTTCGCAGATGACATAATCCTTTTCTTAACCTCCCCCACCGTCTCCCTGCGTAATGCCCATGATATTTTATCAAAATTTAGTCAACTGTCCTACTATAAAGTGAATTTTACCAAATCTATAATCCTAGACCTTGGAATTCCCCCTACTCTAAAGAAGCATCTCCAAGAGATGTTTCCCTATGCCTGGAGCCCCTCCACTATCACCTATTTGGGACTGAAGCTCTCAGCAGACACGAAATACCTGGCAACCGCTAATTATCTACCATTGATAGACAAGCTTTCCAAAGAGTCTGCCAGATTAGCCAATGTCGAGTTGTCCTGGTCAGGACGATTAGCGGCATTCAAAATGCTGCTACTCCCACAGTGTTATGACCCTGCGTGGTATTGGCACTCTGGACTATGGTCTGGATCTCAGATGCGGAGGTTACTCAGGTCACGACCACCAGATTATCTCTATGTACAGAGACGTTATGGGGTCTTTTGGTCATCACAGCCTCCAATGAGAAACAACCTTGCTATTGGCGTAGCTATTGCGTCAACATGGAAATAAACAGAAAGCGAAGCAGTAGCAAGAAGGCAGAGAATGTTATGACTAAGGGGCACTAAGCAGAGCCTATGATGCCAAAGCAACAGTGAACAGATACCAGCAACAGATTACAGTCCTCTAGACACAGCAATTAGTATACATAGCAACAGAGCAATAATGGCCACATGGGCTACTTGCGGTACTGATGAGTTCAGTCTGGAGGTCCTTCCTGCAGGATGATGAGGTCCCTTTGGATTGCAGGCTGTGTAACGGACACAGGCTGGGTAGTGCTGCGGTCTTTGTGCTGTGGCCAATGCTGAGGTGAAGGAGTGCAGAGTCCTGGGTCTCCTGTGTGAGGGGTCCGGGTCCCTGGTGGCGGCAGGCGTCCAACAGGAATAATCGAACACCCTGCCGCCACATCAGGGGATTTAAATAGTGCGCCTGGAACGCGGAATACTGCGGGTCGCACTTCCGCGTTCCAGCGTGGAGCGCAGACGTCCGCGCACCGGAAGTGACGCGGATGAGATGTAGAACGGAGCGCGGCTGTCAAGACTATGTACAGCTGCGCTCGTTCTATCAAAAGTAACGCAGATGGCGTTACATACTCCCCTCCTCAAGGGGGTACCAACAGAGTACCCAGCAGGAGTTGGCCGATCAGGATGTTTGTGATGAAACTGTTTAATGAGTCGGGGAGCATGAATGTGTGAGGAATCTTCCCAGGAATCATCGAGATGACTATAACCTTTCCAGCGAATAAGATATTGGAGGGAAGAACCTCTCTTTTTGGAATCTAGAATTCTCTCAACCTCATACTCTGTCTCACCAAAAACCTCGATAGGAGGAGGGGGTGAGGATCTCTATTAGGGAACGGGTTTGGTGTGAAAGGTTTGAGAAGTGACACATGAAAGGAGGGATGTATCTTCCAATCTGGAGGCAGGAGTAGCCTAACCGCATTTTTGTTAATTACATGGGAGATTGGGAAAGGTCCAGCAAATTGATGGCCAAGTTTCTTTGAAGGTATCTTGAGGCGTAAGTTCCGAGTAGACAGCCAAACCATATCGCCGACTTTGTATGTAGGAGGTTTTGTCCTATGGGAATCATAATATTTTTTTTGTTTCTGCTGAGCAGCTTCAAGGTTGGAACGGAGAGTACTCAGGCTCTTCTTCAAGGTGGTCAGGTAATTTTCCACAGAGGGAACATTATTTGTGGGGAAAGAAGATGGCAAGCTGTTAGGATGATAACCATAGTTGGCGTAGAAAGGTGAGAGTTGGGAGGAAGAACTCATTATTATATGCTGGCATTATGGAGCCAGTATATGCAAATTCGGCGTACGTTCGGTTTGGATTTGTTTGTGGGTGGTAGTAGATGGAGCCAGTCATCAGTGATGATCTGTAGATAAGAACGGGTACAGTAACAACGAAGATACATGATGGTGTTCAAGTGTCTGGTTAACACGTTGGAGGACAGGAGGCCAAAGGGAGGTTTTCTTGAGTGTTTGTTTAGCACAAGTCCATTTGTTTGTGGGTGGTAGGCGACCCGTGGACAGTTGTTTAAGAAGCAAGAGTTTATTGGGGTGGTACATAAATCTTATTATTGAAGGTTAATCAGAGTGTTTGAGACCTTTAGGTAATTGCGTACTCTCTTTAGCATAGGTCTGAGTAAGTAAATGCTTGAAAGAAGCAGAAGCTCCAACGAAGCGGTTGGAAGGGATAATGGATTGAGGAGGATCTTCCTTGGTCTGGTCTTCATAGATACGTGAGAGGGAGTCCGCCTTAAGGTTTTGAGAACCGGGGCAGTAAGAGATGACAAAGTCGAATCTGTCGAAGAACAAACTCCACCTAACTTGGCGAGCAGACAGTGTTTTACAGGCCCTCAGGTGTTGCAAATTGCGATGGTCTGTAAGGATGGTGATTGGGTGGGTAGAACCTTCCAGTAGATGTCTCCAATTACTGAGGGCGTCCTTGATTGCGAGAAGCTCTTTTTCACCAATGGGATAATTCTTCTCTGCTGTAGATAGAGTCCTGGAGTAGAAAGCTACAGGATGCAGAGGCTCGGATAGGCTTGGTTGCTGGGAGAGAACAGCACCTAGAGCGAAATGTGAGGCATCCACTTCAAGTGTGAAGTGGAAAAGTGAATTGGGAAGTTGGAGGATGGGAGCAGAGGTGTAACTCTCCTTGAGCATGTCGAAGGATTTCTGAGCATCTCTTGACCAAGAGAAGGGAGTCTTAGGCCGCGTACACACGAGGGGATATGTCCGCTGAAAACGGTCCGATGGACCGTTTCAGCAGACATCTCCGCTCGTGTGTATGGGCTAGCGGACAGATTTCTCCACCCGACAGATTTCAAAGCAAGCTTTGAAATCTATCCGGTGGGAATCTGTCCGCCCGACATGTCTGCTGGTTAGTACACTTACCAGCAGACATGTCGGCCCCCACCGCTGCCGCGCCGCTGCCGAATGGATTCGGCGCATGCGCGGAAGTGTTTTACTTCCTGGTGCGGTGACGTGGCGGTGACGCGGCGGCGTCAACGTCACCGCCGCGTCACCGCCACGTCACCGCGCCGTCCGGCGGCGGGGAATTTGATCCGATGGTGTGTACACGCCATCGGATCAAACTCCCGATCGGACATATCCGATGGAAATGGTCCGCGGACCGTTTTCATCGGATATGTCCGATCGTGTGTATGGGGCTTCAGTGCTAGTTAAACTACTGAGTGGTTTCACAATAGCGGGGAAGTTTTTGATGAACTTTCTGTAATAATTTGAGAAACCAAGGAATCTTTGTAAAGCCTTCCTTGTATGCGGTACCGGCCAGGAAAGAATGCAATCTACCTTGGAAGAGTCCATTTGAATGCCCTTTGGGGTAATTAGATATCCGAGAAAAGAGACGCTGGTTTGACTGAAAACGCACTTCTCAAGTTTTGCATATAGAGAGTGTGTTCTGAGCCTAGCCAGGACCCAGCGCACGTGCTTGGCGTGTTCCTCAGGAGTGTCAGAGTAAATTAAGATGTCATCCAAATAGATTACAACACAAATGTCAAGTAAATCTCGGAAGATATCATTAATGAACCACTGGAACGTGGCTGGGGCGTTACATAAGCCAAATGGCATCACAGTGTATTCGAATAGTCCATAGCGAGTCTTGAAAGCAGTCTTCCATTCATCACCTGGGCGGATTCTTATCAGATTGTAGGCACCTCTAAGATCTAATTTAGTGAAAATTTTGGATGTCTGGAGACGCTCAATAAGCTCTGGGATTAGTGGTAAGGGATATCTATTCTTCACGGTGATGTTGTTGAGAGATCTGTAATCTATTATTGGTCGGAGTGAGCCATCTTTATTCTTAACAAAAAACATTGCAGCACTTGCTGGAGAGGTGGAAGGTCTAATAAAGCCTTTCTTGAGATTTTCGTCCAGGTAAATCTTGAGATGACCAAGCTCTGGCTGTGACAACGGATAAATACGCGCAGTCGGGATGGGTTTGTCAGGAATGAGGTCTATTGGACAGTCATAGATCCGGTGTGGGGGAAGTATATCTGCGTTAGTCTTACTGAAGACATCCGTGAAGTCAAGTAGGTGTACTGGAAGCTGAGCATGGTGAGACTCCGTAAAGGAGATAGAGTAACTGGAGTAACAAGACTCCGTACAAAATTTGGATTGTAGTGTTAGCGAACTGGTTGCCCATTGGAAAGTGGGCTGGTGAAGACATAGCCATGGTAGACCTAGAACTATTGGGAATACCGGTGACGAGATTATGTCAAAAGCAACGGTCTCCGTATGACCTGAGCTACAAGTAACCAAAAGGGGGGAGGTTTGAAAAGAAACCGGACCAGAAGAACATGAAGAACCATCAATAAAAGTGAGTGACACAGGAAATTGCTTTAACACACTGGGAATTTTATTGGAATCTACAATTTTTGAATCTATAAAATTTCCACAGGCACCGCTGTCGACCATTGCGTCAAGGGTAATCTTTTCTTGTTCCCACTGTAAGGTAAGGGCAATAAAGATGTATTGGTTAGAGATAGAACCAGAGGTATTAAGCTTATTAATGCGGACATCTTTACCTTCAGAATTCCTCTTTAGAAGGGGATAATTGGAGACAATATGATCAGGAGCTGAGCAATACAGGCATAGGTTTTGAGCTCTGCGGCGCTGTTTTTCAGCAGAAGATAATGGTCCCTTGATTGTTCCAAGCTCCATAGGAACATCTTTGGGTGGTGAGCTGGCCCTCTTGAATGGAGTAGGTGGAAATGTGACAGCACGTTCCGCTTTCCTTTCACGAATGCGTCGGTCAATAGCAACAGAAAGATGCATAAGGTCTTCTAGAGATGGAGGAAGCTCGACACGAGCGATCTCATCTTTCATTGCTTCTGTTAAGCCTAACCGGAATTGGTTCCGTAGGGCAACGTCTGACCACTGGGTCTCTCTGCACCAACATTTAAATTCTGTTATGTAGTCTTCGACGGGTCTTCTTCCCTGCTTGAGATTCCTAATTGAGTTCTCAGCAGTCAGCTGTTTGTTTGAATCCTCATAGAGCTGGGACATCTCTTCCAGGAAGGTGTCAAAAGCGCCCAGGAGATCTCCATGCTCTTTTAAGTAAGAATCAGCCCAGACTCTAGGTTCACCCCTAAGGTAAGAGACTAGCGTGAGGATTCTGACCCTATCAGAGAAGTACGTGCGTGGCCGTAACTCGAACATTAGTCGACACGAACTTACAAACTGGCGAAAAAGTTTTCTATCCCCGGAGAAAGTTTCTGGGGGACAAACTTTGGGCTCAGGTCTCTCTCTGGCTTGTGCTAAATTTTGGTTGCGAAGAGCATCATTCTCTAGGCGTAACTCGGCTAAGGAGTTGGTAAGGGTGTCTACCCTTTGTGAGAGTCCAACCAAATGGTTTGCGAGCTCCGCTGGATCCATCTTTTTTGGGATTCGATTATTATGTTATGACCCTGTGTGGTATTGGCACTCTGGACTATGGTCTGGATCTCAGATGCGGAGGTTACTCAGGTCACGACCACCAGATTATCTCTATGTACAGAGACGTTATGGGGTCTTTTGGTCATCACAGCCTCCAATGAGAAACAACCTTGCTATTGGCGTAGCTATTGCGTCAACATGGAAATAAACAGAAAGCGAAGCAGTAGCAAGAAGGCAGAGAATGTTATGACTAAGGGGCACTAAGCAGAGCCTATGATGCCAAAGCAACAGTGAACAGATACCAGCAACAGATTACAGTCCTCTAGACACAGCAATTAGTATACATAGCAACAGAGCAATAATGGCCACATGGGCTACTTGCGGTACTGATGAGTTCAGTCTGGAGGTCCTTCCTGCAGGATGATGAGGTCCCTTTGGATTGCAGGCTGTGTAACGGACACAGGCTGGGTAGTGCTGCGGTCTTTGTGCTGTGGCCAATGCTGGGGTGAAGGAGTGCAGAGTCCTGGGTCTCCTGTGTGAGGGGTCCGGGTCCCTGGTGGCGGCAGGCGTCCAACAGGAATAATCGAACACTCTGCCGCCACATCAGGGGATTTAAATAGTGCGCCTGGAACGCGGAATACTGCGGGTCGCACTTCCGCGTTCCAGCATGGAGCGCAGACGTCCGCGCACCGGAAGTGACGCAGATGAGATGTAGAACGGAGCGCGGCTGTCACTACTATGTACAGCTGCGCTCGTTCTATCAAAAGTAACGCAGATGGCGTTACACACAGATCCTTTACGTATTCAGAACTCTCCCAATCCCTGTTCCCTCTATACACCTTAAGGCCCTAAACACTCTGCTCTCTAAATTCATCTGGCAAAGGAAAAGGCCAAGATGTTCTAAAATGTATTTAGTCAAGCATAGACTGGCTGGGGGCAATAGAACAAGATCTATGCCCTACCGCCAACCTCCCCGACTTTCTTTTTACGGACGTATGGAAACACTTTCCAACCCAGACTCTTCCCCTTTCCCTACGAGCCTCTATTGAGGTATGGAGGGAGTTCTACACTAGAATAGTCCCATCCCCTTCCCTTATTGAACTGCCTGTTCCCATTACTACCTTAACTCAAGCAATCCCTGATCTATCCCTTCTCAGCTGGCAAACTAAGGGAATCCAACTGGTTTCCGACTTGTTCCACAACAATGTGATCCTCCCCTTCAAGTCCTTGCAATCTAAATTTGCCCTGACCCCCTCAGATCACTTCACCTATACTTGCATTGCCCACTTTATACGATCCATTAAAACTGACTTGGGTGAATCCTTTACTGATGATCAGTGGCGTAAGGCCCTCAGCTCCCTGTACAAAGCCTCCAGCTGTATCAACCACTGGGAGCTATCCCAGAAGATCACTCTTAGATGGTACCTAACTCTGTATCGACTGTCCAAATTTAGCACTGACTACTCCCCTCTCTGTTGGAGAAAGTGTGGAATGATAGGTAATTTGTTTCAAGTGTTCTGGACCTGTAAACACATCACTAGCTTCTGGAACTCAATCTTTTCGCAAATCTCTAGGATCACGGGGATCCTGACACGCCCTAGCCCTAGTCTGGCAATACTACAGTTAGGAATTGAAATTTTCCCACCTAACTTTAGAGTGGTGGTGACCCACATACTTTTAGCTGCTAGATCACTGATAACGCAGCATTGGAAAGCAGATAAAGCCCCTAATGTTTCAGAGGTCCTGAAAATTGTTCAAACTAACTATGTTCATGAATCCCTACTAGCGGAAAGGCGGGGTAATAGAGCCAAGTTAGATTCCAATTGGTCCATTTGGACCTTATGGTATAAACCTGTACCTTAACCTGAGAACTTGAGTACCAACACCCTGTTTTGATATGTTAACGACAACTGTGTACACCTCCTACTACCATGCAATATCTTAATCAGCGTGAGTTCAGAGCAGTATCCCCTCCCCCCCCATCCCCCCTTTTCTTATCTTCTATGTTCTCCCCTCTCTACTAGCATTCCCTACTATTTTCTTCCCTTCTTCCCCCCTCTTCCCTTCCTCCCGCTTTGTGTTCCTATGTCTTTCTCTACTCTCCTAGATATTACTTCCTCATTTACCTTGTGGCCAAGGTTCCAAGCTATTAATGGTAGCTGCTTCGAAGAATTCCGTGTATTCCGCTTTTTGGATATATTCCATTGGTCATTGTTTGTCCCACATGGTTACGAATTGTTCTCTGGTTGGTATGTTTACCTTGGCTACGTAATGTATATTGTGTTCTGGGACTGCTTGTATGTAATATCTCGCTGTATTTTCCTTGTTATGTTTTATAAAACTTTTCAATAAACACTATTTAAAAAAAAAAAAAAAAACAGATCACATCCTAGTGATCTCCATCAACGTCTAAAAGCCATTGCAATGCGTATCGTATTACGAATAGAGGCCTAGGGCTCAGAGGCGTTAGCTCAGAGTCGTATCGATCGTATCTATTGTGATGCTTGCATGCATAGATATACATCGCTTTCGGATCGTAATGACAACTCGTAATATATGCGTCGCGATCGATATAAGGTTTCGCGAATTGCCTAAGTCGTTTTCGTTTGCGTACGTCGAAAAAAACATTGAGAAAAAAGCAACAAAATTTAAAAAAATAGCTTTAGTTTTCAAGTGCTTATAAAGCAAGTTGTAGTGTAAGTAGAGTTAGTGTTTAGTGCATATTAGTTTAGTAATCCAGGAAATGATCTCCGTTTTTGCGTGTTGTTCGTCGCGCATGCGCATTCGCGGACGAGAATTTCGCAATCAAGTTCGCATTCGCATTAGCGAAATTTCGCAAATTTTTTTTTTGATAAAATATCACGAATATTCGATATTAACGAATATTTCAGGAATATTCTTTATATATTTGTGAAATATGGCGTATTCCGCTCAACACTAGGGAACAGGATCTGTTTTTGGGCTAACAAACGCTTTAAATTGGAGTATTTTCTATGGTGTCTCAGTGTTGCTCAATCCCCTTAGCTGTTGCTAGAGGGACCATTCTAAGAAGCTTTGACAAAGTGAAGTGTGTCCTCCTGTTACTACATTGTGCAACTGGAGTATCTCACAGCTTTCCTGCACCCTATCCAAGTTCAACTTTCAAAAAAGGAATAAAAAAGATACCCCTAGACTTTTCATTATGTCAGAGGAGTGAATGTTATGGTATGCCTGGCTGCCACTGCACTAGTTTGGGAATATAACCTGGGGCAAAACAGCAGACCCTTTCAGGGGTGAGCACTATGGGCTAGATTCAGGTAGGACTTAAGCCGGTCTATCTCGAGATGTGCAGCCTAAGTCTAAATTTGCGTCGTCATATCTGTGCGCCGTACCCACAGAACTAGATAGGCACGAAAATAGGCTTTTCCCGACCGGCATAACTTGCCTACGCCTGCACATCGTAGGCGCACATTTAGGCCAAACGGTTCTGGCGCACCCAATGATTTCCTATGCAAATATGCACTGCACGGGTACTTATATGTGCTTCATTCAACTTTTTTTGCATTGATACATGTCCCCTGGGGCAGGACCCGGGTCCCCAAACACTTTTTAGGACAATAACTTGCATATTAGCCTTTAAAATTAGCACTTTAGATTTCAAACGTTCGAGTCCCGTAGACTTTAACAGGGTTCTAAAGTTCACACAAACTTTTAGTCTGTTCACAGGTTCTGGTGCGAACCGAACCCAGGGCTGTTCGACTCATCCCTAGATGGGAACATGCACGGCTAACATCCTCCTGTTTTTTCCCTTCTAGGTGATGCGGCATATGCACTTAGACCCCATCTCATGATTCCATTCTGGGATCCCCAAATCATAGGAGAGAGAAGATACAATGAAGCACATATAAGTACCCGTGCAGTGTTGGAGCGCACATTTGGCCTCCTGAAGTCCCGTTTCCGATGCCTGGATAAGTCTAGAGGTACCCTGTTGTATTTCCCAAACTTTGTGTGTCAGATCATCGGTGCATGTTGCATCCTGCACAACTATGCCATGAGAAAGGGCCTGCAGATTGACATACGTGACAAACTGACCCCCCAACCACACAGTCCCCCCCTGCCTGAGGCTACCCTGTCTGCTGAGGGAAGAGCAGTCAGACGGGTCCTCGTGGTAGGCTTCTTTGCCCGTTAAACACACACATTCATCATGGCACACGGACAATGCACACCACTGTGCTCCCTAGATCACACACACCGCATCCACATCACATTGAATTAGCCCAAGTCCAACATGCAGGACTTGGGAGCAGCAACGCCGGCGTCAAGGCCCCAATGATGTCGCTGTCCATTCATACGACATTCACATGGTCGTGGGGATAACTTCTCCACCACGACCGAGGGTGACACCCCTTACTGGCAGGAGTGCCACCTCCACATTCACACACCATTCACACTGTAGCCTGCACTCCTCAATGTGTGCAGATACTACCTTAATAAAAAAAACTCATAACCTGAGTATAACATAAAATAAAAAAAACTCATAACCTGAGTATAACATAAAATAAAAAAAAACTCATAACCTGAGCATAACATAAAATAAAAAAACATAATCTGAGTCAATAAAAAAAATGGCACTCATCTGCCCTGACGTGGGCTTCTCCTAGGGGGGGGGGTTGGGCATCAGAAGGTGGGGGGGTAGGGCATCAAGAGGTGGAGGCGCATCCCCTGGAGCCTATCTGGCTGGCTGCCTGCCCTCCAAAGCCAGAGTAATGCGGGTGAGGATTGCATTAGTCTCTGCAAGCATCACCCTGGTCTGCATCCTCTCCTCCACGACGGCCTCTGCCAGGCTCTTAACCTCAGAGGTGAGGCCTGCTGTGGTGGCCTGCACCTCCCCCAGGCTGGTGACAATAGCAGCTGAATTGCAGCTCATATCTTGGAGGCTGTCCAGAAGCTGCGATAAAGGTGCCAGGCTGTCAGCAAAACGCCGTATATGTACTGACACGTCACCCACATGGCGGGTCTGCCGGGCCTGATCCCTGGCAAGGGTTTCCTGGAGGGCCTCAGGAACACCCCTTGTTTTATGAGTTGCCTTCCGGGGACCAGAAGAGGCTTGGGGCCGTGGGTACGGGGAGGCCCTTGAGGGGCTTTCCCTGATGGGGGAGGCCCTTGAGGGGCTTTCCCTGATGGGGGAGGCCCTTGAGGGAGTTCCCCTGATGGGGAGGAGGGTGAGGGAGTTCACCTGATGGGGGGAGAGGGTGAGGGAGTTCCCCTGATGGGGGAGGAGGATTGGGTGGGTACAGGGATGGTGGGATCCTCCACTAGGTAGACCGCTCCCTCGAGGTCCCCGTGCTCCTCCACTACTTCCTCCAGGGGAGAGGTGTGAGCACTCCTCCCTGCCGACGATGGCCCAGCTCCCTCCTGCACATCTGTGGATGACACAAAAGATGCACATGTTGGTGGACCCACACACTTGTCACATGTTCCCTTCCCCTCCCCCCACATGCTACACACCAGATAGTAGATAAAACACACTTACCTGTCCTCGAGGACTGGTCGCCAGAGTCATACCCATCCATGCCCTCCACCTGCTCACGCTGCAGGCATTGCGCAATCTGCTCCTCCTCGGGGGTCAACTGCACAGGACATGCTGGCCCTCCTCCCGTGCCCCTGACATGCCTACTAATCTGGGCCAGCTTTTCCTTCACCCTCCGCCGCATGTCATTTATCTTCTTTTAAATATCTTGTGAGTGCATCTCCGCAATGCCCGCAGCACTGACCCGCACACTCAGCTCCCTCAGGATATCTTGTTTTCTGGCCTTGCTGGTCTGCAGACTGAGGGCACCATGAAGGTATTTATCGTACCTCACTATGCCATCCACAAGTATCTCCCTCTCCCTCATGGAGAAATTATTTTTCCTCCTGTCTTTTGGGGCAGCAGCCATGGCACTACAAAAGTAGCTTCCCTGGGGGGGGATGTACTTTTGCGCCGGACTGGCGCATGTCTGGGCCTATTTATAGGCTGCGGTTAAGCCGGTTGGGCGGAGTTTCTCTGGAAGCTGGGCCGGCGTAAGTTGTGAGCATGCACACAAGGGAACGAACGTACTGCGCATGCTCCGTTCATGATACACCGGCCGGAAATCAGTAATCCACGTTCTGAACATCATTTGCATATGGTCACACCCGCTTACAGTTAAGCCGACGAAATTAAAGCGGAGCTCCACCCAGGAAAACAACATTTTGCCATGTTGTTTAAAAAAAAAAAACCTGAAAAAAAAAAAAATACTCACCCGAAATAGCTGTTGCTATGCGGAAGTCCGTAATCTGCCTCTTCCACTCCACGGTTTGATTTCTTCTTGTCCTTCTCCTTGTGAATGGGGCATGCTGCTTTCTGGGAACTGTGTGTGTTCTCAGAGCTCAGCGCTCCCATTCACAAGCCAGCGTGAGACTCGCGCAGGCACAGTAGGAAACGGGCAGTGAAGCCGCACGGCTTCACTGCCTGTTTCCCATAGTGTGAATGGCGGCGCGGGACCCGGAGCGATCGTGGGACCACCATCGGGGGGGGGCCGTCAGCACGGGCGCCTAGGACAGGTAAGTGTCCTTATTTAAAGTCAGCAGCTACACTGTTATTAGCTGCTGACTTTAAAAAAAAAAATTTTCGCGGCTGGAGCTCCGCTTTAAGTTACACCGGCACAAAGTTAGGCGCAAGTGCTGCATGAATACTGTACTTGCCTCTCTGAGTTATGTCGGCGTAGCACTAATGAGATGCGCTATGCCGGCATAAGTATGCGTTTATTTTACAAATAAGCATTATCTAGTTCTAAAGACAACAAATCAGAATGGGATTGCATTCTCTCTGATCCAAACTCAATTTGGCCTGTCTGAACTGAAGTAAAAACCCATTCCTGATTTTTTTTCCAGCAAATCAGTTAAAGGTTAACTTGTTAACCACTTCAATACTGGCCCATTGACAATTGACGGCCAGAGATGGGATCTCCCATCCTAAGTGGCCGTCAATTGACGGCCTGGGCTTTGCGGGTGGATATCTGAATGATGCCTGCAGCCAGAGGCATCATCCAGATATCCTCTTCTTCAGCCGGCGATTCTGCACGACATAAGAACGATCACAGTGGCGGTTCCACCGCTTGATCGTTCTTGCAGGCCGCGGGAGGGGACATGCCCCCCCTCCCGCCGCCATCCGGTGCTTTTTCGGGCTCTCCCGTGCCTTCGGGGGCCCGGAGAACGAATCGTTCGGCGTCGGCAGGAAGCATAGAGATGACTGGTGACCAGATGGTCACCAGTCATCTCTATAACCGTCGGAGGACCCGGGCGCGATGTGATGACGTCACGCCCTGGTCCCCGTAAGTAAACAAAGCCGCGATTGCGGCTGTAAGCAACAATTCATGAGATCGGTGAATTTTTTTTCACCAATCTCATGGTTTTCAGCCTGGAGGAGAGATGTAAGGTCTTATTGACCCCGCATCTCTCCTTAAAGAGGACCTGTCACACACATTTCCTATTACAAGGGATGTTTACATTCCTTGTAATAGGAATAAAAGTGGAAAAAAATTTGAAAAAAAGTGTAAAAATAAATAAAAAATAAGTAAAAAAGAGATAAAAAATAAAAATTAAAACGCCCCTGTCCCCGATAGCTCGCGTGCAGAAGTGAATGCACAAGTAAGTCCCACGGACATATGTATACACTGTTTAAACCACATAAGTGAGGTATCGCCACGTGCGTTAGAGTGCCAGCAACAAATCTAGCACTAGATCTCTGTAAATCTAAACTGGTAACCTGTAAAAAAAAATAAAGCGTTGCCTATGGAGATTTTTAAGTACCGAAGTTTGGCGCCATTCCATGAGTGTGCGCATAATTAAAGCGTGACATGTTGGGTATCTATTTACTCGGTGTAACATAATCTTTCACATAATACAAAAAAATTGGGCTAACTTTACTGTTTTGTTATTTTTTTAATTCATGAAACAATTTTTTTTACAAAAAAAAGGCGTTTGAAAAATGATTGCGTAAATACTGTGCGAGATAAAACGTTGCAATGACCATCGTTTTATTCCCTAGGGTGTCTGCTAAAAAAACATATATAATGTTTGGGGGTTCTGCGTAATTTTCTAGAAAAAGAATGATGATTATTACATGTAGGAGAGAAGTGTCAGAATAGGCCCGGTATGGAGGTGGTATAAAAGCCCAGTATTGAAGTGGTTAAATACTGTATGACATAAAAAAATCATATGTATAATTTTACAATTGAATGACTAAATATATTTAATGTGTAGTGCACCCCTTAAGGAGCTGCAAGTAAACCGGGATCTCCCACCCTGCACAGCTAGGCACTTTTGAGACAGAGAACAGTCTGTGACTTTTTTTTTGTTATTTATTAAGGGTAATAACTTGGATAGGGATGGGAGGTTATGGGATGCCCACTTGACTTCAACAACAACTTTCTATATACCGTCTCTATATACAGCTCTTCTTCTTCCTCCAGCACACGCTTGCAGAACCCAGCTGGATCAGTCTGATAGCCCATTGCAGAACCTAAGGCCCCTTGGTTGTGTAACAGAATTTCACCTTTTCACAACCACCCCACGCTGATATACTGCAGCAGGTTGGCTGCTCTGCACAAGATCACTTACAAGGTACTTGATCTGGCACTTCCGGGTCTAGGGCATGCACACACGCCAACGGCGACCCACTGTATTAGGACACAGCAGAAGCCAATCAGCGGGTCCGGTGGACGTGATGTCTGCTGGGACTAGCAGCTCGTTCAGGAGACAGGCGGAACGGCGGTCTGCCTATGTCAACAAGGCAGACCACCGTTCTGTGACAAGGGAAGGCTGAGATCCTGCTAAGCAGAAACAGGGATCTCTGACTTCCCACAGTACAACCACCCCCCACACAGTCAGAAAGCGCTCCCAGGGAACACAGTTAACCCTTCGATCGACCCTGATGTTAGCCCCTTAGGTGGAGTGTCCATCTTGTCCTCTGCAATATCGCAGTCCAGCTATAAGTCGCTGATTACCGTCATTACTAGTAAGAAATTAAAAAAAATATCCCACAGTTTGACGCTATAACTTTTGCGCAAACCAATCAATATACACTTATTAGAATTTTTTTAACTAAAAAAATGTAGCAGAATTTATGTTGTCCTAAATTGATGAAGAAATTGTGTATGTTTTATAGCAGAAAGTAAAAAAATTGTATATATTTTTTTAAATTGTCAGTCTTTTTTTGTTTATAGCACAAAAAATAAAACCTCAGAGGTGATCAAATACCACCAAAAAGAGATTAATTTGTGGGAAAAAGGACAAACATTTTTTTTTTGTATACAGCGTCGCTCGTCTTTGCCATTGTCAGTTAAAATAACCCAGTGCCATATCACAAAAAATGGTCTGGTCATGAAGGATGGTAAACCTTCCGGAGCTACATTGGTTAAAGGACTGGGTGGAATAAGTCCATTGACTATCAATGTTTCCGTCTGAAGCCCACCCACCTAGGTGTGTTGCAACAGCGAATAAATATTCGCTGTTGCAACACTGATACTCCTCCAGCCTATTGGGACGCGGGTCTGATAACCGTCACTCGATTCGCTGAAAGGAGAGGCGATCCTATCGGAAGCCTACGTAGAGGGGAGGAGACGCACAGCGGACGCGAGGAGGAGAAGAGCCTCTGGCCGATGCCTTGGATGCCCGGTCCCCGCCGATACCCGGATGCCTGATCTCCGCCACTGTTTCTCGGATGCCTGATCCCCGCTGCTGCTCCATGTCCGCTGCCTAGATGGGGTAAGTGAGTGTGGACTGGGGGTTTGGTTGTTTGCCATCCCCCCCAAACAAAAAAAACACCAGCTGCCACTGAGTAGAACACATATACAAACAAGCTCGGTGTGAACGTTGGCTGCAGGGAAGCCTGTTAAAAGTGTAGGTTCAGTGTCACTGAGAATAATGCTGTCAACCACTGTTCCTGCCACACTGTGGTCAACAGGTGGACAAAAATGTCAGTCTTCAGTTGTCAGTGGGAGAAAATAATACCCAACATTGAAAGTTAGGAGAAGGGAATATGTCTGGCATTAGTGGTCAGAAAAATTGCCTAGTGTTGGTGGTCAGGGTGAGGAAAAATACCCAATATTGGTGGTTGGTGTGAAGAGAAAGAGTCAGTGTCCACCCTTAATTTGTCAGTCAGGGTCTGTGCCCCCATACATTGGTGATCAGTGTTTTGTGCTTATTAGAAAGGTGTTTAGTGCCTGCGTCCCCTTACATTGGTATTCATGGTCAGTGGAAGCAGTGTTATTCACATCTGTAAATAATTATGGTGTATGAGGAAGGAAGAGGATCTGTGGCAAAGGAGGAAGGGTCAGGCTCTCAAATGTAAACACAAGCTGTGTTTACAATTGTGATCACTGTGATTGACCATCACAAGGCACAGAAACACTCTAATTGATTCTGTGCCTTTTGCCTGTAGTGGGCTGTGGAATTGGATGACTTACAGGCTTTGTGCCCATTTGCTAAAGAGGCACTAAGTAACAAGCTCTTTCTCATATTGAATTAATAGGGAATGCACCTTTTTTATCTGGAATCTGGGGGTGACAACCCTACACCTAAAGTGTTACTAAGCCCAGGGCCCTGCATTCACTATATCTGGTCTCCCACAGGACACAGAACATGGAATGCAATTATTTTACGACATGCACCCTCCCAAAAAAACCTCTCTAGCAATACACATCAAACTGAGCATGTGCAGAGTGCCCCCAAGGCTCTGTATTTTGAGGAGATGGATTTGGGACTGTGGAAGAAGAGGATTAGAGAAGACAGGATCGAACAGCCTTTTAACATAATGCGCAAGCTTAACCCCTTAAGTTCCACAGCGAGTATAACAAGCATGCTTTACTACATATATGCAGTTGGTTTTATACTCCTGTGACCCGTTTTCAGCAGAGAGCAAGCTAAAGTCCGCTCTTTGCTGACATTACAGAAGTCGGTCCAGGTGCAACACATCATCGCAACAATGGAGTCTGGACTGACACCCGGCTCAGCCTCTCAGCGAGCCACATATCCCGCGTACACACGATCACTTTTATGTGATGAAACAAAACAAAGTTTTTCAAACTGCATTTTCCAAAACGACGTTGCATACACACCATAGTTTTTCAAAATGCTCTAGCAAAGCGTGGTGACGTACACCACGTTCGACGGCACTCTGTTCCATTGAAGCTCTGTCTCATAACTTGCTTCTGAGCATGCGCGGGTTTAAAAACATTGTTTTCAACGTCGCTTTGCCCACACACCATCATTTTTTATGACACAAAAAATGACATTTTGAAAAACGACACAAAAAATTTAAGCATGTTCGAATTTTTTTTTGGTCGTTTTTTTGAAGACATAAAATGACGTTTTGCCCACACACGATCATTTTAAATGACGTTTTTGAAAACGTTGTTTTTTTTCATCAGCATCAGAGACTTAGCCAACCACCCCTGTCCCCTCCACAATAAGCAAGGAGGGAGCAGAGCAGAGAGCTCTGACTGACAGTCAGCAGCTCTCTGTCAGGGGAGCTGTCAGAACTGAGCGATTGGAAATATTTGATCACTCGGTTGTCAGTGCAGAGGTGCCAGGGGGAAAACGCAGCATCAGACCCATGTTGTGTGCACCTAGGTAAGTATTCTTTAAAAAATAAAACCCAAACCCATAATTCTCCTTTAAGGCATCTGCTTCAATTGGCTTTATGGATGGCCCCGCATCTGCGTTATATTGTCTTCAAAGTAGAGCTATTAATACCTACCTAAAGTTAGCCATACACTGTATGGTTTCTCTCATCCATGTTTAGCATGGATGGGGGAATTGGCAGCTATTTTATTCTGACAGACATCACCTATGGCTTTCAGAATACCAGAACGTTGGCTGCATCTGACAGGATTTCCCTTTTCAAGCAAAGATTTTCTGCCCAGCTCATTTGATTTTTAGATCAAAGAATGTTGGGTGAGAGGGTGCGGACAAGGTCACCATCACTAGATTTTTGCACACATCAACAGTTTTCAAATAAGCTTTGTGTATCAGGAGTCATCTCATGCTACTCTTTAAATGAGTTCTTTATTACACTGTCAATTATTCATAAAGATATGTGTATGTTTGACAGATATATGATGACAAAAGACCTGTAGTGAATGTATTTTATAACACTTATTCTGCAATGTAAACTTAAAGAGGTGCTTTTCAGTCAGATGGGACTTTCCAGACTGTGTACGAGTTAATCTGATCAGGATGTATGTATATTTTTAAAATGCTGTCTTCACACAAAACATCATAATGGCAGTGCATTAAATGCAAACATAGGTGTTTTTTCTCATTCTATCATGTTTTACAGCAGTGGCCATCCATCTGATAACAGCATATGGTAGTTCTCAGACTATAAAGCCAGGTTAAAGTGGATGTAAATCCTCACATATACCCAGGGATGTGAACAGCCTCAGATGATACATAGGGATGAAACAAATCTCCCTACATAAGTTTTACATATATATATATATATATATATATATATATATATATATGCTGTCTTCAGCTTGCTATATTCTTTAGAAAGTGAGCATCGTGTTAGGCCTCGTACACACGATCGGACATATCCGATGAAAACGGTCCGCGGACCATTTCCATCGGATATGTCCGATCGGGAGTTTGATCCGATGGCGTGTACACACCATCGGATCAAATTCCCCGCCGCCGGACGGCGCGGTGACGCGGCGGTGACGTTGAACACTTCCGCGCATGCGCCGAATCCATTCGGCGGCGGCGCGGCGGCGGTGGGGGACGACATGTCTGCTGGTAAGTGTACTAACCAGCAGACATGTCGGGCGGACAGATTCCACCGGATGGATTTCAAAGCATGCTTTGAAATCTGTCGGGTGGAGAAATCTGTCCGCTAGCCCATACACACGAGCGGAGATGTCTGCTGAAACGGTCCATCGGACCGTTTTCAGCGGACATATCCCCTCGTGTGTACGAGGCCTTAGAGTTTTTTTGCCTGGCATGTACTGTGTGACAGCTGATTTAAAGGAAAGGCACACACTCCCACTCCACATAGGCAAAGGAAGGAAGAAATGTACAGAGCTGTGCTGTAAATAGACCAGCTTTCTGCTAATCTATTTATAGTACCCACCACCTCAAATTTCAGGCTGGTTTTATCTTGGTTGTCAGAGAACTTGTCAGAAGTTATCATGCTGATAACAGAAGAACAGAGCAGCAGAAAAACATGGGACTTAGGGCTTTGGAGAGAGTTAAGTAAACACTACAGAACGCTGTATCCCGGCCTAGGCCAACAAGGACTAGGGCAGCACTTTGCAGGAGGGCAGAACGGAAAGAGTCCCCGCCGGCTTGTGCTACACTGTTAGTGTAGCGCCAGTGTTATGGGGCGGACTGGGCTGAGAGGCAAATTAGACTAGCGCCCCCATAAAGCCGACCGCATTGATTCTGGTATGCAGGCGGCCGGCATTCCGCAACTGTGGGGGGGCTTTGCTTCTAATTTTGACTGTCCTATCATCCTGGATCACAAACCATCCTCACTGTGCTTTATTTTTTCTGCTGCACTATTGGCATGCTTATATCTTCTTAGTTCTCTCCATAAAATTATCAGAAATGTGTGCTTAAAGTAGAACTATAGGCAACACTTTTTTTCATTTTTGGTATAGTAAGGGAGGGTTATAGCCTCTGTCAGTTTATTTTTTACCATCCCTGTCCCATTGCAGAGATTCCCCTTCACTTCCTGCCCCATAGCCAAACAGGAATTGAGAGGAAATCTATGCAAATTAAGGAAATTCATTGCCCCCTCCAGGCCCTGAAAACTAGTGTCCCCACTCGAAAATGTCAGGGCTGGTATTAAAAAGCAAGGGGTGTGGCCTTGACTGAAAGGGGTGGGTCATATTTAAATTAGGGGGTGCACGAGTTTAGTCAGGCCTAGGGCAGCACAAAATCTAAATGCACTACTGCTACAGATATATGTTCTGAGGTCAATTTTCATGAATCGGGTTTACGTCCATAATATGTTACACTCCTGACCATAGGTCTTCTCTCATTTTCAGATATAGGCCTAATATTTAGGAATAAAGGAAAGAAATGTCCACAAACAAAATGCATTTTCCGCACTTTATATTAACTTTGCAGAATTTCCATGACACAATGACACACTATCAGAATTATTTGGCATGGGGCCCTATACACAGGAATAGACATTCTGTAGTTGTCATTCAGGCCCAGAATGCCAGCACTAAAGTTTGTAAGCCATCTTCCCTTGGCATCTCAAATCCTTGGGGGCACTACATTGCTGGGACCACTTCCTCCATGTATATCAAGTCCATAGCATTCAGTTTCCTTCAACAAGTAGACTCAAGTTGCTCTAATTGGTATACCAGTCTCTCCCAATGTCTCTTTCATAGCTCTGCTCAACTTGGCATGCTCCAACATGGCCAGCTCCTTATCAGGTGTCACCAGAATTCACATCAGAGGACTGGCCTAAAAGTTTTTTTGCGCCTTGTTAACATTTCACAGAAAACCGTAAAAAGAGGCAGGGCAACTACAACTGTTCCTACTCAGCATTGTACCACCTTTCCTGGGATTTCAGCCCCATAGAAGGCCCATAGTTCAGTAGCCAATTACATCCTAGAAGCTCTTGGGTGTTTGAATATCATGCCCTGTCTCATAAGGCCCCTTGCACTTATATGGCGCTAACTCCACCCATTACATCACTAAAGGAAGGTTTTCTCTTAAAGGGGCCTAACACCCAATCACCACTTTCCATTTACTATACTGTATTGGGAACAGGACCATCTAGTGACAGACAAACTAACTGAACCTACGTCATCATAAAATGACGTAATCTTGGGGCGTGCCCAAAGACGACGTCATTTTATGACAAACAAGCGTCGGGAGAAGGTAAAGTGCTGACGTCATTGTGTTTTCTAGTATGAGTGGATGGGCATTCGCCAGCTGGCAGGCTATTTGTTATTTGATCATTGCTCCTATTCATCTCATTGATGTAAGTGTTTTTAACCATATTAAATAATTTTATATATTGTATTTATGCTATGGTGAGCCTCTTTTTCCTTTCATGGTAACCTTTGATCTATCCACATCACATTCAATGAGAGTATCCAGTTATCTGTCAAACTTGATTATTGAAGCTGCCGTTCCAGTGATTACCTGGATAAAGGCCTTGGCTGGGGTTTAGAGGTGCAAGCTCATCTTGCTTGCCATGTGGTAAGCGTGCAATCTATGTGGTGCTGGCACTTTTTTGTGGTGGAATTCAATGCTGATCTCACTTCACTTATGCACGATATTAATATATATAATATAATTTATTGGACATTTATTTGATCAATTCATGCTTATTACTTGTTCATGAATTCACTTTAATACTGGACTTATTAATTAATATTTTTTAAGTGAATTTTAGTGCATTCTAACACTTTGTGTAACACTGTTAGTGTTGATATTTATTCCAATTATTGATGACCAAATTTCAATACATGTGTTTCACTTTATCATTAGGTTGGGCTAGCACGGCTACAAGTCCCATGTTTGTCCCCCCTCCCCCATTTAGTAATGCTGGTACAGTAGGTTAATTGGGTCCTGTCTGTATTGGCCCTAGTTTGTGCATCTATGAATGTGAGTTAGGGGGCTTAGATTGTAAGCTCCTTGAAGGCAATTACTGATGTAAATGTACTATATATGTAAATAGATAAATTGTCTGCGCTATGCAAGTACCTAGCATCTTTTCCCCCTTTAGGGGGTCAGCCATGACAGCCTAGGCTGAAGAGGAGTGCCATCTAGTGGAGGAACAGACCTTCAACAGGACAGGACCTAATTAAAAGTGAATATTGGCTGGTTAACTCATGCTTGGCTCCAGTGAAGGACCACCCTATTCTGGGAGACACCTATAAAAAAAGTGCACAGGCTCTAAGAACAAAGGTAATACAATCTTTACCACCATCACTTTTGGTGCCTGCGATTGAAAATCCAGGCTTCCCACCAGGACTGTCTGATCGTAAATTTCAGCATCTAATTGAAATATATTAAATCAGATTTCAGGGATTTGAACAGCTGGAAGCCCATAGCTGAGATTCAATCTATGCTCTCACCTCCCCTTCCGTTATGGCAGGCGAATCAAATAAGGCACTATCTTTCATCGCCGCATTCTTATTCAGAGTTTCATGATTCACCCACATTGTTTAACCAATTGTGCATAGCAGGCCAAGGGATACAAGGGGGGCTTTCTAGGGTATATTCTGCATTAGTTGCTCCTGTGGATTCATTTACACAATCCTTATTACGGCATTGGGAAAAAGTTTTAAATACAACATTATCCACTGTTTAAAGAGATTTTTATCTACCACTTTATACATACATCATCAATATCCTCAACAATGCAGGAATCAGGCTACAAGTTATTGACCAGATGGTAGAGGTCGCCAGAAAAATTACATAGAATGTTTCCAAAAAGTGACCCAACTTGTTGGAGAAGATAGGGGAACACTTTTTTATATCTTCCGGACGTGTCCTCTAACACGTCCTTATTGACAAAATGTTTGTGCTCAGTTCAATGCTCTTAGCGGTCTTTCTTTAGGTCAGAATCCAGCAGCTTGCCTGTCACATCTTAGCTCTCTTTCAAAGAACAATGAATAATCGACAATCGTGGTGAGGCTCAACGCGGCCTGCACTTACATACCAGTGCAGTGCATAAATCTCCTCCCACGCTGGTTCACTGGATCAGAGCGGTAGATGATATTAGATATATGGAGGAACTCACCGCATCAATGAACAGACAGGAAAACGTGGACTCAATGGAACAAATTCAAGCTCTCGAATTGACGTCCAACAAATTCAAGCTCTCGAATTCAAAAGTGCTAATTTTAAAGCCTAATTTGCAAGTCATTGTCGTAAAATGTCTTTGAGAACCCGGGTCTTGCCCCAGGGAACATGTATCAATGGAAAAAAGTTTAAAAAACTGTATTTTTTTCAGGAGCAGGACTCCTAAAAAAACAACCGTTTTTAAAACTTTTTTTCCATTGATACATGTTCCCTCGGACAAGACCCGGTTCTCAAAGACGTTTTTACAGACAAACTATAGACACCCAGCAGGTACAATATTTAAAGTAATCTTTTTTATTTATTTAAGCATCATTAAAACCACTGCTCCAGGAGCAGTGATTTTAATGATGCTTAAATAAAAATAAAAAAAATGAAAAATTCCTTTAAATATTGTACCAGCTGGGTGTCTATACCTGTAATAACGTCTTTAAATAGCACAATCACCTGCCTGTCACCTGCAATTCTGGACGGCTGCACTTCCAAAAATCCTTTTATTGAAGCTTCATATGACAAGTGGTTGACAGATGGAGCAGGCGACAAAGAGGTAGGCGCGTTTTGCGCAAAAATATCAGCGCTTAGTCATGCTAAGCACTGATATTTGCGTGAAACGCATCTACCTCTTTGTCCTCTGCTCCATCTGTCAACTTTTATTGAAGCTTCAATAAAAGGACTTCCTGGTGCCTCCATGGCAGCATACCTGTGATAGAGCTCCGCCTCGACTCCTCCTTCAGGGCTAGTGAATAGCATAAATTAAAAGGCATAGCCCCTCCCCCAACATTCTCTTTTCTTCCCTCATACCTTCTTGTGCTGGTGAAGAGTAGCAGTATGTCCATGCAAAGTCCTCGTCTTGGGCCGCTCAAAGCGCTAAGAAGGCGGGGAACCCCTCTGTGGATCTGGTGGGGTCATCTCGCAGTGTTTCCTTTATGGAACGAAGTCTGCTATCACATCCATGATGAATGCAGTGGAGTCGCAAAAGGATCAGCTCACATCTTTCCAGGCTGGTGGTTTCCATTTTTTTTAAGGCATATATTGTTTTTTGTCTCTCTCCTCTCCTATCCCTTCCTTCCTTCCTTCCTTTAACTTGCCTGTCTCCTTTTTAAAAAAAAAAAAAGTGTGCTTGTTGTCTTTTTTGTGATGCTCCCTTTAAGTCCAGTCAGTTTGATGGGGCAGGTGCCTTTTTATCCTGACAGGCTTGCAGTTGTTGTTTGTTTCCCCCGAAATTAGCAGTGGGCTATAGCTTTTTGTTGTTTTGTATATCACTCAACATCACTGCGGCCATCTTGGATTCTGGAAAAAGGGCCAGATTTGCCCTTTTCTTCCAGAATCAATTCACAATGGTGGTTATGGGATCAGCCCATCCACCTGAGCCTAATTAAGTTCAGATTCAGGGTTAGCTGCCAGAGTCTCCTCAGCTGTGCCCTGCTAGGTTTCACTAACACTGCTCTGTGGTAGTTACCTTTATTTTTATTCTCAAAAAAATTGTGATTTAAAAAAAAAAAGTGACAAAAGCTCCATAGTTCCTTTTTTCCCTTTTCTTACTAAATTTCCGCAGCTGATCCTTCTGCCTAACTCCGCTATTAGTCATTTATCTTGCAACAAAGATCATCACACTCCTATTAGGTATGGGACCAACTATATGTGAGTATTGAAAAAAAAAAAAAAAAAAAGTGCGCTCACTGGTCTAATGTGAGTTCCTTACATTGTGGTAACAACAAGAACCTGGGGAATGCCCAGGGAATAACCAAGCCTACTTACCAACCAGCTAGCAGAACAACCAATTAACCTGTCTAACAATCTGCGTTAAAAACAGGGGGTTTTGTCCGCACGCATTTGCAAACGCATGCGTGAGCCACAGAGCCGCGCCAAGGCACCCCATAATTCTGTGGTCCTAACACTAACAGTGAGTGTCCTCACAATGGAGGCACATGCATTTTAATGGATAGATAGGGGCAGGTGGACTGAAGGGGAGCCACCCCTCCTTAAAGGTACAGAAGCACACCAAGCACCCAGCAAATAGCACAATGGCTGCAAAGGTGTTGGTGCACTGCTGGACCAATATAAACACCACAGGTGAAACAAAACATATCCACCGCCCCCATCTATGGCTGGCAATCGCAGTAATCGTTTTGTTTCGTTTTGTTTCACCTGTGGTGTTTATATTGGTCCAGCATGCATGTGCCTCCATTGTGAGGACACTCACTGTTAGTGTTAGGACCACAGAATTATGGGGTGCCTTGGCGCGGCTCTGTGGCTCACGCATGCGTTTGCAAATGCGTGCGGACAAAACCCCCTGTTTTTAACGCACATTGTTAGACAGGTTAATTGGTTGTTCTGCTAGCTGGTCGGTAAGTAGGCTTGGTTATTCCCTGGGCATTCCCTAGGTTCTTGTTGTTATCTGTTTTAGCGGTCCTTACATTGTGGCCCTGCCCACTCCAAGAGGTCCAGAAATCTTCAAGACACTGTGATGATGACAGCTCAGACCGCACTTCACGCCACTGGTCCCAGGTCCCATTCTTCATGTCATACATCAGAGAGGTCAATATCCAGAGGACAAGATCCTTCCCCCTCTCCTAGGACCTATACAAAGAAGAAATACTGGACAGGCGGGGCCACACCACTACCAGACAGAGTGGTCTGTAAGGATTGTTTTATGGACTATGCGTCCAACCGGGAGCTAGAAAATCAGCACGCTGTGGATTTGCTCAAGTGAACAATGAAGGTCTCTTTCTCTGAGCTTGTGACTTTGGTCCCCGCTCAACCAGTTCAGCAGATATCCCAGGTTCAGAATACAGAACCTAATCTCCCTGGTCCTTCAGTCGGTACACCTCTGCCACTGTCAGGCTGACCAGCTAGAGATTCATCACCTGAAAATTCCTCAGAGGACTCTTTAGAGCAGTCAGAACTTTCTGGCTTCAGTCTCTCCTTGGTAAAGCCGTTCATCCAGGCAGTCAAACTGCAATCACCAGAAAAGATGCAAAAGAGCCTCCCCAAGAGTCTACGAGTTGCTTCCCATTCCTCAAAAGGAAGCAGGTTCTCTTCTCGTTGATGGGCGAGATTAGGGTGACCACATTTGTCAGGTCATACAGAATGAATGGTCAAAAAACTTTCATGGGGCCGGTTCAATAAACTATACCCCTTAACAAAGTCTAGAAGGCAGGTGCTAAACTCCATGCCAGTGGTAGATGCATCGGTGGTGCGACTCGCAAAAAAAAAAAAAAAAAAACTTTACCCATGGAGGATTCCGCTTCCTTTAATGACCCTTGAGACAGGCGAACCGACCTGGAGCTGAAGAGGAGCTACTTAGCTCCGGGAGCAGCGTGTAAGCCAGCTATCGCCATAAGATCTTGGACAGATACTATTGAGAAGGCTTTGCGTCAGGATGTCCCCAAGGAGGATATAATTAAAGTCTTGGAAGAGCTTAGATTGTCGGCAGACTCTGTCAGGGTAGCAGCCATTGATATGATCAGGTGCTCTGCAAGATCCATGTTGCATTCAGTAATGGTGAAGAGGGCCTTCTGGCTGAAAGATTGGACGGCTGACTTATCCTCCAAACAAAATTGGTGCAAAATTCCATTCAATGGGAAAGCACTATTCAGAGACAAAACGGATAAAGCTATCTCCAGGCTGTCAGGAGGGAAGTCCGGTATGCTTCCCAAGGACAGGCGGCGGTTCCTCTAGGTTCCGCCAGACAAATTCAAGGGATTTTTTGGGCAGTCAAAACAGCCCAGAGACAACAAAGAATTTGTAAAGGTACTCAGACATTCTTTTTTGAACAGGAGGATGAAGGACCTTTCCCGCTCCACAGGAGCAGAAGCAGTCTTTGACACCAGAGTAGCCCAGTGGGAGCCAGGCTAAGCTTCTTCGTCCCAGTCTGGGCCACATGCTGTCAGGACCCCTGGGTTCTGTCAACAATTCAATTGGGGCACCTCTGGAATTTCTCTCATCCCCAACCCCCACCTCGGTATTCTTTCAAAGGAACAGAGGTTCCATCCTCTCTGCCGAAGGCTCAAGCTCCGTAAAACTTCCTAACGTCACTCCAGCTTCAGGGGGCGGCTGTTCTGGTTCCCTTGGCAGGGCACTTCGCAGGATTCTACTCCACCCTATTTCTGGTCCCAAAGAGGACATATGACAGACCTTCAGAGGCTCAGCCCGTATATCCGCCCCCAAAAGCTTCGGAATGGAGTCCTTGCAGACGATTATTCAGGCAGTCCAGCCATCAGATTGGATGATTTCAGTCGATCGGCAGGATGCCTACCTACACGCTCTAATTCTACCTGCAATTCAAAAATATCTGAGATTTGCAGTGAGATGGACCCACATACAGTTTCAAGCCCTACCTTTTCGGTCTGTGCACTTCTCCCAGGGTGTTCACCAAGATACTAATATCCGCTCTGGTTCCCCTGCGGGAGAGGGGCTTGAGGGTATACCACTACTTTCTCCTAGAAAGCAATCCTGATCAGTTGGTATGTCCCTGGAAATGCTTCTACAGACCCTAAAAAGAGCTAGGGTGGCTAATAAATTCTGAAAACAGTCAACTAGCATCCACACAGCAGGTGATCTACCTGGGTGCAATGTTCAACACTCAGGAGGGGACAGTGTCATTACCACCACCAGAGGCAAGGATTGTCACCCAGAGAATGATCAAGGTCATCCGGAGCCCATATCTGATGGCTTTAGAATGCCTGAGCCTCATTTGCACATGTCTTCTGTATACCCATGGTTCCTTGGTCCCATTGGCACCTGAGGTAGTTCTTGACAGGTTTCTTGGCGCAGTGGAAGAAACGACTATCTTAGACGATACTGCTGATGGGAGTAATACACAGGAGTCTTCACTGGTGGACAGTTCCAAAAAACCTCTCCAAACCTCATCACCTGGGTCCCCATTTTTGGATCACATTTATGTCTGATGCAAGTGGTCAGGGCTGCAAAGCGCATTGCGGGGAAACCAGAATACAGGGTAGATGGTCATGTTCTACCCAGGTAGTGGTATCCAACATCTTGGAGATTAGGGCAGCCTAATACTTCTATGCCTAGACGCCATGGCAGCTGTCGCTTATCTGCAGAAGCAAGGAGGCACTCCCAGCAGGTCGTTCCTCAAGGAGGTGGTGCTGATCACGCTCTGGGCAGAGAAGAACCTCCTGGACCCCAGAGCAATGTATCTACCAGGCAGGTTGAACACAGAAGCAGACACATTGTCCAGAAACTTGACGACGAGTGGGCTCTCCACCCCCTCGTCTTCAAACAAATAGCCAGCATTTGGGATCCCCCTCAGGTAGACTTGTTTGTCTCCCGAAGAATGCCAAGCTAGACATATTCTTCTCTTGGATGCCGCATGCACAAGCCGAGGCAATGGATGCCCTTTCATGCTCCTGGAGGTTTACCTCAACACATGCCTTTCCTCCCAGGCCATTAATATTAAAATTACTCCTCAGGCTCCTCAGGGAGTCAGTCCAGGTGGTGGCAGTACTTTTGTATTGGCCAAAGAAACCCCGGTTCCCTCTAGCCATGCGCCTCAGTGTGAGCTCTCCAATCACCATCTGCTGCGCCTACTACGCAGACTTACTCCTTTTATTCCTAAAGAAGACGTAGCAGTCGTGGTAGGAACTATTGTCAACTCCAGACTGGACTATGCAAATGCCCTTTACCTGGGACTCCCGAAGTACCAAATTGCTCGTCTGCAAGTCGTGCAAAACACGGCTGCGAGACTTGTGACAGGGAAAAAACCCTGGGAATCCATCTCACCTTCGCTGAGATCCCTTCACTGGCTGCCAGTGAAAGACAGAATTGCTTTTAAAGCACTCTGTCTAACGCATAGATGTATCTATGGGAAAGCTCCCATATATCTGTGCGAAAAAATAAAAGTCCATAACCCCAATCGCATCTTGCGATCCACCAACCAAAATTTACTCCAGATACCGAAAGCCAATTACAAGTCCAAAGGAGATAGAAGATTCGCTGTCCAGGGTGCTAGACTATGGAACGCTTTACCAACCAATATTCGGTTGGAGGAGAATTACCTAGCATTCAGGAGAAAGGTCAAGACTCATCTCTTTTGATATCAAAGGAGACAGGAACAACAAGCGCCCAGAGGCGATTCAATTCGCATGTGCAGCGCTTTATAAGTTTTCATTCATTCATTCATTCATTCATTCATTCATTCAGGATCCCTCCTTTCCCTCAATTTCTGTCGCAGGGCAGTCTAGGTCATCCAAACCCTCAGAAGTTGAATCTTCGAATCTGGAGGTTGAGAGGCGAAGGTTCGAGTCCCTAGGGTGTTCCCCAGGAGTCCTAACAACTAGGGTTGTCCCGATACCACTTTTTTAGGACCGAGTACAAGTACCGATACTTTTTTTCAAGTAGTCGCCGATACCGAATACCAATACTTTTTTTTAAATGTGTCCCCAAATGCAGCCATGTCCCCCACAAATGCAGCCATGTCCCTCCATCCATGTCCCCCACATATGCATCCATGTCCCTGCATCCATGTCCCTGCAACCATGTCCCTCCATCCAGAACCCCTTGTGGAGAGATGGAGCTGGGGGGGGTTACAGCCAGGTGGAGGTATGAGCCAGGTGGGGGGATGGAGTCAGGTGGACAGGAGGGGGGTACAGCCAGGTGGATGGATGAGCCAGGTGGGGGGGGGGTTAACCAGGTGGATGGATGAACCCAGGTGGGGGGGAATTAGCCAGGGGGGGAATGAGCCAGGTGGGGGGAGAATGAGCCAGATGGGGGGGAGAATGAGCCAGATGGGGGGGGGAATGAGCCAGGTGCAGGGATGAGCTAGTTGGATGAATGAGCCAGGTGCAGGAATGAGCCGGGTGCAGGGATAAGCCAGGTGCAGGGATGAGCTAGTTGGATGAATGAGCTAGTTGGAAGAATGAGCCAGGTGCAGGGATGAGCCAGGTGCAGGGATAAGCTAGGTGCAGGGATGAGCTAGTTGGATGAATGAGCCAGGTGGATGAATGAGCCAGGTGCAGGGATGAGCCAGGTGCAGGGATGAGCCAGGTGCAGGGATAAGCCAGGTGCAGGGATAAGCCAGGTGCAGGGATGAGCTAGTTGGATGAATGAGCCAGGTGCAGGGATGAGCCAGGTGCAGGGATGAGCAAGGTGCAGGGATGAATAAGCTAGGTGGGTGAATGAGGCAGGTGCAGGGATGAGCCAGGTGGGGGGATGAGCTAGTTATATGAGCCAGGTGGGTGAATGAGGCAGGTGCAGGGATGAGGCAGGTGGGTGAATGAGCCAGGTGCAGGGATGAGGCAGGTGGGTGAATGAGACAGGTGCAGGGATGAATGAGCCAGGTGGGGGGTGAGCCAGGTGGGGGGGGTGAGCTAGTTAGATGAGCCAGGTGGGTGAATGAGACAGGTGCAGGGATGAATGAGCCAGGTGGGGGTGAGCCAGGTGGGGGGGGTGAGCTAGTTAGATGAGCCAGGTGGGTGAATGAGCCAGGTGCAGGGATGGATGAGCCAGGTGCAGGGATGGATGAGCCAGGTGTAGGGATGGATGAGTCGGGTGCGGGGATGAGCCATGTGGGGGGGTGAGCCAGGTGGGGGAGGGATGAGCCAGGTGGGGGGGTGAGCCAGGTGGAGGGGATTAGCCAGGTGGAAAGGAGAGGGGGTCACACATCAGTGATAAGGTCTGACTGGAAGACCTCATCCCCTGCGCTTCCCACACCAGCTGACACGTTCTTACCCTGGGGCACTTCTTTTTTCAGCTCCCTCCACATGTCAGTCGGTGTCACCATTCCTAGGATCACGCACGACAGAGCTCCTCCCCCGTTCAGATCAACTGATGAATCAGTTCCACCCCCAGGCTCTGGCTGCCGACCGCGGAGAAGCTGATTAAGCAGGGCGGGCTGCAGAAGCAGCTTTGCTTTGGGCTCATCCAGCTTCAGGGACCAGGACAAGTGGCCCGGTGGCCTTGGCACAGTGTATGTCCTATGGCCAGTCCGGACTAGGCTGGGCAGAGCCATCCCGGCTGTCTCTCTCTGTGTACAATGCCGCCCGCCCTGCTCTTCCAATGGCTGCACATCACCAAGGGTGGGAGGCGGGGCGGGCAGAGAGCTGACACCCACAGCTGCTGCTGGACATCGGCATGGTCGCCCCTGGCTCCGGGGAGGGGGGATCTGACCGCACAGCGACTCTGCAGCTAGCCAGATGGAGCTGCCTCCCGCTACACTCCGCACGCACCAGCCACCACCCGTCAGGGGATCCGATCCTCTGGAGGGGACCCAGCGGCGGGAACACTACAGCTATTCAATTGAAAGCTGTGATGTTCCCGCACGCTTTAACCATGCGGCGGCTTTCATTGCGGCGGCAAGTATTCTATTTGGGTATCGGGGGTATTTGCGGGAGTACAAGTACTCCCGCAAATACTCGGTATCGGTCCCGATACCGATACTGGTATCGGTATCGAGACAACCCTACTAACAACCCTTCTAAAAGCCAGAGCCTGCAACTTATGCCATATATTAAAAAATCTGTTCTTGTCATTTGCTACCAGAGATGGATTTGATCCAATCCTTCCCTCTACGTCCAATATTCTAGGTTTCCTTCAGACAGGACTTGATCTGGGGCTTGGTCTGAGCTCCCTCAAAGTGCAGCTAGCAGCAATCTCTGCCGCAACAAATAAGAGATGGGCGGAGGATCCTTTGGTAGTCACTTTCCTCAGAGGAGTATTGAAGATTCGTCCTCCTGTCAGACGATCATTTCCTAAGTGGGATCTGTCTCTGGTCCTTTGAGTTCTATCTGACCATCCCTTTGCTCCAGTGGAACAAGTAGCAATATGGAACCTGACACTAAAGACGGCTTTCCTGCTAGCCTTTACATCTGGCAGAAGAATCTCGGAACTTCACTCCTTAGGGATAGGTGTCGGCCACATTTTTTTTCCCAGACAGGGTGGAACTTCGCCCTCTTCGAGGGTTCACACCTAAGGTCGCTACTCCAGTTCAGGCTGCTATGTCCTCTTCTAATTAAACATTTATTGTTAAGCATTATCCCACCCATGTCAGCTAGTTATTTATCACTGGTATGCTGCCATGGAGGCACCAGGAAAACGGAAAATTGTATCATACTTACCAGTAATTTTCCTTTCCTGGTACCTATCCATGGCAGCATACGCTCCCACCCTCGGTATTCTATATTACAGAGAATGTTGGGGGAGGGGCTATGCCTTTTAATTTATGCTATTCACTAGCCCTGAAGGAGGAGTCGAGGCAGAGCTCTATCACAGGTTAGCTGCCATGGATAGGCACCAGGAAAGGAAAATTACTGGTAAGTATGATACAATTTTCTGTTTTTTGGAAGTACAGCCATCCAGAATTATTTATACACATTACACAGCATGCGAGCTGGGCTAACACCTGACTAGTGTGTGTGGGGATTAACCAGAGACTCACTCACCTGGAGCAGCTTTTCTTGTTCACTCGAGGAAGTACCATACTCTCTTTCATTAAAATAGCGATGCACATTTCTTCCCTCCTTTTTTTTTCTCTTTGTTTTTTCACTTCTTTTTCTTTCTCTATTTCTTTAGGTCTAATTAGAAATGTAGATAAAAATGTAATGGGGCTCTTCAAAGCAACCCTGCAAACGGCATATAATTATAGTTTTTTTTTTTTTGGGGTTATGAACTTAGCAGATCCATCATCTATATAGAAATACTTTCTTCCCCCTGCCTTGTTAAAAATGTACAAGCATTTTTCTTTTGGATTTATAGGTCGTTAGGTCGTTAAATATAAGATATTTGTAATTTCCTTGTTTTTTTTTAAATTGTCCATTTAAAGGGAAAAAAAAGTGAATATTGGCGTGAAAGCTTTTTTTTTTTTTTATGTACATATACAAGCGCTGGGCTGTGTTACTTTTCACTTATTGTTCTAAATAGGGATGAGCCGAACACCCCCCCATTCGGTTCGCACCAGAACCTTCGAACGGACCGACCGTTCGCGCGAACATTTAGAACCCCATTGACGTCTATGGGACTCGAACGTTCGAATTCAAAAGTGCTAATTTTAAAGCCTAATTTGCAAGTCATTGTCGTAAAACGTCTTTGAGAACCCGGGTCTTGCCCCAGGGAACATGTATCAATGGAAAAAAGTTTAAAAAACTGTATTTTTTTCAGGAGCAGGACTCCTGAAAAAACGACCGTTTTTAAAACTTTTTTTCCATTGATACATGTTCCCTCGGGCAAGACCCGGGTTCTCAAAGACGTTTTTACAGATAAACTATAGACACCCAGCAGGTACAATATTTAAAGGAATCTTTTTTTTTTATTTAAGCATCATTAAAACCACTGCTCCAGGAGCAGTGATTTTAATGATGCTTAAATAAAAAAAAAAAATGAAAAATTCCTTTAAATATTGTACCAGCTGGGTGTCTATACCTGTGATAATGTCTTTAAATAGCACTATCACCTGCCTGTCATATAGTAAATCCTGGGATGTATATATATCCTCTACACACTGTAACATTAACTGACTAGCCTGCCTGCCTGCCTGCCCTATCTATCTGCAAAAAAATGACACCCTCTCTGTCTCTCTCTGTTAACGGCCGCAACACACTACACAAGGCCGCCCTACAGGCAGCCTTTTATAGTGTGGGGCAGGCATCCTCAAACTACGGCCCTCCAGCTGTTGCAGAACTACAAATCCCATGAGGCATTGTGAAACTCTGACATTCACAGACATGACTGAGCATGATGGGAAATGTAGTTCCTGAACAACTGGAGGGCCATAGTTTGAGGACCCCTGGTGTGGGGTGTGTACTAAACCCCCCGAGCCATAATTTGAAATTTTGATAAAATGTTGGCAATTAAAGTTTTTTAGACCTAGGTGTTTTTTTAAAGCTATAGGTTAACCCTTTCACTTTCAAGCTCTGTGCTCCACTTTTAAACTCAGGTGGTCAGACTATTTTTTGCAGTTTTTCCATTGGTTTTACATTTTTCCCTTACAGCTTTCAGAGTTTGTTAAAGACGCCCCAAACCATACCTTTTCTGCACAAGACCTGTAGACTTAAATAATGTGCTACTAATTTTACTAGGCAACGCAATAGTTGTGCAAATGTTTATTAATTAGCTATTTTTGCTTTAAATACACTAAAATCATTATTGGTGGATATATATATGGCAAATTGAACAGATTCCTGGCTTTGGCCAATTATGGCTCTCTGTTTTTTGCGCGCTGTGATTGGCCAATCATGCGGGTCATAGTGCACGCTTGGCCAATCATCAGTGCGCAATGCCGCAGTGAATTATGGGCCGTGACGCGTCACTCGAATTTGGCGGGAACGACCCGTTTTGTTCGAATTTCGCCGAACGTACGAACAGACGATGTTTGAGTCGAACATTTGTTCGAATCGAACGCGGAGCTCACCCCTAGTTCTAAAGCTACAAAGAGGCCAGAACAGAGGCCAACTTGGTGGAATAATGGGTAGACAGTATTTAGTGGCTGTAGACCAGTCAGCATAAAAATTATCGAAGAATGCAACTAGCTAATATAGTTTACCAAACAATATAAGCGAAAAAAAGGATTAAATATCTCATCATTACTGAATTTTTTTAAAGTTCTATCATAATTATAGCTGCAGGGATGCAGAAATCATATCACCCGTTGCTTGGGTCATGCAGTTCTGGGGCCAGGCAGGTGATTTTTTTACATTTCCTGCTGTGGATAAGCAGCAGGGTTTCATCGGATATGTCTCCTGGAGATTTTGATCTGATGTGTTTACACACGATCAAACCAAAATCCCCACGGACGGACAGCGCAGTGACGTAGTGGTGACGTTGACGCCGCCACGTCACCGAACCAGGAAGTAAAATACTTCCACGCATGCGTCGAATCCATTGGGCGCATGCGGGGGATTTATGTCGGACAGACGGGTTTCCAGCAGACAAGTTTTAAAGCATGCTTTAAAACTTTTGTCTGCTGGAAACCTGCCTGCTAGCCCGTACACATGATCGAATCTGTCCGCTGAAACTGGTCTGCGGACCAGTTTCAGCAGATATATTCGATCGTGTGTACGCGGCCTAATATCTAAGGCGGCGTACACACGGCCGAGGTTCTCGCTGAAAACCAGCGAGAACCTCGCTGGAATGTGCATTCCAGCGAGGACCTCGGCCGTGTGTACGGTCTCGACGAGCTTCCCGTTGGGAAGAGCACGCTCTCTATTTCCTCGACGGCCCGCCTGGATGAATGGCTGGTTGCCATTCCCGACGGGCGGGTCGCCGATTTCGACGGCCGGCAGAGAGCCTCGACGGGCGGAACGATGTGTTCTGCCCGTCGAGGATCTCTGCCGTGTGTACACGGCCTAACAGTCAGGGCCAGATTAAGAACATCATGGGCCTGGTGCTGAGGATTTTGGTGGGGCCTTTTATAAATAATAAATAAATGCGTGAGAATCACAGCGCAGCAATGGAGGGCCCAGTCTGAAAATGTAAGTGTACCCTATGCTGTGCATACTTGTACATTGTGGCATAACCTACCCCAGGGCCTCTAAAAAATAGTAATGTCAGGAAAGTTTACTACCGCTTTAATATCACAGGATCCCAGAAAACCTCTCATGGGGCCCCCTACTGACCCAGTGGCCCTTAGGCAGTGCATAAGTGCATAGTTGCCAACATTTAAAAAATATTTTCAGGGACACATTTTTTCACAAATGCTATATTTAGAGTAGCTGAGATCCCCTATGTCCCTCTATACATCACAGTAGTAATCACACAATTAAATAAGTTCTAATAATGGGCAGAACAAATGTGAGAACTGAGATTTCCTTTAGTTGAACTAACAAAAGTGTATCCATTCTAGAGCTGATAACATTGAGGGTATTCAGTATCATTTTAACCACTTCCCGACCACCCACCGCAGGTATACGTCGGCACTTTGAGGATGGATATCTCGGTAACGGCAGCAGCTGCTGCCACAACCGAGATATCCATCTCTTCTGTGGGCGGTCAGGTAAACGATAATGGCGGTCTCCGCGGCGGAATCGCCGCAAGATCGCCGTTATCGGTAACGAAAATATTACCGGAGCCGTCGGTAGCGGCGGAGGCGATCGGGTGCGCTCGTCTGGTCAGCGGGGATGCGAGTGAGGAAAAAAATTTTCCCTCGTCCATCCCCGTAGCTCTGCTGGGCGGAAGTGACGTCAAACGTCAGTTCCAAACAGCGTCTTAAAGAGACATTTTTTTTTAAATGTCATTTGAAAAATGACATTTAAAATTTTTTTTTTTTTTTTTTGCATTTTAGCCTAAATATGAGATCTGAGGTCTTTTTGACCCCAGATCTCATATTTAAGAGGACCTGTCATGCTTTTTTCTATTACAAGGGATGTTTACATTTCTTGTAATAGGAATAAAAGTGATATTTTTTTTTTTTTTTTTATTTTAGTGTTAAAAATTGGTAAAATTAATACAAATAAATACGAAAACAAAAACATTTTTTTTTTTAAATTGCCCCGTCCCGACGAGCTCGCGCGCAGAAGCGAACGCATACGCGAGTAGCGCCCGCATATGAAAACGGTGTTCAAACCACACAAGTGAGGTATCGCCGCGATCGTTAGAGCGAGAGCAATAATTCTAGCCCTAGACCTCCTCTGTATCTCAAAAAATGCAACCTGTAGAATTTTTTAAACATCGCCTATCGAGATTTTTAAGGGTAAAAGTTTGACGCCATGCCACGAGCAATTTTTAAGCGTGACATGTTGGGTATCATTTTACTCGGCGTAACATTATCTTTCACAATATGTAAAAAAATTGCCAAATTTATTGTTGTCTTATTTTTTTATTTAAAAAAGTGAACAAAAAAAGTGCGCTTGTAAGATGCGCAAATACGGTGTGACAAAAAGTATTGCAATGACTGCCATTTTATTCTCTAGAGTGTTAGAAAAAAAAATATATAATGTTTGGGGGTTTTAAGTAATTTTATAGCAAAAAAAAATGTTTTAGTCTCGTAAACACCGAATCTGAAAAACAGGCCCGGGGCTAAAGTGGTTAAAGTACTGTTTTTGCGGGTAAGCGACATAGGGGAGGAGTAGGGATGGTATATATGTGGGAAGTATGTGCAGGTGAGGGAGAGGAATGTGGAGGGTCTAACATTGGGCACTATGTACCGGAGAAGAGTGCAAAGGGTACGGCAAAAGGCACAATGTAAAGGAGAGGAGTGTGGAGGGTATGACAGTGGGCAGTATGTACAGGAGAGAAGTGTGGAGGGGATGACAGTGAGCAGTATGTACAGGAGAGAAGCGTGGAGGGTACGACAGTGGGCAGTATGTACAGGAGAGGAGTGTGGAGGGTATGACAGTAGGCAGTATGTACAGGAGAGGAGTGTGGATGGTATGATAGTGGGCACTATGTATAGGAGAGGAGTGTGGAGGGTATGACAGTGGGCAGTATGTACAGGAGAGGAGTGTGGACAGTATGATAGTGGGCACTATGTATAGGAGAGGAGTGAGGAGGGTATAACAGTGAACAGTATGTACAGGAGAGGAATGTGGAGGGTCTAACAGTGGGCACTATGTACAGGAGAGGAGTGTGGAGGGGATTACAGTGAGCAGTATGTACAGGAGAGAAGTGTGGAGGGTATGACAGTGGGCGGTATGTACAGGAGAGAAGTGTATGACAGCAGGTACTATGTACAGGAGAGGAGTGTGAAGGGTATGACAGTGGGCAGTTTGTACAGGAGAGGAGTGTGAAGGGTATGACAGTGGGCAGTATGTACAGGAGGAGTGTGGGGGTATGACAGAGGGTAGTATGTACCAGAGAGAAGTATGGAGGGTATGATGGGGCAATATGTACAGGAGAGAAGTGTGGAGGGTATGACAGTGGGCAGTATGTACAGGAGAGGAATGGGGATGGTATGATAGTGGGCACTATGTATAGGAGAGGAGCGTGGAGGGTGCGACAGTGGGCACTATGTACAAGATAAAAGTGTATGACAGCAGGCACTATGTACAGGAGAGGAGTGTGGGGGGTATGACAGTGGGTGTTCTGTATAGGAGAGGAGTGTGGAGGGTATGATAGTGGTCACTATGTACAGGAGAGGGGTGTGGAGGGTATGACAGTGGGCACTATGTATAGGAGAGAAGTGTGGAGAGTATGACAGTGGGCACTATGTACAGGAGAGGAGTGTGGAGAGTATGACAGACTATGTACAGGAGTGGAAGGATGTTTAGGGACTGCGTGGAGGTTAAGCGGGTCATACATGGATTGAAATTACACCAATTATGCAGTGACCAGCCATATTCGATCTATGTATGGGCTAGCTGGTTTTACACAAGTCAATCTATTAATCTATTAATCGACTTGAGTACAACCAGCCTGTTTTTCCCAAAACAATCAGTGCTGCCAGCTATTGTACTCACTGGCAGAACACAATAACACTACAGGAGTGATTCCCCCATCCACAGGTCAGCAGGTGAGAGGGTGTGTGGGGACAGGCTGGGGAGAGATACCAGTCAGTGGCTGGGTAGGCACTGGCTAGTATCAGAGCCAGATACACACAGGTTACATACGTCGCGATCGTTAGAGCGAGAGCAATAATTCTAGCACTAGATCTCCTCTGTACCTCTAAACATATAACCTAAAAAAAAATTTAAAGCATCGCTTAGGATACCAAAAAAAATCGTGCTAACTTTAGTGTTTTTTTTAATGAATGAACAGTTTTTTTTCAAAAAAAAACACGTTTGAAAAATTTCTGCGCAAATACAGCTAGAGCTGCACAATAAATCGTTAAAAAATCGTGATCTTGATTCAACCCCTCTGACATCCCCAATGCAGGTTTGCTGATTCTTTTATATAACAAGTGGAGAGACTTTCAGCTGTCAAAAGTAAATATCCGGGCAGTCTGACAAGTTCTTAGCAGGAAACATTGTAACTAACGCTTCCTTCTTAGATCAAAGGGATAAACTTCTGTGTGTAAAGAAAATATCCGGGCAGTCTGCCAAGTTTGTAAACAACATGAAACATTGTAACCAACTTCCTTCTTAGATCAAACTTCTGTGTGTAAATGCAAGAAATGTAACCACTTAGGGCCAGATTCTCAGAGGCGCTATGACGGGGTATCTGAGATACCCCGTCGTATCGCCGTTTTTTCCCCGGGTATCTATGCGAGTGATTCCTAGAATCACTTTGGCATAGATACGGGTGAAGATCCGACAAGTGTAATTGTATTACACTTGCGGATCGTAGATGTAATGACAACTCCGCCCACTAGGTGGCCTTTACGTTGTTTTCTCATTTGCCTATGCAAATGAGGCTACTACTCCGATTCCCGAACGCTTTTACGCCGCCCCGTCGTCGCTTACGTCGTTTTCGTCCGCGTAAGATTACCCCTGCTAATATGAGGGTAACCTTATGCAGTACCGTCGGATGCCGTCGGGTGCCGTCGGATGCCATGTTAAGTATGGCGTCGGGTCAGCGTCGGCTTTTTCCGTCGGTTACGTCATTTTACTAAGTCGTTCGCGAATAGGGCATTGCGTAAGTGACGATCACGTTGTTTTGACGCCGGTTTCAACGACGCTTTCCGACGTGAGCTGGAGCATGCGCACTGGCCTTTTTCCCCGGCCGCACCCTTTGAATTACGCGGCCTTACGCTGGGCCATTTACACTACGCCTCCGCAAACTACGGAGCAAGTGCATAGAGAATACGGCACTTGCTCTGTTAAGTTGCGGCGGCGTAGTGTAAATGGCTTACGCTACGCCAGCGAAAATGTATGAGAATCTGGCACTTAAAGTCCAACACTTGTTTAAGTTAAAAAGCAATATTTTTTGCTAGAAAATTACTTGGAACCGCCAAACATTATATATATTTTAGCAGAGACAAAGATGGCAATTGCTGCAATATTTTATGTCACACTGCATTTGCCTACTTCAATGAATAATAAAAACCTTAAAAACAAAACAGTAAAGTTAGCCCATTTTTTTTTTTTTTTTTCATTTTAATGTGAAAGATGATGTTATGCCGCACGAATCGTGAGAGAATCGTGATTTATCATCTAAGCAAAAAAATTGCAGTTGTCATTTTAGCCAGAATCGTGCAGCTCTATACTGTGCAACATAAAAACTTACAAAGACCACCATAGAGTAATTTTCTAGCAAAGAGCAAATGATGATTTTTTTTCTCAGTCAGCTGCAGTGTGTCAGCTTGTATTTATAATTGCCGCTCTGCATGTAGGTTCTGACAGGCTGTGCAATAAATGATAGCCTTAAACCATAAATGATAGCCATCCCATATGTTGACCAGTTGTGGAGTAGGTCTTCAACTGCCAACCACCCAAATGTGGGGTTTTTGTGACCTCTGGTTGTCGAGCTTTTCTTTTTTTTTTTTTTTTTTTGGGCAAATGGGCCTATCAGCTCCAACAGCCCCTCTGTTAATCCGGCCCTGCTAACAGTGATGTAATCAAGCAGTAATCTAATTAACAGCTAGCAGCTAACAGTGATCTATTTAAGATCTGGTATACTCTACTAGTTTTTTTTGTTCAATCCAGCTGGCTAAATGAAAAAAAAAAAACTGACAACTCAAGTTAAAGCCCGTGTACTAACAATCTGATGTTAGCACAGCGGTTTCTTTTGCTGTTCTATTGTGTTCTGACATGGGGACTGTCCCCTCCACCAGAACACTCTGGTTCATTGGTTCTGTTCTGTCAGGAATCATAAATCAGACAGAGACAGAAAATGTCTGTCATTCTTTATTGTACGGTCTGTGCCCCTGTTCAAAAGATTAATTCTCTCTATTTTGTTTTGTCTACCATTATCATTGAAATCACGGATTTTGGGTTGACACCTGTACAATAAAAGATGTGAAATCTTTCAATAGGGACACTGGTTCGTGTGACTCTGGTAACACCTCGGGTCTCCCTCACTTTGGACAGATTTCCTCTCACTTCCTGTTATGGTTATGGTACAAGAAGTGAAGGGAAATCTCCATATAGGACACAAATGGCAAAAAATAAGCTGATGGGGGTTATAACCCTCCCTTAGGGCCTTTTCACATGGGACGGATCCGTGATGATCCGCCCCGTGAACTTCCGCTTGCTCAGTGGGGATCACTCCGCTGATCCCCGCTGAGCCGGCGGATGAGAGGGCAGTCCCCACATACTGTACAGGGACTGCCCTGTCAGATCTCCGCTCTCCCCTATGGGGGTATCGGATGAACATGGACCGTCTGTCTGTGTTCACCCGATCGCTCTGCAGATGGATAGAAAAATAGGATTTTCCTCCGTCTGCAGAATCGGAAGATTGTGGACACTGATGAGATCGGGTGTTGGCGGATGTTCATCTGCTGACACCCGCTATCTCATAGGGATCAATGTATGTCCCTTTTTCATCTGTAAACGAATGGATGAAAAAACAGACATATGGTTCGCAGGTGTGAAAGGGGCCTTACTCTATCCAAAATGAAAAAAGGTTTTGCTGTTAGTTACACTTTAAAGGATACAAAAATAATAAATGCACAATTTTTTGCAGGTAAAAAAATTTGCATTCAACTATTATTTTTTTTTGGAGCCTAAAAAAGCATTGCACCAGCGATCAGCAGATCCTGCCATGCAGGTCTCCAGCAAATCTGCCACTGCATCTGTGTGCCCATACATCCCATGAGGGAATAAACTACCATGGGGCTTCACAGCACTTGTGGTAGTTCATTGAAAACTACAAGCCGACAGCCCCAGAGGTTGCCAGGCCTTGTAGTTTTGCATTCACAGGACGTGAGTGACGTGACTGGACGGGTGGAGAAGATCCCCACTAGCTGTCAGATTGGGGGTTCGGCCGGTCTGTTTGTATGATGTTACATGTCACATCCTGATTATGAGTGTATCTCTAGCATGTAACATGTTACGAAAGGTGAAGCTATCCTTTAAAGTGATACTAAAGTAAAAAAAAAAATTCTTTCCAAATAACAATCATGTCTTTACTTACCTGCTTTGTGAAATGACCTTGCACAGAGCAGCTTTGATCAGGGCCGGACTGGCTTAGCGGGATACCGGGAAAATTCCCGGTGGGCTGCCTGCTGTCAGTCAAACTAATCAGCTGTGGGGGCCACGGCGGGGGCCGGCCGGCCACCATCGCGGCCGCACTTTGCTATTGCCTAGCTGCAGTCACCAGTGTCATGTTGATGTTTTCATTATGTTAATAAAAAGCAGCGGCCGCCGGCGAGTTGCAGCCTCCATGCTCACCGGTGCCGCTGCACTTTCCTTCCTGCGCTGTATTTACTGGAGGCTGGAGCAGTGGAGCGATCATGTGCCTGAGGGAGGGGAGGAGCCGAGCAGGAGAACCGAACGTCAGATGATCTAGTTCCATCATCCCGTGCGGCGCCAGCACCGCCCACTATGTTTCTCCTGCAGAGTCATCAAGTGTGAAGGCAGAACCGCAGAGGAGAAAAAGTTAACAGCCTCGGCCAGCCTTGGTGTTGGAGCACAAGCCACAAGGTAAACAAAGAGATTTTAATGAAATCCATCCATGCTGTTCCATCCTGAATCTCGACTCTCTCTCACCATATAACGGTGCACCCCCCCGCCCCCCTCCTCTCTCTGTCACGGTCACCTACCTTTGCTGCCCCTGGAAATTGTAAACTGTATATTCTCAGAGAGAAGGGGGGGGGGAGTGCACCGTGCAATGGGTGGTGTGAGAGACTATACAGTTTACAATTTGCAAGGTGCATCTCTACAGTATCTCTCTTAAAGCAAACAAATTATGTTTTTTTGCCGGTAAATGGTCTGCAGAGCATTTTAATCTCTTTTTCTTTCCCACCATTGCAGCCGCTCTCTCTCTCTCTCTCTCTCTCTCTCTCTCTCTCTCTCTCCCTCCCTCCCACCATTGCAGCCCCCCTCTCTCCCTCCCACCATTGCAGCCCCCCTCTCTCTCTCCCCCCACCATTGCAGCCCCCCTCTCTCCCTCCCACCATTGCAGCCCCCCTCTCTCCCTCCCACCATTGCAGCCCCCCTCTCTCCCTCCCACCATTGCAGCCCCCCTCTCTCCCTCCCACCATTGCAGCCCCCCCTCTCTCCCCCCACCATTGCAGCCCCCCTCTCTCCCCCACCATTGCAGCCGCTCTCTCTCCCCCACCATTGCAGCTCTCTCTCTCTCCCCCCACCGCTCTCTCTCTCTCCCCCCACCATTGCAGCCCCCCTCTCTCCCTCCCACCACCATTGCAGCCCCCCTCTCTCCCTCCCACCATTGCAGCTCCTCTCTCTCTCTCTCTCTCTCTCTCTCTCCCCCACCATTGCAGCCTCCTCTCTCTCTCCAACCATTGCAGCCCCTCTCTCCCTCCAACCATTGCAGCCCCTCTCTCCCTCCATCCATTGCAGCCCTCTCTCTCTCTCTCTGCAGCCCTCTCTCTCTCTCTCTCTATTGCAGCCCCCTCTCTCTCTCTCCACCATTGCAGCCCCCTCTCTCTCTCTCTATTGCAGCCCCTCTCTCTCTCTGCAGCCCCTCTCTCTCTCTATTGCAGCCTCTCTCTCTCTCTCTCTATTGCAGCGCCTCTCTCTCTCTCTCTCTATTGCAGCCCCTCTCTCTCTCTCTCTCTGCATATTGCAGCCCCCCCCTCTCTCTCTCTATTGCAGCTCTCCTCTCTGCAGCTCTCTCTCTCTCTCTCTCTATTGCAGCTCTCTCTATTGCAGCCCCTCTCTCTCTCTCTATTGCAGCCCCCTCTCTCTCTCTCTCTATTGCATCTCTCTCTCTCTCTATTGCAGCTCTCTCTCTCTCTCTCTCTATTGCAGCCTCTCTCTCTCTCTATTGCAGCTCTCTCTCTCTCTCTCTATTGCAGCCCCTCTCTCTCTCGATTGCAGCCTCTCTATCTCTCTCTATTGCAGCCCCCCTCTCTCTCTCTCTATTGCAGCCCCCCCCTCTCTCTCTCTATTGCAGCCCCCCCTCTCTCTCTCTATTGCAGCCCCCCCCTCTCTCTCTCTCTCTCTCTATTGCAGCCCCCCCCTCTCTCTCTCTCTCTATTGCAGCCCCTCTCTCTCTCTTTCTCTATTGCAGCCCCTCTCTCTCTCTATTGCAGCCCCCCTCTCTCTCTCTATTGCAGCCCCCTCTCTCTCTATTGCAGCCTCTCTCTCTCTCTCTCTCTATTGCAGCCCCTCTCTCTCTCTCTCTCTCTCTATTGCAGCCCCTCTCTCTCTATTGCAGCCCCTCTCTCTCTCTATTGCAGCCTCTCTCTCTCTCTATTGCAGCCCCGCCCTTCTCTCTCGCTCTCTCTCTCTCTCTCTTGCAGCCCCTCCCTCTCTCTCTATTGCAGCCCCCCCTCTCTCTCTCTATTGCAGCCTCTCTCTCTCTCTATTGCAGCCTCTCTCTCTCTCTATTGCAGCCTCTCTCTCTCTCTCTCTCTCTCTATTGCAGCCCCTCTCTCTCTCTCTATTGCAGCCCCCCCTCTCTCTCTCTCCCTCTCTCTCTCTCTATTGCAGCCCTCTCTCTCTCTCTATTGCAGCCCCTCTCTCTCTCTCTATTGCAGCCCCCCCCTCTCTCTCTCTATTGCAGCCCCTCTCTCTCTCTCTATTGCAGCCCCTCTCTCTCTCTATTGCAGCCTCTCTCTCTCTCTCTCTCTCTCTCTCTCTCTCTCTCTCTCTCTCTCTCTCTCTCTCTATTGCTATTGCAGCCCCTCTCTCTCTTTCTCTATTGCAGCCCCCCCTCTCTCTCTCTATTGCAGCCCCCCCCTCTCTCTCTCTCTGTCTCTATTGCAGCCCTCTCTCTCTCTGTCTCTATTGCAGCCCCTCTCCCTCTCTCTCACCACTGCAGCCCCTCTCTCTCACCATTATAGCCCATCTCTCATGGATTTATTTCTTTTAAAAAAAAGCTAAGTTATGTATTATAATAAAATAATATACTGTAAATAATAAAAAAATGTGAATGTATTTATTATAATAATAAATAAAATAAAAATGTTCAGGTAAAAAAAAATGTGCATTTATATATTTTTTGCCTGTTCTCTCTGCATTGATCTCTTGTACCATGTTTGCAGTCTCTGACTATCTCTTGTATCGTGTCCGCAGTCTCTGACCATCTCTTGTATCGTGTCCGCAGTCTCTGACCATCTCTTGTATCGTGTCCGCAGTCTCTGACCATCTCTTGTATCATGTCCACAGTCTCTGACCATCTCTTGTATCATGTTTGCAGTCTCTGACCATCTCCTGTATCATGTTTGCAGTCTCTGACCGTCTCTTGTATCGTGTCCGCAGTTTCTGACCATCTCTTGTAGGGTTGTCCCGATACCACTTTTTTAGGACCGAGTACAAGTACTGATACTTTTTTTCATGTACTCGCCGATACCGAATACCGATACTTTTTTTAAATGTCATGTGACAGTTTTCAAACCACAATACAGACTAAGGATATTTTCTTTAGAATTATGAAGAACTCTAACTCAAGACATTATAAAAGAATAAAAATGAGTAAAAATGAATAAAAAAAATATATTTTCTTGTCACGCAGTAGTAAAAAACTCAAAGAATTTTCACAGAACATGTTGATAAATACAAAAAAAGTATTCTATTTAGGTATCGGGAGCATTTGCGCGAGTACAAGTCCTCCCGCAAATACTTGGTATCGGTCCCGATACCGATACTAGTATCGGTATCTGGACAACCCTAATCTCTTGTATCATGTCCGCAGTCTCTGACCATCTCTTGTATCATGTCCGCAGTCTCTGACCATCTCCTGTATCATGTTTGCAGTCTCTGACCGTCTCTTGTATCGTGTCCGCAATCTCTGACCATCTCTTGTATCATGTCCGCAGTCTCTGACCATCTCTTGTATCATGTCCGCAGTCTCTGACCATCTCTTGTATCATGTCCGCCGTCTCTGACCATCTCTTGTATCATGTCCGCAGTCTGCAGTCTCTGAGGGAGTTTGAAGAGGAGTCAAGAGTGGGAGTGTCGCTGGGATGGGGACCATGGGAGAAGTCAGAGAAACCAGAGCCACCAAGCTGGAGCCGATTGACTGATCCCTGCAAGGTGCACCTAAATGGAGGTCAGTGAAAGCACCGCAAGGCCAGCCTAAGTGGGTAAGTGGGGGGGGGGTCACTGATGTAAGGGGGAGTGAATACAATAATGTAAAGGGACACTGATATAAAGGTTCCCCCCTTATATCAGTAACCCACCCCTTACCTTAGGCTGCTTTCACATTGAGGCGTTGGGGGCGTCGGCGGTAAAACGCTGCAATTTTTACCGACTTTTTTGCAGTGCTTTTCAGCCGCCATTGGTGCACTTTTAACCCCCGCTAGTGCCCGAAAATGGTTAAAATGGTTAAAATTGCCCCCAAAAAGCACTGCTGCTGATTTCAATGGGCCCCCCCCCCCCACGTTCCCAGATTTTCCCCTTGATGATTGACCACTTTTAACTGGTATTTGCATATATATATATGTGTATAGCCCTATGTGATTTGTATATCTGTCTTCTGTATATATAATACACTCTTCAAATGTGCATAGTTTTCCCTTTCGTGAATAAAAAAATAATGACGTTATGCTATGGGGCTGGTATGACATTTTTTCCAGGGCTGGTTTTTATTCCCAGTCCGACCCTGGCTTTGATCCTCCTCCTCTCGGGTTCCTCGTCAGCACTCCTGCCCCCTCCCTCCTGTCGAGTGCCCCCACAGCAAGCGGCTTGCTATGGGGGCACCCGAGTCTCAGCTCTGTGTGTCTATTTAGACAAGAAGCCACGGTTCAGTCCCACCCCCCTCTCTCCTGATTGGCTAACTGACTTTGCTTGAAAGAAGCAGGAGCCAGTGGCGTCACTGTGGTGTCTCAGCCAATCAGGAGGGAGAGTCCCGGATGGCTGAGGCACTTGTGCACATCGCTGGATAGACATGGGGCTCAGGTAAGTATTAGGGGGGCGTAGGGGAGCTGCTACACACACAAGGCTTTTTATCTTCATGCCTAAAATCTAATTTGAATATTAGCGCAGACTTCTGTGAAAATCAGTGAGCTAATCACACAAGCAGAAAGTACACTTTTGCTGGTATTCTGTACAGCAGTGGAGTACAGAACCCCTTCAGCGTTTCCATATTGTATTGAATATTAGAGAAAATGACAGCACTGCAGGTTGAAATGGATAGCTCAGATTTATTAATATTAAATTACAATATGGTATGTATAGCAAATGTATATTCTTTTTTATATTTGCTATAGTGATGTTAAAGAGGAGTTCCACCCTAAAATGTTACTTTTCTTTAATCCCCTCCCCTCCCCCTTACATGCCACATTGCATGTAACTTCCTGTCCCACTTCCTGCTTCCGCCGAGGGGCTGGTTAGGCGATTAAGCCTTAATCGCCTACACCAGCCCCTCCCTGTAGGCGATCACATGGGACACTGACAGGTCCCATGCGATCGCCTCTCCAATCAGCGGCGAGCCGCGCCGCGCGCATGCGCAGTGCGGCTCGCGCATGCGCAGTGGGTGCCCGGCCGTGAAGCCGAGGGCTGTCACGGCTGGGTGCCCACAGTCGGGATGGCGACGCCGGCTGGGGAGGGGGGGAAAGGAGCGGAGCCCCGGTTGGCGCGTCGCTGGAACGCAGGAGCAGGTAAGTGAGTGTTTATTAAAAGCCAGCAGCTACACTTTTTGTAGCTGCTGACTTTTAATAAACACAATTTTGGGCTGGAACACCCCTTTAACCTTTAAATTACAAGCAGAAAGGTACAAATTAAGTAATATATTGCATATTCCCAGTAAAAATGTCAGAGTATCTATTTGTTTACAGCATATTTCCCATACAAAATGCATAACAAATGTACAGATATTAGTCAAGAAAAGGCTTGTCCCATCATGTATTCTTATCAAACAACCTGCATCTCCTGGTGGGATTTGATGCGTGTAATAATAATATCCCATGAAGATGTCAAGGCATACAGTTGTAATAAACTATTCCAAACTGTTCACATTTTTATTATAAAAACAGATGAATGTTTATGCCTCAGCTTGAGAAATAGTGGTAATAGAGTTTCAGCTTTCAATGATCTATGACTTTAGACAAGTCATTTCAAGCTTCTGTATTTTTTGTAGGTTTGTGTGCCTTTTACCTTTCACTGGTTATTTGTTATAGTTCCCTCAATCGTTCTCTTTTAATCACAGAAATAGCCGGATAGCACATGTTTATTGTACAGTGCCTTGCAAAAGTATTCAGCCCCCTTGGCTTTTTCCCTATTGTGTTACATTGCAGCTTTTAGTTCAATGTTGCACCTCATTTATGGGGAATAACTTTGCGCCGGACGTACAACTTACGCGCACCTCGCGTAGCATGCATCGGGCGCACGCACTTTCGTGAATCGCCGTATTTCCCTCATTTGTTTGTTTGAATGGCTAATCAATGGGAGCAGCACCGTGCGTCCAGCCCATAGGTGCACCCACGCTACGCTGGCGTGTGCAAGCTACGTCGGCGGGGTGTAGCCTGTTTTTAGGCGCATATTGGTTTGTGGGTCTGGCCATTGACTTTTTCTGTTATTTTGTTCTATTTGTTGTTTGCTTCACAATAAAAAAAAAAATCTTCAAAGTTGTGGGCACGTTCTGTAAATTAAATGATGCAAATTCTCAAATGTTAATTCCAGGCTGTGAGGCAACAAAACATGCCATGGAAAATGCCAAGAGGGTGAATACGTTTGCAAGGCACTGTATGTAGCAATGTAAGTTCTTAATTCCCTATTCAGTCACTTTTATTTTATGAACCCTGTAAGTTCCCAGCCAGGTTGATGAAGACTAGTTTGGCCAAACCAAAGTATCTCAATAATCACAATCTTAAAAAATAGGTGCAGGAACTTAAAGCGGAGTTCCGGACACAATTTCACTTTTTAAATATAAATACCCCTGTAATACACAAGCTTAATGTATTGTAGTAAAGTTAGTCTGTAAACTAAGGTCTGTTTTGTTAGGTTGTTACAGCATTTAGATACTTTATAAAACAGGAATTGACTGGGGCCATCTTAAGTGTGGGAATCCATGAAGCCAGACTGTATGACTTCCTGGATTTCAGCCTTGCTGATCTCGCACATGCTCAGTGCTGCACAAGCAATGTAATAGGTTTCAGATCAGATTTCAATAGCAACGGGAGTGTCAGAGGAAGTTGCCGCCCCTTATCTATGCAAATCTCTCCACCCCTCCTCCTTCCAGGAACCAGTAAATATACTAAATAATTTGTTCCTGTGCAGATATAGATTATATATACTTATATATATATATATATCATGTTATATATGTAGTGTGTATACATATACTAGACATGTGCACTGTCAATAAATTCATTTTGTTTAGTTCCGTTTCGCATTAGCCGTTATTTAGCCGGTATTTTGTGCCCGAAACTCATCCCATACCTGTGCTGTTCTGACTTCCTGGAAACCCCTCATAATGAGCACAGCAGGAGTACAAACCCAGGAAGTCAGCACAGCACAGGGATGGTGGGAACCCCTCATAATGAGCACAGCACAGGGATGGTGGGAACCCCTCAAAATGAGCACAGCACAGGGATGGTGGGAACCCCTCATAATGAGCACAGCAGGAGTACAAACCCAGGAAGTCAGCACAGCACAGGGATGTTGGGAACCCCTCATAATGAGCACAGCACAGGGATGGTGGGAACCCCTCAAAATGAGCACAGCACAGAGATGGTGGGAACCCCTCATAACGAGAACAGCACAGGGATGGTGGGAACCCCTCATGAAGGGTTCCCACCATCCCTGTTCTGTGCGGAATTCTTGGGTTTGTACTTCTGCTGTGCTCATTATGAGGGGTTCCCACCATCCCTGTGCTGTGCTGAGTTTCTGTGGCTGTACTCCTGCTGTGCTCATTATGAGGGGTTTCCATCATTCCTACAGCCCCAGGAAATCAGCACAGCACAGGGATGGTGGGAACCCCTCATAATGAGCACAGCAGAAGTACAAACCCAGGAATTCAGCACAGAACAGGGATGGTGGGAACCCTTCATGAGCGGTTCCCACCATCCCTGTGCTGTGCTGAGTTCCTGGGATTGTACTTCTACTGTGCTCATTATGAGGGGTTCCCACCATCCCTGTGCTGTGCTCATTATGAGGGGTTCCCACCATCCCTGTGCTGTGCTGACTTCCTGGGTTTGTACTCCTGCTGTTCTCATTATGGGGGGTTCCCACCATCCCTGTGCTGTTCTCGTTATGAGGGGTTCCCACCATCTCTGTGCTGTGCTCATTTTGAGGGGTTCCCACCATCCCTGTGCTGTGCTCATTATGAGGGGTTCCCACCATCCCTGTGCTGTGCTGACTTCCTGGGGCTTCCTGGGGCTGTATGTCTCCTGTGCTCATTATGAGGGGTTCCCACCATCCCTGTGCTGACTTCCTGGGTTTGTACTTCTGCTGTGTTCATTATGAGGGGTTCCCACCATCCCTGTGCTGTGCCGACTTCCTGGGGCTGTACTTCTGCTGTGCTCGTTATGAGGGGTTCCCACCATCCCTGTGCCGTGCTCATTATGAGGGGTTCCCACTATCCCTGTGCTGTGCTAACTTCCTCCTTCCCCCAGCAAAGCACATTGCCACCATAACATCACGCACCGCATCGGGCCCCAGCCCATCGCATCGTCCCCGCCACAGCACAGCACACCGATCACAGCATACCGCATCAATCACAGCACACCGCATCGGGCCCAGCACACCGCATTGATCACAGCACACCGCATCGGCCCTAGCACAGCACACCGCATCAGCCCCAGCACACCGCATTTCCCCCACCAAAAAGCATCACATTGCATCACCCTGCCACCAAATCGCCCCAGCGTCCCAGCACATCGCATTGCCCCGCCAAATTCCATCACATCAGTACATTACCCCCATCAAATCACATCGCCCAAGCACATTGCATTGCAGCCCGCCAAATCGCATCACATCGCCCCACCACCAAATCGAATCATTCCAGCACATCGCATTGCCAATTTGCATTGCACATTGCATCACCCTCCACCAAATCGCATCGCCCAAGCACATTGCATTGCCCCCCGCCAAATCGTATAACATCAGCACATTGCATCACCCCCCACCAAATTGCATCGCTCAAGCACATTGCATTGCCCTGACAAAAAGCATAACATCGCACCATCACATCACATCGCCTCACCACTAAATCACATTGCCCCAGCACATTACATTGCCCCCACAACAAATTGCATCGCACCAGCATATTGCATCTCCCTCCCCATCAAATCGCATCGCCCAGTCACATTGCATCGCCCCCCCCCCCAACAAAATCGCATTGCCCAAGCACATGGTATTGCCCCCGCCAAATCACATCACATCACACCAGCACATTGCATCACCCCCACCAAATCGCATCGCCCAAGCACATTGCATTGCCCCTGACAAAAATGATCACATTGCATCACCCCTGTGCCGTGCTCATTATGAGGGGTTCCCATCATCCCTGTGCTGTGCTGACTTCCTCCAACACAGCACATTGCTACCATAACATCATGCACCGCATCGGGCCCCAGCCCATCGCATCATCCCCGGCACAGCACACCACACTGATCACAGCACACCGCATCGGGCCCAGCACACCGCATCGGGCCCAGCACACCGCATCGGGCCTAGCACAGCACACCGCATCGGGCCTAGCACAGCACACCGCATTGCCCCCACCAAAAAGCATCACATTGCATCACCCTGCTACCAAATCGCATCGTCCCAGCACATCGCATTGCCCCGCCAAATTCCATCACATCAGCACATTACATTACCCCCACCAATTTAAAGTTGGGAAGGGGGTTTGGAAAAGAATGGGAAAGAAAAAGATAGGAAAAAGAGGAAAGAAAGGGAAGAAAAATATTAAGAGGGTGAAAAACACGTGGGAAAAAATACACAAGGAAAACACTCACATTAGCCACATCCGTATATAGTACATGAAAAAGGGGAGTATCCAGTCACAGAGTGAAAGAATGGTGGACTTTGAGGCAGTGCGGAAGTATGTTAAAAAATATATATACTTTAATACAAAAATAGAAAATTATACAATTTTACAATATAAAAATATTGTGTACTAAACATTAAAAAATATACGGATACAAATTTTTTACTTGGAACAAATCCCTTAAGTCGCCTACGCGTTTCGCCGTTGGGCTTCTTCAAAAATACAAAGGAAAGGGGAAGAATATAATAAGTCGTAATTATAGAGCACAAGTGTTTTACAGGATTAATAAAGGAATAAAAATCAAACATTGTGTACTTGGAAAAATAAACATAAATAGTAATAACAACGGTCCCCGATATCAGGAATCATGGTATATACAATATAGGAACCAGACTGTTACAGAAAATAGACAATTTTTATCTGGGGGGTCCTAAGATGGCTAAAACTGGGGCCAAATCCCTTGCACAGAAGGCATCCAAACAGAAAACGACTCCAAAGCTACGACATTCGCTTTTTTCAGCGGTAAAGTCTTCCGCTTTAATTGCTTGGCATAGTTTCTGTATTGCCCCAGGGTCACAACCACGTACACAACGCTGGTTGTGACCCTGGGGCACAAAGAACTATGAAAGCACCATTAAAGGGAAGACTTTACCGCTGACAAAAAGCGAATCCAGAAATGCTTTAGTCTGTTCTCTGTTTGGATGCCTGTCTGTCATAGGATTTGGCCCCAGTTTTAGCGCCATCTAGGACCCCCCAGTAAGGAAGAGCACTATTGGTGACAAGTTTCTGGTTCCTATTTTGCTTACTATACCATATTCATCCACCGTTGTTATTAGATGCTATCATATGGATTATCGATTTTTCCAAGGTGATACACCTATGTTTGATATTTTGGCACTTCCTTTATGCCTAATCCTGGTGGATGAATACACTTACCGTGCTCTATAGATATACGACTGTAAATTCTTCCCCTTTCCTTTGTATTTCGTCCTGAAGAAGCCCAACGGCGAAACGCGTAGGCGACTTCAAGGGATTTGTTCCAGTAAAAAATTTGTAATCCGTATGATTATATTCTATTTATGTTTAGTACACAATATTTTTATATTGTAAAATTGTATAATTTTCTATTTTTGTATTAAAGTATATATATTTTTTAACAACTTCGCACTGCCTCAAAGTGCCATTCTTTCATAGATACTCCCCTTTTTCATCAGTCGCCCAAGCACATTGCATATCGCACAACGCCCCACCACCAATTCGTCCCCGCACATCGCATTGCCAATTTCATTGCATCGCCCTCCACCAAAACTCGCCCCCCGCCATGTATAACATCAGCACATTGCATTGCCCCCCCGCCAAAGCATCACATCAGCAAGCATCACCCCCCACCAAAATCGCATCGCTCAAGCACATATTGCCCTGACAAAAACATAACATCGCACCATCACAACTGCCTCACCACTAAATCACATCGCCCCAGCACATCACATTGCCCCCACTACAAATTGCATCGCACCAGCATATTGCATCTCTCTCCCCATCAATGCTCGCCCAGTCATTGCATTGCCCCCACCAAATCGCATAACTCGCACCAGAACATCACATTGCCCCGTCACCAAATTGCATCACCCAGCACATCGCATTGCCAATTTTCTCGCACCAGCACATTGCATCGCCCCCCCCCAACAAAATCGCATTGCCCAAGCAATTGCATTGCCACCGCCAAATCACATCACATCACATTGCCCCCGCCAAATCACATCCATCACATCACACCAGCACATTGCTCACCCCCACCAAATCGCATCGCCCAGCACATTGCATTGGCATCCACACCCTGCCACAGAAAACAGACAAATCCACAAGCATATTCATTGCCCCCCTAGACATGCATCGCACCAGCACATTGCATTGCCCCTAACAAATCACATCACCCAAGCACAGTCAGTCCCCGCCACATCGCATCACCCCGCCACCAAATCGCAGCCTCAACACATTACATCGAATTGCATCGCCCCCCCCCCAGCATCGCATTGCCCACAGCACATCGAATGGCATCGCCCCCAAGCACGTCTCATCAAATTGCATCGCCCCAGCACATTGCATTGAATCACATCAGCACATCGCATCTCCCCACTGGTGACACTGGTCGGCACTGGCAGGTGGCACTGGCAGTTTCACACTGAGCCGATTTGTCTGCTTCAATTACACTATATGTAACTGAATGCAGAGACCAGCTGGGTATAAAGAGGAGAGAGGCTGGGTATACATAGAGGGGAGAGAGGCTGGGTATACAGAGGGGGAGATGCTGGGTAATGGTATACAGAGGAGGCTGGGTATACAGAGGGGGAGATGCTGGGTAATGGTATACAGAGGGGAGACTGGGTATACAGAGAGGGGGAGACTGGGTATACAGAGGAGGCTGGGTATACAGAGGGGAGAGGCTGGGTATACAAGGGGGAATGCTGGGTAATGGTATACAGAGAGGGGGAGAGGCCGGGTATACAGAGGAGGCTGGGTATATAGAGGGGAGAAGCTGGGAATGGTATACAGAGGAGGCTGGGTTACAGAGGGGGAGATGCTGGGTAATTTACAGAGGAGGCTGTATACTTGACAGGGTACACAATTGATGTACACCAGTGAGAGACTGGAAAAGTCAGCGTTCCCTGCCCTGGAAGGGGTTAAGCCTGGCCAACAGGTAAAACCTCCTCTCTTCCCCTATTAATTAACACTCACCTGGTAAGGAATGGGAAGTGGATCAGTGTGAGAGGTATGCTGAGCTGGACGGACAGGTTGGAAACTGTCTGCATTGAAGGGACAAGCGCATAGATTTGTTTATTTTGGACTGTTATTCTGTTTGTTTCATACTAGGAATAGCCCCTCCAGTACAGTGTAGTGAGGGACACTACTGTCAGTTAGCCTCCTAAGGAGTAGCCATTTTGTTTTGTATTATTTATTTTGAGTGCAATAAAGCCGTATTTATTGCTTAAGATCAGCGACTTTGCTGCATAACATTATCGCTATTTCTACGACTTTGTCACAATACAGAGGGGGAGGTGCTGGGTAATGGTATACAGAGGAGGCTGGGTATACAGAGGGGGAAATGCTGGGTAATAGTATACAGAGGGGAGAGGCTGGGTATACAGAGAGGGGGAGAGGCTGGGTATACAGAGGAGGCTGGGTATACAGAGGGGAGAGGCTGGGTATACAGAGGGGGAGATGCTGGGTAATGGTATACAGAGAGGGGGAGAGGCTGGGTATACAGAGGAGGCTGGGTATACAGAGGGGAGAAGCTGGGTAATGGTATACAGAGGAGGCTGGGTATACAGAGGGGAGATGCTGGGTAATGGTATACAGAGGAGGCTGGGTATACAGAGGGGGAGATGCTGGGTAACGGTATACAGAGAGGGGGAGAGGCTGGGTATACAGAGGAGGCTGGGTATACAGAGGGGAAAGGCTGGGTATACAGAGGGGGAGATGCTGGGTAATAGTATACAGAGGGGAGAGGCTGGGTATACAGAGAGGGGAGAGGCTGGGTATACAGAGAGGGGGAGAGGCTGGGTATACAGAGGGGGAGATGCTGGGTAATGGTATACAGAGAGGGGGAGAGGCTGGGTATACAGAGGGGAGATGCTGGGTAATAGTATACAGAGAGGAGACAGGCTGGTGTAGTACAGTTCCCCCCTCCCCCTCAGTCTGCACTGACCTGCTCAGAATCTTACTGTGAGAAAGTTATTTCCGACTATGATATGGGCGGGGCCAGGAGGAGACTCACTCTCACACTGATCTCCTTTCTCAGACTGTCAGTGAACCACGAGACAGTACGATGCTACGGCCCAGGGCCTCCTGGGATTGATGAGACATCTCCCAGGAGGCATAGCGGTACATAGATGAGGGGAAAAGACTGCTGCCGCCACGGCCGGAGAAATACAAAGATAAGAATACAACAGTGAGTTTTTAAAATAAGATAAAAATATATTCCAAATCTATTTAAGGGGGCAGAACTAAAGAGGATGCAAGAAAGTAGTAAAAGAGGGTGGTGCTCCACTTTAACCACAACCTCGTTAAGATTTCAAAAACAGTAGAAGGGTCTTAAAGGGGCATAAAATACCAGGACTGCATTACACACAGAGTGCAGAGCTGTCACTTGTAAAAACAGAAACCAGACTTCTGTGTTTACAAGTGATTTTGGTGAGTAGGCACCAAAGGGTCTGAGCCAGAGGTGGTGGAACTGAGTTCCCCCAAGTTTCCCCTGAAAAAAAGCCCTGGGTAAAGGAAAGAAAGCCAAACTGCTAAGCTGGGACTAAGATGCTAGATGACTATGGAGTGAGGGTATATTGAAGCAGGGATCTGGCTTTGAGACATACTTTTTCATCATGACATGCTTGGATATGCAACTATTCTAACTATATGCATGTTTTTATCTTGAGATATGACCTAGTCAAGGAAATTATCTCTTAAAGCGGAACTTAAAGTGGATGTAAACCCTCCATACACCCAGTGAAGTGAACAGCCTCAGATGATACACAGAGATTAACCAAATCTCCTAACATAGGTTGTATATGTATATCTGCTGTCTTCATATTTATATACTGTTTAGGAAGTTCAGATTTTATTAGGAGATTTTCTCTTCCTGGTTAACACAGAGTGTGATGTCTGGGCATACAGCCAAGATGCTGATTGGAGGAAAGGCACACACCCCTCTCATCATAGGCAAAGACTCTCAGAGCTGTTTTGTAATAGGAGCTGCTCTCTGGTAATCTATTTTAGCAACCTCCTTTGACAAAAGATTCAGGCTGCTTTTGTATAAAAATTAAAAAAAATATGTCAGGAGTTCTCAGGCTGATAACAGAGGAACCATTCAGAAGAGAGCTATAAGGCCGCGTACACACGCTCAAACTTATCCGATGAAAACTGTCCGACGGACCGTTTTCATTGGATATGTCTGCTGGGATGTTTTGGTCTGATGGTTGTACACACCATCAAACCAAAATCCCCGCGGACAGACGTGGCGGTGGCAAAATCCCCACGTCACCACTCCAGGAAGTAAAATACTTCCACGCATGCGTTGAATCCATTCGGCGCATGCGGGAGATTTTTGTCCGCTGGTTAGGCATACTAACCAGCGGACATGTCGGATGGACGGGTTTCCAGCAGACAAGTTTTAAAGCATGGTTTAAAACTTGTCTGCTGGAAAAACCTGTCTGCTCGCCTGTACACACGATCGGATTTGTCTGCTGAAATGGTCCGTCGGACCGGTTTCAGCAGATAAATTCGATCCTGTGTATGCGGCCTTAGACTTGGCTCATTTAAAAGAGATAACAAAATACTGCAGATATATGTGCCCAGATCAAATTTCATGAATCAGGTTTACATCCACTTTAATGCTCTCAATCAACATTAATTATTTATTTTTTCCTTATGCTGCTAGAATTAGTAAATAGATAGGAAGGTACAGTATATTATATCTACTTGTTTGTTTTTTGTACATTTCAGTTGCTTCCTGGCTTCCAGGCATAGGCAAATATGTAATACATCCCGTGAGTCTTTAGGGTGGGAGGAGGGGTTTTCCCAGCTAAGCACACCCTCCTGTCGTGTGCCTCAGTTAAGGGGAGATGAATTCCAGGAAGTAAATGCTACATGAATCATCTGCACTTACTCAAGATGGCCATGGTCAGAGATGCTAAGGGGTGTTTTTCAAAGTGATTTCTCAATAAAATAAAGCATGGATGGATGGCTGAGTTTGCTTTAAATATATAAAAAAAAAATAGATAGCATTTATGGTTTGTGTTGCTCAGATAAAGTGTGGTTCTGCTTCAAGAAAGATGTTTCGGTACCAAAAAAAAAAACGAAAAAGGAAATTACAGTTGTGAATAAATGAAAAGCAATGAGTTATGCAATGCAACAAAAACTCTTAGGCCGCGTACACACGAGGGGATATGTCCGCTGAAAACGGTCCGATGGACCGTTTCAGCAGACATCTCCGCTCGTGTGTATGGGCTAGCGGACAGATTTCTCCACCCGACAGATTTCAAAGCATGCTTTGAAATCCATCCGGTGGAATCTGTCCGCCCGACATGTCTGCTGGTTAGTACACTTACCAGCAGACATGTCGTCCCCCACCGCCGCCGCCGAATGGATTCGGCGCATGCGCGGAAGTGTTTTACTTCCTGGTGCGGTGACGTGGCGGTGACGTGGCGGCGTCAACGTCACCGCCGCGTCACCGCGCCGTCCGGCGGCGGGGAATTTGATCCGATGGTGTGTACACGCCATCGGATCAAACTCCCGATCAGACATATCCGATGGAAATGGTCCGCGGACCGTTTTCATCGGATATGTCCGATCGTGTGTATGGGGCCTCATGTGGCAAAACCTATTTTAATTACATTTGCCTTACAGAATAAAGGGAATGCATTAAATGTAAGATATCACTCATTATGTTTGACTGTCTTGTTTTAAAAAAAGACCATAGGTGGAGGGTGATAAAAGCATTCTGTATTTGCCAGTCTGTTAGAATTTGATGATACTGTATGTGCTGGTAAAGCGGTTAACACAGCATTGCTGAGGTACTAGGACTTTGGGTTCAATTTCCACAGGGGGCACAATCTATGTAGTGTTTGTTCTTCACATGTTTGCTTGAGTTTTCTCTAATAGCCTAAACAGGTTACAGAGTTACAGAGTTACATAGCTACATAATTGTCAAGACTGAAAAAATACATGCATCTAGTTATACCTGTGCGGGAGTATGTGTGTGTGTGTGTATATGTATTTATGTCTCTACCATTTCCTATATACCTGTGTAATTCCTCCTTGGACAACAAGAGCCCTTGGTGAGTGTTAGACGTGGAGGATTGAGATATGTTCATCTTTTTCCATCTCATCCAAAAAACTGATGAGGTTTTGTAACTCGGCCTCAGACAGGACAGTCCCATTCTGGGCTTCCTTCTGCTCTGCATCATTTGACTCACCCAAGCCAAGTAATTGGTAGTGTCTGCATTCCCATTGATCCAGCTGAACTTGTCTTTACTATCAGTTTTAATGTTCAGCAAAGGTTCTGGTTCCTCCAGCTGTTTCAAAGTGTCTAACAAGCCAGTGATAGTCATATTAGATTGAGCAGAGACTGTGACATCCACAACCCCAGAGTCTGATCTGAGGATTCAAGACCTGGAATGACCTGCTCAAAGTAGCTGCCGTCCGGTGCTGATTTGAAAAGGAGAACTCTGGAACTGTCATATTCTAATGCATCCTGTGCTCTGGAACTAGCAATATTTTTGGGCTTGTTGCCCCTTCATGTTGTTGATGCCACTGTGACGCAGCTGGTCTTCATCTTGCCCATCTTGCTGCTCTTCACCAGCAGTGCCAGCTCCTCCTCCACCACTTTCTGCGTCTCCAGAGCTTTCTGCTTTTGCCTTACCTGCAGTTCCTGGATTGCTGCACATTGAGCCTGTCATGCCCTCTTCTCTCTGGAAAGGTGTTCCTCCTCCATTGTTAGCTGAGAGCTTAATATACTGTTCTCACCTACCTGTTGCTGCCAGGCCTCCTTTTAAGAAGCCGGCATATGCCTTATCACTATTTCCCCTGCTGGATTCTTCTGGCATTGGCATCTCGATCATTGCTGAATGGCAATGGCTGCATTATTCACTTGTAGAATAAACTGTTCTGCCACTTGAGTGTTGACCTCACACACCTTCTACGGTGAGTTCCCTCCGATGTAGTTACAGCCAATGTATTAGTAAAATAACTGGCTTTTAATTAGGGATGTGCAAATTAACTTTTAATTAATTGATTAATCTTTAGTTTTTTTTGATCGATCAAAATCTTTTTGATCGCTTAAAATTATTTTGATTGGTACTCACCTCTCACCGCCGGTTTCTGGGACTTCAGGGAGTTCCATCGGAGATCCGGTGATGTCACGGATGTTGCCGTGTCCATCTGAAGGGCTCCTTTGCTGTGCCCTCATATATGCATGCCGGCGGGACCTTACTATCTGCCACACGCAAGGGCTGTTACACTTCCCTCTATCACTTCCCTGGGAGTCTACAACCATCCACTGGGAGTTGTGATAGTTCCCTTTGCGGGACATCTACATGCCGACGGACTGATGTTAACCCCTTCTCATCTGGATTCAGCAGTGGTATCGTTGTACACATTTTTATACCAGTATCATACTTGGCTACATGTTTGTATGACTGCTTTTGGTACCATTCGGTATTACTCGCACCATTTTTACAGTTTATGTAGCTACATCGATTTTATCTCTAGTTCAATATTTATTTTGTTACCAACTTGAAGACTATAAAAGTTTTAATGCTATTCCCATCGAGTGTTGCCTTTGTGTTTTTTGTATCCTGCTATCCATTTTTCCAGTGGTTGGTAGCTGCACTGGGAATCGGCCTGCAAGGAGATCAGCTAAAAGTAGTTTGATCTGTACGTGCGTTATAATTAATCGAAATTAGTCGATTAATCGATTAAAAAAAAAACGATTAATCGAACACAAACATTTTGATCAGTAACAGCCCTACTTTTAATCAAACTGGCTCCTAGAAAAGTTAATTTACATATATATTCTTATGACTGAGGATTAGACCAGAGATTGTAGGCCTGTCTTTGAATAATTGTGGGGTATATAAAAAGTAAGATGTGTCTCTTATGCTGATGTCTCTTCTGTTAGCTGAAATCCTTCTCCATTGACTCCCCACCCCTGCCGAATCTTCCAGTGCAGAAGGGATTAATAGACCTGATGGAGCATTGACATGCATTCATCAAGAAGAATGCCAGACTATGCCCATCCTGTCCACCCAGTTCTGCCATTCATAGAAGGCATACTGAATCTAAATGAAACAATCTATTAATGGAGGGGGGTGAAGCTTTTATTCAAACACCCATCTTCCTTTCATAGATTTTATTCATAGAAGCTGCAGTAAGGCTTCCATGAATAGAAGAGGGCGCTGTAACAGGTGGGCAACATCAGACGAACTTGATGAGTGCCTGTTTTACTGCTACCTGTCGCAAGGTCATGTTTGTGTGTGTGTGTGTGTGTGTGTATATATATGTGTGTGTGTGTGTGTGTGTGGTGACCCAGGGTTCTCAACCGGTCGGGTTGAGGGGCTCCAGAGTATTTACTGGTTTCAGAGGAAACTGGCATTTCAGTTCCCTCAATTTGTAGTAAAGTACACTTTGGGACCGGGGATTTCAAAGAGATCTGGGTGGGATGAAATCCCCAGTCCTGGGTCCATATTTTCAGATGGATCAGCACACTGATTATGCAGGTGTGTGTGGGCCTGATAGGAAACTCAGGACCAGCATTCGGGGCTCCACCCTCCCGAGGAGTCCAGGCTTGTAAGGGGGAACCCAAAGAGTGCAGATGGGCACTGAATAAGCTGGAGAGTGCAGGTTGCACTGTGAGAAACCCCACAGACCTGAGTGAGCTTGCTGACAGGAGTCAGGAAGGTTCCATGCTGGAGCCTAAGCAGTTGGGCTACTGCTGAGGAGAGCCAGGTGGCTCTGTATTTTCTTTACACGTGTAAGCCAGGAGGCAGAAGGTATCGTTTTGTGTGGACAGTGAAAACCCCTGTGTGGGAAACCTATGTTTGGACTTTTGTTTATTTTTGCCTTTTCAATAAAAGTGGGCCAACAAGCCCTTAAAGACAGTTCCTGACTGGCGTGTATCGCTTAAAACGCATATCCCACTTGAGCTAACAACCCCCAATATTACAAGTGGTGGATTCAGCGGGCACAAGGCGGTGAAATCTGGGTCCTTGCTACAGTGGTGAGTCGCATCAGGAACTGCTGCTAGCTGTGTGTGGCAGCCAGGCAAACAGCATTGCACAGAAATTTGATGGACTGTGTTTGAATGCAGGTTGTGTACCTGTGAAAGGAGAATCAGATTTTTTTTCTCTTCTCTGCTGTGAACTGTGTTACTGGTTGCTGTGTGCAACACCGCAAGGATGGGGAGGTCAAAACAGAAAAAGGAGGTGTTTCTTGCTGAAGCCAGAGATAGAGCTCTGTGGCTGGAGGGGTTGTTACCGCCTGATAGAACCCCATACATGCCTGGACAAAGTTTTCCAAGTGAAAAGAGGGCTGCTGTCGCCCCTAGCAACGTGGCTGCAATGAGTGCATATGTGACTGCTAGTGTGGAGCATTCACCAGCGTTTGAATCTGCAGTGAATTGGTGCAACGGCACCTGTCAGGAATGGACAAAGCTGAAGTGGAAGGCAAGACAACCTTCGCTACAAAGAGCTCTCTCTGCCGGAAGTCCATACCTGGGAAAGAGGTGTTGCCCCTGGCAATGCTGCTGCAGTTAAACCAGCAGCTATTGCAAAAAGTGTGAAAGCGACACAGCTTAAGACAGGATCCAGCGGAAGGAATCCTGTGTTCTGTGCCAGAAGAGAGGCTGACCAAAGGCCAGGATGGAGAGTGGTTGCCCATAGCAACACAGATGAGGCCAGTCGGGCTGTCTGTGCACCATGGGGTGTGCCTGCCAAGCGTCATGACAAGTGGCTTCTGGAGGAGCCAATACAGCCTGTTGGAGAGAGGCAAAAATGCTTTGCTGGGAGAGTGAGATCTCCCCTGGCAACAGAGAGCCAGGCATTGAGGAGATGCCAAGAAATGAAATTTCAGCGTCCAGTACCGTGCCTGGAATGTGGCCGAGTGGGACATGGCATCTTTACTTGCCCAAAGTTCTGGAACACCGCTGAGGAATCTGGAAAGGCTGCAGTGTCATCCTGTGGCCCCAAAGAGACAGTAGCTGGTATAGATGCAGCTCAGAGACAGCGCACTCAAGTGAAGACTATGATACCAGCCACTGAGAATGGTAAGACTGTTTCAATGTATCGCAGTGAAGTGGGAGTGTGTCCAGCGGAGAGATCTGCACTACAAATGGACATGGACTTGCTGCAGTGTGCTACCCAGAGCAGTGGGATGGCATATGGGGAAGCCCAGCTGACAGCAAGGTTAAAGATTCAAATGGACATGGGGACTGTGCATGCGCCTGCTATAATCCAGCAGAGTACTGGGAAAGTTGAACTAGGGGTCACCAAAAGTGTCTTTGTGCCATGTTCCCTAGTGACAGGTGCTGCAGAGTTGCCCAGGGAAACATCCAAGGAGCTCGCAGTGGCTAAGCAGGGCGTTTCCCAGGTCAGCTATGGAGCTGCTCAAGGAGCAAAGAGTTCCCCTTTAAATATAGAGGGTGCTGTGATGAGAGGCTCACAGGCTGTGGTGGGTAATGGACAATCCGCAAAAGTAGAAGTTATGTCTAAGCGTAATGAAAATTCTGATTGTTATGCTGATAAAAGGGTAAATGTTGGCAAATGTGATGGTATTGGTAATGATGATATTGAAAAATGTTTCCTTTAATGTCATGTCTGAAAATGTGTTTACTACCAATGGTGGGAGTAGGATATCTCCCATAACAACCGAAAGCACAGGATTGTCCAGGGAAGTCTCATGGGATCTCCATGGGTTGGAGCCAGAGGTTTTCCAGGATGGTTGTGGTGCTACTCTGGTGAAACAAGGGAAGACTTTGTCACACAGTGAGTGTGTGTGTGTGTGGGCGGAGCCCCACAGCCCTAAGTGTAACCCAGTTGTCAAGGGGTTAATTCAGCCTGCAAAAGCTGAAAGTGCAGAGCTGTGTGTGTCAGTAGTGCCCCCAGAGCCGTGAATAAGCACTGATCCAGTGCGAAACGCGTCGGATGTTCCTTGTTTCCACTGCTGTGACCCTATTTTTGTACATGCTGTCTATTGAATAAAAGACCACCCATCAGGTTTTGGAGTGCGGCTATAGCTGGTAGGGCAAAAGCATGTATTACAGCCTGCCTTGTCAGATAATGTGTCATCCCAAGGGTATATGTATAGAATTGACCCAGGTGATGTTGTGGCTAGTGATTCCCAGGTTCCTTTGGTGCCTCTTGGGACAGGTGTTGCAGCGCTGCAGAATGCCTGTCAGGGAAGAACCACAGACTGGGAAGCATGGTGCAAGGAAACAGTTGCAACGCTAAACAAAGTAACCATGAGTTATAAAGCAATGATGGGAGACAAGTGTGTGGACACAACATCTGTTATGCCAGACAGAGGGTTTGCAGAGTGGCCGGTGCTCAAGGGCATGTCAGCACCTGTGAAGGTTGATCCCCTCCAGTCTAAAGGAAAGGTTCTTGGCATAGACATGGCAGATGTGTTATCCACAACCCAGCAACTAAGTAGTAGCAAGTGTCACCGTGACAATGTGACTTGTAATGACCTGCAGAGGCTCATTGACATTGGTGCAGAAGGGAAAGGTGTGAGACATGTGTCTGAAAGCGCCCCAGGGGAGCAACAGGCAGTGATGATGGGTACCTCCAAGGAGGTGGTGGTCTCTTCATGTGTCTCAACCTTTCAACTTGCAGTGGGATGAGCCCCTCCATGTCTTGGACAGGAAAAGGGTCCCTAGAAAGGTCTGGTATGCAGACATGGGTTGCATAGAGATGACACAAACTTTATTAGAAATGTTGGAGATGGTAAAAACGCACTCGCTGTACACTTGGATGTCTCCACCGCAGATGGACCAGGTTGTGCTGCGTAGTACCAATAGGTGGGGCCAAGTGGTACAGGCTGTGCAGGGAAACTTTGATCAAGAGTTGTATTGGTGGGTCCAATGCTTATTAACAATGTGGCAAATAGTCCTGAGGTTCTCTAAGAGGATGCCCCTAGTTACTGAATGGTATGGAAGGCGCTCAGAACTTTTGGAGACATCAAAGGTCTCTCCGGCTGGTGTAGTGACTGGAAACATCCCTGCTGGTGTGGTCCGAGGTGCAGCTGAGCAGAGGTCAGTGGAGGGCGCAGATACTGTCTCACCAGCTGAACCTCATGAGAAGGAAGGGCCCAGAATAGACGCAGCACTAGCAGAGATGCTTTCTAACACTCAGAAAGAGGTACAACTTAAAGTACCCGGAGACGCTGTGAGAATTACTAATGTTGGTTTCTGCAACAATGTAATGTGTATATCAGAAAGAAGTAGTTTATGCGTGGATCAGTGTCATTTGTTAGATCAGTTGCCCATGGAGTGTTGGACAACAGGTGAGGTGGAGATTTGCTATGGACCAGTGGGTTGTAGTCATTTACCTGTGTGTTGTGGTGGAAATTTTAAGATGTATTTAATATGTATTGTTGCCATATTGGCACCCAGTCTTGACACTTCCCCAACCCGCTCTAATTAGAACTGATTGGGGCAGTCTGAGGCTGGTTGAGATGCACTTCCTGACTTGGAGACGGGTGTTTAAAGAGTGAGTGTCGCCGGCGCAAGGGCCCCTGTGTGATCGTCCAGAAGAAGCTACGCGATCACGTCCAGCGAAACGCGTTGACGTCAGAGGTCTAGGACGTCTGAGTGTCTGACCCCCCCCGGAGCAGTTTGGAGTGGAAGACGGGATACGGAGACACTAACAGCATGTAGCCGCCTACACATCAGATACTTCCATCCGGATGACAAACGGCACTATAGTGATCTCTATACATCTTTGGTTGCAACCACGAACTTGGAGCCTCTCACCTGCTACGATACACGGCAAAGTTGATCCAGCCATTACCGCACACCAATTAAATTTAAATGCCATATCATTATGTAAACGGCGGACACGGTAAAGTGACATATACTTGATATATGTGGAGACTACTTTCAGAATTGTATTACAGTATCTTTTGGAGAGATATGTTCTCACATATAACTCGGCAATAGACAGAAAGTATACTCATTACTGCTTTATATTTGTCTGGAATTTCATCTATACAGATATCCCAGTGATCTATGCAATTTCATGCTCTGAACCATCTCTGACCTTCGTGGCACCAATCACGGGACTACATCCTATAACAATCTTTGATATATCAGCAACCCACCATCTTGTGCCATTTTTTTTGAGATCTTATAATTGCTTTATATATAATTTCTTTTCATTTTTGGCTACACAGCCATTAGGTGGTTGTTAAGTCCCCCTTTTTGATCCCCACCTCCACTATTTCCACACCCAGCGGGGACGCACTCATTGTATCTTATTCCCATATATATATATTTGATTTATTATTACATTGCAGTGTTATTACCGCTGGGAATTCCAATTAGTGCGTACACACACGTCCGGACACCTGTTTTTATTCTTGTTTTATGTTTGTATTTGTCCTTGTGTGTTGGTTACCAACACGTACACAGTGAGCCGTTTGCTCACTAATGTACCGCTGTTTGTCACTTTTGAGACCTATATGTTATTGGCCAATTTAGCCATCTTCATTAGGCTTGGGAGGTTCTAATTTTGAATAAATTGATATAATTTTTTATATTAGCGTGTATGACCCATTATTACCAATAGTAGCTCCTTTTATCATCTGAGATCTCCTCCTCTCTTGGAGGTCAACTGTTTGATAACCCTTTCTTGTTTACTCATTTATGCTAGCTACGGTAATTTACCCATACTTGGGGTGTGGTCCCTCTTGTTGTCTCTAAATACTTCAATAGCAATCTAACGCCCCTTGTCATATTCCTTGTTTGTTTATATCCCCTGTGTGATGCACAGATATTCGCCTGTGTGACGCGTCACTCTGCAGGCACACTATTGGTTTAGCGGATGTGTGCTTTTGCCATCTCTGTGTCTGATCAACATGAATATGATGGTATGAGCATACAGCTGCATATAGGCTCCCCTTATCAGGAACTGTGTTCATTAGTTATTGTATTATTTCTGTATCATACTGTGTTATTGTACTATCATATTGTGTTATTACTGTAATGAATCCCTGTTGGAAGGGTTTATCTGTACTGCCATTTCCTATATCTGTATTGAGCCCACGTGATGTGACATCACTTCCTGTAGAGGAGGTCACATGCTGTGACATCACTTCCTATGGTCACATGCTGTGATCTCGTCCAATCCGATGTGGTCTGTGAAATCTATTGTCTTAATAAAACTGCCTGTAGAGGGCGTCGGCAGCCAGGGATGCCTGGTGAGCGATGGATGAGAGCAAGCTGTTGTGATGTCTCTTGATTTGTATGGATGGGCATAGAATGGATGGTAAGTAAATCTTTTAGCTTAAACATGGCATTATTTCAATTAAGATGGGGAATGTGCTTTAGAGCACATGGCAAGATGGCGGGGTGCTTTGCGGGCCAATGGTAGGAGTAGATTGAGCCCCCTCTGGGCATCGGTTCAGATGGGGGAAAGTGGTCTTATGTTCCGATGCGTTGGGGGGGCTCTGCTCTACAAAAAGAACAAAGTTTACATCTTTTTGAAATAATGCTTGAGTTTGATTCTATGTGCACATGTGAAATCACTGATTGTATGTCTGTTGTGTGATAGATGTATGAGTTGTGTATGACTGTGGGTGATTCTGATTGTATATCTGTTGTGTATGACTGTGTGTTTCTGTGTATGACCGTGTGTGGTTGTGTGCGTTTGTGAAATCGAGTGGATTTGATCGTATGATTCGTCATCGACTGGAAGTTTGCTTTGTATGTCTAAATGCTGTTGAAGTGTGGCTGAACAGTTTTGTAAGTAAGTGATTGAATTGATAGCTTTCTCAAGCTTTTTCAATCTGGTTAAACAAAGTTTTGTGTGATGTATGGAGCAGACATGTTCTATTGTGTAAGATGGCTTCTCTGGCCATGCGGCTTGGGGGTGGGGCGGACAATGATTTCTGTGTCAACTGACTTTGCAACTTTCAGAACATAGTTGGATGTAACATTTTATGATGTATATGGAACCTGTATATTGTAGATGATTCCTCAGTATAGGTGGGATTATTCAGCCTGCGATGTGTGCGGCTGAGTCTTTTTGAATTTTCTGTATGAGTGTGGCTGATCTGATTGAATTGTTTGGCTGATGAAACATGAGCTTTGGTGGGGGAGGGGCAACTAGTGTTGGATCTCTGTGTTTCTTGAGTGTACAATTTTTAGAGCAAAGTCATGTGTAATATGTTCATGATCTTTGTGAGGAATAGAAAAGGATAAATTGTGATTTTTACCTTTGTATGGAACCAAGACACCCATGAGAAAAGTGTTTAGAGTAAGAAATTTCCCGCCACATTTTTAAGTGGCCAGACAATAGCAACTGCTTGTTAATCAGCCTTTTCTTTGGCTGTTAGCATGAAGAGTTTTTCTCTTTAAGGTTTTTGATATGACCTCGATATAGATATATATATATATATATATATATATATATATCTATAATTTTTTTTTTTAATGGCTTGTTACATGAGCTTTGAGAAAAGAGTTTTTGTTTTATGTTTCATATAACCAACATTTTTTTGAATATGCGGTTTTAGTAGGCAAAAGGTCAGCTTTGAAGCAGCCTAAAATGCGGCTCATGAGGGGTTCCCACCATTCCTGTGCTCATGAGGGGTTCCCACCATCCCCGTGCTGCGCTCATTATGAGGGGTTCACACCATAAAAAGGTCAGATTTGAAGGAACCTAAAGTGTGTGCCTTTTAGGTTGGTTGTTTTTATTGTTTGTTTTTCATGATCCATGTTTTGTCTTTGTGGAGAAAGGTTCTAGGCAGGTTTTAAAAACTGCATATGGCGGCCATTTTGGTCATCAGTGGCCATTTTGGGAGCAGTCTGTTTGCTCTGTGGGTCGTCCTAAGAGGAGGAGCAGCCACTTTCACTTTGGGTGTGGTACTCACTGGCTATTTTGCTGGTGGATTTTAGCAGCCTTTGGGGCAGATTTTGATGTTTAGTGCGAATTGATTAGCACGCGCTTTTCTGTGTTGGGATCGGGTGGAGAACATTTTTGTTTTCCTTTGTGTGTGTAGTACGGTATGTCCTGTGGTAAACAGGTGATTTGGAAGCGCAGTTAAATTGTTTTACTACAAGCGTAAATGGCGCCATTGTTGCTTCGCTTGTTGTCGGCCATTTTGAGACGCAGGTTAAAGCGCTATCTTTTAAATAGCGCTTGCGGACGCATGCTAAGGCCAATATATACAGGATCTGACTAACCTATTGGCTGACTTTGCAGGGTAGAAGTGGAGACTTTTGTGTAGAATTTCGTTTTTGGGTGAATTTTCTATGGATTGTATGACTGGCATTGACTGCGTTTTTGGGCACAGCAATGTGCATTGTTTTTGTTTAAATGTTTGGGAGTTGTTCATTGTTTTTGAATAATGGTTGGGTCAGGGGGGATCAACTCCCATTCTGCAGATGGGAGGAGATTGTTTTACCTTCCCTGAACCAAAGGTGTTTTGTTTTTAAGAGAAAAAACGCAGGAGATTCGGTTTTGGCTTTGTTTACTACCTTATAATACTTCCAGGTGATATATGTGGTCCATGGAGTTTTTTGATGTGTTGAGACGAGGCAATGAAGACAGACTTCCCCCTCCCCTCCATCTTCCTGTCATTATGTAAATAAATCAGATTTGGGTTTTTAAGAGCTGAGCATACAACAGGAAGTCCTTTTTCAGCATTTATATATAGGCAGGAAGTCAGTGGGAGGAGTTGTGAAGTCTTCCGAAAGATGAGCAATGAGATTTGTGTCCTGAAGGGACAACAGAAATATTTTGGCATTTGAAAGAGTGTTTTAAAGTTTAATTTCAGTTGTTTTTGTAAAGTTTTATACCGTAAATACAGTTTTGGGTATGTGAGAACAAACAGAGGGGCGTCACCATTATTGTTGTAACATGTAGACGCAGGTAGAAAGAAGCCATAAAATTGTTTTTAAAAGTGGAGGATTTCATGGTGCTTTGTAGGTTGTCTGACGAACACATTTTAGGAGGCTTTATATCGTGATACAGGTCAGACCGTGTATAATAGTCAGAGATCTTATGTGCGATTGTATTAGCATAAATGTGTAGGAGTAGTTACGCTATCAGCCCCGGTCAGGCCGTGTACAATTGTCGGTAATTCCAGGGGACGGTTATTGTGATAAAGGCGCAAACTATAACCGCTCCGAAAGTAAAGCGCAGTGTGCTTTGGACGCAGAGCTCACTAAAAAAGCGATTCGAATCGTCATGGGATGTGCCGCCCATGCAGTGCACCAGTCAGACAGCTGCACCGCACATGAGGTCTGGGTTTGGGGCTCCGAACATGAGACCCCTTAAGGAATGACAGGTGGTCAGAGGGTACAGTAAGGTGTACTCCTTTGGAAGGTACTCTGGCTGGAGGTACGAGACCTCAGAATAAAGATACCTTGGATGTAGATCGGATGTGGTTTCAGAAATCTGTAATGAGTGTTGATGGAGGTGTGGTACGCGCCTCAGGAGAACTTTGTATAGCTGGTCTATGCAAGTCTCTTGCGCTGTTCTCGTATTTTTCTATTGTATTTTCTTGTATTGCGGAAAGAGTGACGGCAGAATTCAGGCTGGTTTTTGTTTTTTCATTTTTTGTTTTGAAAGCTATGAATATCTCCCCCACATTTGTATTTGAATGTTTGTATGTAGTAACGTGAATGTTTTTTTTTTTTTCGAACTTACCGCGGTGATCTTCTGACACGTCGCGGCTTTTGTATTTTTGTAGGAACAGGAAAACTAAGGGTTACAAAGGGTTTTTGTTTGTTTGAATCGGTTTTGGGAAGAATGTCATTGACAATGTACAGGAATGTCATTTTTGTTTGCCGTTCTCTGCAGGATAAATATGAAGGATGGAGTGATGATTTCTGCTTATAAGTATTTTTCAGGTCCAAAGTTTCTGGAAGTGTTTGTACATAGAGTGCAGGTGTATGTAGACAGCTGTACACATGGATAATTACGGGTCTAAGGAGGTGAAAGTATCATAGGCTATTTCATTGTTTCTTTTTTCCTTCACCACACATTTCTTCCTCCAGTCTGTAATGAGGAAGAAAGGGGGGATGGTAAAATGTAAATGTGACAGTTCTCCGAACTAATAACACTGATAACACTGATCTTTCTAATTTTAATCAAGTTTGTGCCAAGATTGTCTTCCTTTGATAGAATTTGAATCGGCAAGCAGCAGTCTGGTGAAGTAGGTTCCCATTTTAGTTGCTAAGAACTTGTCAATGGTTCTGGGTATTACAGGCAATGGTAAGCAATTACAGGAGATGGTAAGCGATTACAGGCGACGGTGAGCCACGCACAGGTTAGGCAGCGACCACAGTCCCGAGGTCTGGGTTATTGTCATAAGGTTTGTTTGGAGGTCAACCAAAACCAGGGTCGTACTCCCATCGGCTGTCACTCTCATTCTTGGGTGATGGGGTGGGTACGATCCCTGTAATGTGAACTTCACAGGGTTCAGGAGTCTCTCCTGGACCCTGACACGGTAATTGGTTTTCATTTTTCCCAACCAGGTGACTGGGTTGTTTGTAAAGAAGCTTGATGGATGAGACCATGCCAGCCACTGCAAGAAGCGGCTCAACCACATCAAAGAAATGAGGAGTATCTTTGTTTATTTTGTATTTGTTTGTTTAGTAAATTTTAGCAAGGGTAACAATGGAAAGCATCCCAAGTTATTATTTAAAGTGTATTCTATGACTAATTAAGAAGACGAACGGGACCGATTGCTGGATCTGTTCTGAGTCTCTGTTGAGCTTTAGTCCCCAGTGATGAGAGTGGTACATGCTAATTATGAGGATTATTGACAAACTAGTGAGGACTCCAAACAGACACTTGTCATTGGAATTTATTAATATGTTTTTAGAGGGTAAAATTGATTGTTTTTATGGCTCCGCCTCTTGTCGGTTGGGTATCAGGACTGGGTAGCCCACAAGTGTGTAATTATGTTTGGTGTTTATGCAGATCTACAGCTTATAAGGTAATTCCCCCAATGCAAGAGGTTCATGTGTGGTGGTGAAGCTGTCCCTGTCCTATGTCGCGTCCGATTGCAAGGATCTGATGGCACGAGGGAAATTAGCAATGGCGGGGACAGCTATAAGGGAATTGTTCACCAACCCGGACCAGGTCTGGGCACGGTTCCCTGCATATACAAGGTGGGGGGGCTTGAGCTTATGATACGTTTGAACAATTCACACCTATTGAGGATGGAATGTTTCATGTAACTGTTGAAGCTACAAGGAAGTTCTCACAGCCCATGGGGGGTTTTCTCTGAATTTACAAGTAAATATTGTTATATCTGGATCGGGGATACTGGGAATTGGAGTTCAGGCCCATATGGATAAGGTTTGGATCCCTACAAGGCAAAGCCAGAGCTGTAACTGAGTGAAGGTTTAGAGTCCTTTAAAGGGTCTGGGAATCTGAGGGGATTTAATTTTTATTTTACAGGGGATCGTGGTTGATTGAAATGGGAATATATATACTCATGTCATTTTATTTCTATTCTTTCTATGTCGTGATGAGCACTCCTGTTGCCTGATTGGACGTGTGACCAGAGCCGGAGCAGATGACCACGTACCAGATGAGACGCCCCGAAACCGGACCCACGGACAAGACACAGAGGACCTCTACCCAATCTGCGATTACTACAGCTCAAGTTGTGTCCTCTTTATGTCATGTCTCCTAAAGAACAGAGTCTACATGTCAAGCCGTGTTTTCCTTTTTATGGACTGTAAGGACTGATTAGTTTCTAGGTGTAAGAAGACTATCAAGATTTGAAGGACAAGTGGGAGCAATATGACAAAAAGGGAGGACTGTGGTGGAAATTTGAAGATGTATTTAATATGTATTGTTGCCATATTGGCACCCAGTCTTGACACTTCCCCAACCCGCTCTAATTAGAACTGATTGGGGCAGTCTGAGGCTGGTTGAGATGCACTTCCTGACTTGGAGACGGGTGTTTGAAGAGCGAGTGTCGCCGGCGCAAGGGCCCCTGTGTGATGCACAAATATTCGCCTGTGTGGCGCGTCACTCTGCAGGCACACTATTGTGCTTTTGCCATCTCTGTGTCTGATCAACATAAATATGATGGTATGAGCATACAGCTGCATATGGGCTCCCCTTATCAGGAACTGTGTTCATTAGTTATTGTATTATTTATGTATCATACTGTTATTGTACTATCATATTGTGTTATTACTGTAATGAATCCCTGTTGGAAGGGTTTATCTGTACTGCCATTTCCTATATCTGTATTGAGCCCACGTGCTGTGACATCACTTCCTATGGTCACATGCTGTGATCTCGTCCAATCCGAGGTGGTCTGTGAAATCTATTGTCTTAATAAAACTGCCTGTAGAGGGCGTCGGCAGCCAGGGATGCCTGGTGAGCGATGGATGAGAGCAAGCTGTTGTGATGTCTCTTGATTTGTATGGATGGGCATAGAATGGATGGTAAGTAAATCTTTTAGCTTAAACATGGCATTATTTAATTTAAGATGGGGAATGTGCTTTAGAGCACATGGCAAGATGGCGGTGTGCTTTGCACACCCCCAAATTGCCACGACAGTGTGTTCCCTCCTCGGGTCTAGTTCTAACAAACACTGAGATGGATGACACTGATTGATTGTGTTGGACTGGGTGACATTAAAATGTCTGATTGGCTAATGAGTAGTGCTGTTAAAAGTTATGTGGTTGCCGTGGGTAACCAGAGAGAGGTTCTTGAACCTGAAAGACCTATGGTGAAAGATAAAACTTGCTTCCGTAAGCTGAAAGGTAGGATCAGGGAAGGCAGAGTTCCCCCAAGAGAGGATTGTATGCTCAGGGACCCCAAGAGAAGAGTGGGAAGGCAGAGTATACAAACTTATAGGACCCTGTTAAGAGCCAAGCTGGGACTTACCTGGAAACACACCCGGAAAAAAGGTTGGGCCTACGTGGCTGATGGCCAACACAGAGGTGTCCCAACTGCTATGGTGGATGCAGGTGTTTCTCCCTCCGGATCAAAACAAGGGGGGAGGTATGTAGTAGTGTGGTACCCCAGGGGTGTGGTGACCCAGGGTTCTCAACCGGTTGGGTTGAGGGGCTCCAGCGTATTTACTGGTTTCAGAGGAAACTGGCATTTCAGTTCCCTCAATTTCGGGGATTTCAAAGAGATCTGGGTGGGATGAAATCCCCAGTCCTGGGTCCATATTTTCAGATGGATCAGCACACTGATTATGCAGGTGTGTGTGGGCCTGATAGGAAACTCAGGACCAGCATTTGGGGCTCCACCCTCCCGAGGAGTCCAGGCTTGTAAGGGAGAATCCAGAGAGTGCAGATGGGCACTGAATAAGCTGGAGAGTGCAGGGTGCACTGTGAGAAACCCCAGAGACCTGAGTGAGGTTGCTGACAGGAGTCAGGAAGTTCCATGCTGGAGCCTAAGCAGTTGGGCATGCTGAGGAGGCCAGGTGGCTCTGTATTTTCTTTACCGTGTAAGCCAGGAGGCTGAAGGTATCGTTTTGAGGAGAGCCAGGTGGGACAGTGAAAACCCCTGCGTGGGAAACCTATGTTTGGACTTTTGTTTATTTTTGCCTTTTCAATAAAAGTGGGCCAACAAGCCTTTAACCACTTGAGGCCCGCGCTACCGTCGGATGACGGCAACAGCGCGGGCCTGAAAATCCAACATGCCGTCATTTGACGGCAACAGCGCGGGCCTGTCCAACATTCTGGCTTTCCCAGCGCGCGCTGTATTCTGGCTTTCCCAGCGCGCTGCGGGGAAGCCCTGTGTTGTCCGTGTCCCTTGGACAGCCCTGTGTTGTCCGGCCAATCACAGATCGCGGCAAACGGCCAATCAGAGCGGCCGTTTGTGATGCGATCTGTGGGCCAATGAGAGATGATCTCTCATAGATCATCTCTCATTGCCGGCTCACACAAAGACAATGTCCTGTCTCTGGAAGGGAGGAGCCCGATCTGTGTTCCTTCCTACATAGGGACACAGATCTCACCCCCCCAGTCACCCCCCCCCTCCCCCTACAGTTAGAACACACCTAGGGACACAGCATACACATTTAACCCCTTCCTCACCCCCTAGGTTAACCCCTTCAATGCCACCCCCCCCCTCCCCCATATTTATACTGTAATTAGTGCATATTTATAGCACTGATCGCAGAATAAATGTGAATGGCGCAAAAAATGTGTCAAAAGTGTATGTGTCCGCTATAACGTCACAGTACCAATAAAAATCGCAGATCGCCGCCATTTCTAGTAAAAAAAAAATTATAAAAAATCAAAATTCTCTCCCCTATTTTGTAAGCTATAACGCTATAACTTTTGCGCAAATCGCCGCCAGTCGCTTATTGCGATTTTTTTTTTTTTTTTTTTTTTTTTTACCAAAAATATGTAGAAGAATAACTTTTGCGCCCTAAACTGAGAAAAAAAGTGTTTTTTTTTTTAATTGGGATATTTATTTAGCAAAAATATGTAGAAGAATACAAGTAAAAAATATTGCCCTAAATTTTTCTTCTGAGAAAAAAAGTGTTTTTTTTTTTAATTGTCGCTCTTTTTTGTTTTATAGCGCAAAAAATAAAAATCGCACAGGCGATCAAATACCACCAAAAGAAAGCTCTACTTGTGGGGAAAAAAGGACGTAAATTTTGTTTGGGAGCCACGTCGCACGACCGCGCAATTGTCAGTTAAAGCGACGCAGTGCCGGAAGCTGAAATTTTACCTGGGCAGGAGGGGGGTGTAAGTGCCCAGTAAGCAAGTGGTTAAAGACAGTTCCTGACTGGCGTGAATCGCTTAAAACGCATATCCCACTTGAGCTAACAACCCCAATATTACAATATATATATATATATATATATATATATATATATTATACGTCATCTGAAACTTCCAGGTAGGGGGCACGCATGTGATTACACACAGCAGAAGCTGATCGGCAAGTGCAGGGTACCCGATGTCCCCCAGCACCCACCGATTGTTAAGCAGAGAGACAGAACTGCCATTTGCTAAGTAAAGAAGGTATGAATACAAGGCATACTCTCTAATTGGTTGAGGTGGAAACTGTAATGTCACTGCACCCCCCCTCCACCTCATTCAATCAGAAAAAACACATTCTAAGAATGACCAATGTGCAGCAGGGCACCCGCACAGATCCTGAGCAGGACCCAGAAGATCGCAGCTATCACTGTAATAGTTCTGACTATGACAGTGATTTTCAGCTTCCCCAGCGGTCCATCAGGTATGAGTAATGCATACTTAAACTGTACCAAGCTGGCCCAAAGGTAAGTATGCAATACAAATATTTCTAAAGTTCAGCTTTAACATTCCCCCAAAAACAAGCATTTAATTTTTGCGGTGCAGAGAAAGTCAAGCAGTTTTAAGGATGTATGTGGTAGCCATATGGGTGTTTGAGTGAACACCACCATAATTCTTCAGAATCTGTGTAAACATAAATCAAAGGTTTACAAGTCCCTGAGGTTTTTTGAACAGACTCGCAGAAGCCTAGGTGTTTTTCTACATGTCTCAATAGCTCACAAGTTGCTATAATAAGCATCCAACAGGACCTTGGCAAGGGCATCTGCAGGAAATTTTCGCTAGAAGCCAAAATGTTCCCGAAATTACATGATTATTGCACATTTATAGAAAACACTTAAAAAGAGGTAACCTTTAACAGTACATATGGTTGACATAAATCAGCAATAATAGAAACAAATCCTCTAATCACAATGATTTTTAAAAATAAAAATGCAATGATGTTCAATAAACACCCCTGTAAAGAATATATACCGATAAACCAACAAGAGAACATAGCATAGAATGACAGATGAGTTATTGTTTGAAAAGGAATTTGAACCTGTCAATTACTTTTCAGAACATCCTCAGACCCAAGAATCATTGTTTAGACAGCATTCATCGTGCATTTTTAAAATAATTTAGTTATCTATAGTCAAATTGTAAAATCATATATTCATTTACAGGTTGTATTTCAAATATTTCTATCCTACTTCCTTTTAATCGGAATAAACTTGAAGGGCCGGATTCAGAAAGAAGTTACGTCGGCGTATCTTTTTTCTGTATTCAGAAAGCAAGATACTCCGAAATTTTGCTAAGATACGAGCGGCGTAAGTCTCTTACGCCGTCGTATCTTAGTTGCATATTTACGCTGGCGGCTAGGTGACACTTCGTAGATTTACGCGTTGAATATACAAATTAGTATCTATTTGTGTTTACGTAAGGCATCGGACCGGCGTAAATTTACCCCTGCTATATGAGGCGCAGGCAATGTTAAGTATGGACGTCGGGACAGCGTTGAATTTTCCGTTGTTTGCGTAAGTCGTTCGCGAATTGGGCTGTGCGTAAGTTACGTTCACGTCGAAATCAGTGACTATTTGTGACGTGATTTCGAGCATCCGCACTGGCATACGTCCATGGACGGCGCATGCACATGTCATTTACGTGGGGTCACGAGTCATTAACATACAACACGCCCCCTACCTGCCTATTTTGTATTACGCGGGCTTACGCCGGCCCATTTACACTACGCCGCCGTAACTTACGGCGCAAGTTCTTTCTGAATAAGGAACCTGCCTCACTAAGTTACGGCGGCGTAGTGTATCTGAGATATGCTACGCCCGCCAGGCCCAGACTGGGACAAAAAATAGGCCCGGGCATTTTAGACTGAGCAGCCCAGGGGGGGGGGGGGGCACAGCGGGGGTTAATGACGGGATGTGAGGTGAGATAAAGAAAGATAGATTGAAAGATTAAGATAAAAAGAAAGGAAGATACAGATAGAAGGGAAGGAAGGAAGATACAGATAGAAAGCAGGGAAGGAAGATATAGATAGAAGGGAAGGAAGATACAGATAGATAGAAAGAAGGGAAGGAAGGAAGATACAGATAGATAGAAAGAAGGGAAGGAAGGAAGATACAGATAGATAGAAAAAAGGAAAGGAAGGAAGATACAGATAGATAGAAAGAAGGGAAGGAAGGAAGATACAGATAGAAAGAAGGGAGGGAAGATAAAGATAAAAGATAGAAATAAATAAGGGGAGGAAGGAAGATAGATAGATAGATAGATATAGATAGATAAAAAGGAAGGAAGATAAAGATAAAGAAGATAAAGAAAGAAGGGAAGGAAGGAAGATAGATAAATAGATAGATAGAAAGGAAGGAAGATGGATAAAGAAAGAATGAATAATATAGAAAGAAAGAATGGAAGATAGATAGATAGATAAAGAAAGATAGATAAAGATAGAAAGCAAGAAGGGAAGATAAAGATAGATAGAAAGAAAAAAGGGAGGGAAGATCGATAAAGAAATAAAGATAGGTAAATATAGAAAGAAGGGAAGGAAGATAGATAGATAGATAGATAGATAGAAAGGAAGGAAGATATATAAAGAAAGATAAAGATAGAAAGAAAGCAGGGAAGGAAGGAAGATAGATATAGATAGATAGAACGCACACTGGCATCAATGGGCACAGTGGTGACAATGGGCACAGTGGCAACAATTAAAGGGCACAGTGGCATCAATTGGCACAGTGGCTGCGTTTGTTGGCATGGCACAGTGGTGACAATTGATGGCACTGTGGCTGTGTTTGATGGCATGGCACAGTGGTGACAATTGGTGGCACAGTGGCTGTGTTTGATGGCATGGCACAGTGGTGACAATTGATGGCACAGTGGCTGTGTTTGATGGCATGGCACAGTGGTGACAATTGATGGCACCGTGGCTGCGTTTGATGGCATGGCACCGTGGCTGCGTTTGATGGCATGGCACAGTGATGACAATTGATGGCCCAGTAGCAGCATTTGATGGGCCCAGTGGCTGCCTTTGATGGGCACAGTGAGGCTTAATAGCCGCCGGGGGCCGTTCGTGGCCCATGAGGGCCGTTTGCGGGCCGCAATCGGCCCCCGGGCCACGAGGGCAGTTTGCTGGCCATAACCGGCCCGCTGGCCGCCGCAGCCCACCGGGCATTTGCCCGATATGCCCTATGGCCAGTCCGGGCCTGACGCCCGCCTAAAGATAGGTGATTGTTTCTGAATCTGGCCCGAAGTTTGTAAACCTATTTTGTGAAAATCCCTACACAGTTACTGCTGTAGCACCCTCTAGTGTGTGCTAGAAGTAGAGTAGGCAAACCATATTCTGACTCATGCTGTAAATTTGTGAGTCTATAATGGGGTCAGGGTTATCGGAGTTAAAGGCTGGGTGCCTCAACAGCTCTCCTGTGCACAACCCCCCCCCCCTGTTTCTAGAGTGTTGGAGAACATTCTGCAGTGGCGTCACTAGGGTTGGTGTCACCCCGGTGAAAAAAAATTGGTGTCACCCCCTCCCTCCACTAACTACAGAACCCCATCCCGCAGTACAGACCCCCTCCACTAACTGCAGACCCCCTCCCGCAGTACAGACCCCCCAACAAGTACAGAATCCCTCCCTCAGTACAGACCCCCCCCACTAAGTACAGACCCCCTCCAGCAATTATAGACCCCCTCCCTCCTCAGTATAAACCCATATAGACCCCTCCATCAGTGCAGACCCCCATCATTATTAAAGGGGGCTCCCAGATTCTGACAAACAACACCCAGGGAAGAGGCCCTTGTCCTCATAAACATAGGGACAAGGTGCTTTGGGGTGGGGGCCCCCCTGCCCCAAAGCACTCACAACCCATGATGAGGGCATGTGGCTTGGTATGGTCTAGGAGGGGGCGCTCGCTCACCCCCCTTTCCTGACCTGCCGTGCTGCATGCTCGGATAAGGGTCTGGTAGGGATCCTGGGGGAACCCCCACAGCATTTCTTTTTGGTGTGGGGGTTCCTCTTAAGATCCATACCAGATTGAAGGGTCATTTAGAATTGAGAAAGAAAAACGCGGCTGAAAGCTAGCGTGGAGAAACGTGCATTGAATTCAATACAAAACGCAGCAAAAATCATGTTAAAAACGCTGTTTTTTTCCTGGCGTCTATACTAGCTTTACAGCCCATTTTTTTAAACTTAAGGTCGTAAGCATGAGGCCTTATTGTAAAACCTAACTTGTTTTCTAGTCCACACTACAGTATATTGCAAGTAGTATTTTTACTTATCAGGAACATTGTTTGTATTTATGCCTCAGGGGATAATTTGCTAACTCACAAGTGAAATTGTATGTGCATTGTGAGTTTGTTTGGCTCCACTTTAAAATGTCCAACTTTCACCCCCCCGCCAGTTGACTCACTGTGCCTTTATACTTTGTACCGCAGACTTTCACTGTGTGTAGATGCATGCATTTCATGTATTTATAGGGAAGCCTGCAGTGCAAACACGCTCTGCATACTGTAATGGAAATCTGAGTCTGTGGGTGGCAGATAAGGGTAGACACTTATGATGTAAAGCAGACTAATATGCGTACATTTCAAAAAGAATTTTCAGTGCTCATCTGATCTACAAATAAAAAATCACAAATATGAGATTAGAAACAAAAGACTGCGTTTACTAAACCTTCAAAATTAGGAGGGGTTAAAGCAGCCAGACTAATGTTTGGGTTTTTCAAACATATACAGATTTTATACAAAAAGGCAGTGCTATACCCCAAATGAATAACTAACAAGGTGAAAAATACAAATAACTCAATTAGCACAATAATAGTGTGTGTCAAAAACACCCAAAACCATACAAATTATAAAACAAGTTATAAAATCCAATTAGAAAATAAAGTTAACCAATAAAGTACAAAATAGTGGTGCAAACCACTCATGAAATGATGCAGTGCACCAAAAACTAAGTGCTTCTACCCAGTAGTGTATTTAGGTTTTGTGCTGCCCTAGGCCTACAGTAACTAAACGTATACACCCCCTAATTTAAATTTGACTCACTGCTTCCTGTCAAGACCACACCCCTTGTTGTTTATGACCCCCCCTGAAATTTTCGAGTGGGGACACTAGTTCTGAAGTCCGGGGGGGGGGGGGTATTTGATTCCCTTAATTTGCATAGATTTCCTCTCACTTCCTGTTTGGCTATGGGGCAGGAAGTGAAGGGAAATCTCTGCAATGGGACAGGGATGGTAAAAAATAAACTGACAGGGGCTATAACCCTCCCTTACTCTATCCAACATGAAAAAAATTAAAGTGTTGCCTATAGTTCTACTTTAAGCACAAATTTCTGATGATTTTATGGAGAGGACTAAAGTCCTGTACACACGATGGGATATCTGATGGAATCCAATCCGATGGAGTTTTTCGTCGGATATCCGATGAAGCTGACTTTCATCAGTCGTGTCCAACGCGGTGGCATAAAAAACAACGATGCGCTGAGAAAAATGAAGTTAAATGCTTCCGAGCATGTGTCAACTTGATTCTGAGCATGCATGGATTTTTGACCGATGGACTTCCACACAGACGATCTTATTTTCTATCGGTTTTTTATCCATAGTAACATTTTAAAACATGTTTTATTTTTTTTCACCAATGGAAAATAAACCGATGGGGAGTGATTCCTGTACAATTCATTCATTTAAATGGGCTGAAATTGCACTGGGCACACAAAAGGTAGTGCACCCTCCACTATCTGGTCGCTGACTTGACAAGAAAAACTCTCGAAACACTATTTTCATTTACTTTTTTTTCTGGTTGTCTTCAATAGGGAGGTTTCCCTTATTTCCTGTCCCTTCGACATCCATACAATAAATGGTAGGTGTGGTTGTCATTGGGAAACAAAGGAAAAAAAGGTGCGCTACCAAAATTAAGCGATAAAAATTACTCAATATTTCGAGCCATATATTTGCTTTTTTCTATTTGAGGTAAAATCTGTCTCGTTTTGTGGTAAAATGAATTGGCTCTGTTACATATACATTTGGGTAATCATTTATTGGTGAATTTCTGGTGTCACGTTCTCGTTGGTGTATATAACAATGCATGGTATGTGACTGATTCTACGCCTCCTTTCCCTGTTGATGCCCATTCGGGAGAAACGCAGCGTCGGGTGGCGCGAGAATCGCTGACGTCACCATGCCCCCAGCTGATCGGCCCGAGCCGAGGCTGTTTTTGTTTTGCACATGGTTCTTAGTTTACATTGACACTTTGTAACAGTGCAATCTTCGATGTCAGTTTCCTTTGTTTCTTTGTGTGAAATAAAGAGCAACATTTTAACTAAATACTGCACCATGAAGCTCTCTTCCTCCTTTGAAACCCACACGTTCCCAAATTAACCTATGATGCTGCTGTACCTTGGAGATAACAGCAGATTCCTTTTTGGACTTCCCACGGAGGAGACGATCGGGGATTGATCGGCTTGATTCAATTGAGGACATTACAGTCTTTGAGCCTTTACGATCCCAGGGGGGGTCCGACGGAGCTGGTAAGAGGCCACTAGACTGTTCCGTTTCGTATCGTTCCGTAGGTTTGTTTCCATACGTTTTTTGTAAGACGCCCGTTTTCCCATTCGTTCTCGTTTTTCGTACGACGCGATTTTTTCGTATTCCGATCGTTTCGGATTTTCGTTACCGTTTTATTTTATACATGCGGGATGGTTCGTTATTCTGTTTAATTTATTGTCGTTTCTTGTTAGACAATAATTTTTGTGAATTTTCGTCATTTTGTACTTTTGTAAATATATCGCAGGATTTGCGGCACTTTCAACACGCGGCTCATCCATAGTAACTATTGTTAAGCCCCATACACTTGGTCAGACTTTTTTAACAGCAAACATAAAAACGATCGTTTTCCGATCGTTCTCAGAAAATTTGTTCGTTTTTAAACTCCATCAGAAAACCATTTTTGGGTTCAAAAGTCTGGCCAACTGATCTCCCTTCAGATGAAAATCCACAGAAAAATTTATTTGGCTTTACTCAGCACAAAAAAGCTGAGTAGTTTCACTAACTACACTCACTGCATTCTGCAAATCTTTTGTTTATACTATAAACAAAAGATTTGCATTCTGTATTCAAAGACAATACAGAATGCCAATCTTTTGTTTATACTATAAACAGAAGATTTGCATTTTGTATTCAAAGACAATACAGAATGCCAATCTTCTGTTTATACTATAAAACAGAAGATTGTATTTTGTATTCAAAACACAGAATGCCAAACAGAAAAGGCATTCAAACAAAATACAGCATGCAAATCTTTTGTTACAGATTTCATTTTAGTTCTTTTGCCGTTTCTGTTTTAACGTATTTCCATCGGATCGTTCGTTCATATTTACGGTAGTTCGTTATGCGGCTCATTCGTAATCCCATCGTTTTTGTATTTTGGTGCTTTAATTTTTTTGTATGTACACATTATCCCGCGGGTACGAAAATTAAAATTTTTGTACGAAAATAACATTCGTACGAACGGGAATGCACATATCTAGCGTCCACCCATTTCCTTTATACGTGTGGATTCCTTGTACAAAAGTTACCTGCATCTATTTGGTCTTCCACTCATTTTTCACAGCACATTTTATATTGTATTATGTGTGGAGTAGGATTAGGACATTCCATTAGTTCACTTGTTTCTACATCTGGACATTAATAAGTAATTTTTATCGCTTAATTTTGGTAGCGCACCTTTTTTTCCATTGTTTTCTATATGCTTAAAGCCCAGTATTAGGCTTTTCCTATTGTGGTGCTGCACTGTCAATTATTTTTGTTTCAATTCACTTTCACTTGCATAAGTGCACTTTGTTTTTTTGGGATAGCGCAGATTGCCTCTGCTATACAGTGGTTGCCATTGGGACAGAAAGGCACAGACATCATTAAAAACATTTTAGAAGTCTAACTGTCTTCCCAATCTACAAATCTACAAAAAAATATCTGGGTTTCTTCTTTGTCTCTGGCGCAGAGACATCCCATAACTTCCTGTCTTGGCAGGAAGTGAATGGATTTTTTTTTTCAAGCCACTAGTTATAGGCTATACAAATTGTATTTACAGATAAAAAATAATTATGGAATTAAATTACCTGAGCTGCCCATGGTACCAGAAAATATTGTGATTGCGATTAGTTGCCAGAGGTTACAGCATATCATTACTGTTCACTGACAGGTTGCTAGAGGTTACAGCTCATCATTACCGCTCACTGATTAGTTGCTAAGAGGTTAGAGCACATCATTACTTCTAACTGGTTTCTAGAGGTTAATGCACATTGTTACCATTCACTGATTGGTTGCTAGAGGTTACAGAACATCCTTATTGCTAACTGGTTTCTAGAGGTTATTGCACATCATTACCATTCACTGATTGGTTGTTAGAGGTTAGAGCACATCATTACTGCTAACTGGTTTCTAGAGGTTACTGCACAACCTTACCACTCACTGATTGGTTGCTAGAGGTTATTGCACATCTTTACTGCTAACTGGTTTCTAGAGGTTACTGCACAACCTTACCACTCACCGATTGGTTGCTAGAGGTTATTGCACATCATTACTGCTCACTGATTGGTTTCTAGAGATTACTGCAAATCATTATTGCTCAGGGATTGGTTACTAGAGGTTACTGTACCTCATTACCTCTGCATCAAATTAAGGGTGTGGCAAAATTGCACTTACATTGAGGTGTACACTATGTACAAAGTGTAGGGTTGAGGTGCACACTACATAAAGAGTGCATAGTTGAAAGGTGCATTACAAACAGAGTGCAGGGTTGAGGGGTGACCAATGTACAGAGTGCAGGGTTCAGGGGTACACTAGGTATAGAGTGCAGGGGTGAGGGGTGCACTACATGCAGAGTGCAGAGTACAGGGGTGCACTGCTTGCAGGGTTTGGGGGTGCGCTAGATGCAGAGTACAGGGGTGCAGTATTCCCATATCTCCTCTGTAGCTCTAAACAGGTAACCTGTAAAAAAATATTAGAGCATTGCCTATGGAGATTTTTGAGTACCGAAGTTTGGTGCAATTCCACATGCGTGCGCAATTTTCACACGTGACATGGTAGGTATCTATTTACTCAGTGTAACATCATCTTTCACATTGTACAAAAAAGCTGGCTAACTTTACTGTTTTTTTTATTATTATTTAATGAAACAAATATCATGTAACATAAACAGGTTGCAAGGACCGCCATTTTATTCCCTAGGATCTCTGCTAAAAAAAAAATCTATAATGTTTGGGGGTTCTGAGTAATTTTCTACCAAAAAGAATTATGATTTTTACATGTACGAGCTAAGTGCCAGAATTGCCCCGGATGGGAATTGGTTAAGCAGCAAGGCTTGCATTTTCCATAGAGATGTTCATGTAAGAATAAAAAATGAGTTCTAGTAATAGACTATTGAAACCACAAAATGATATTATTATATTCATAAGTTTTGATGCAGCCTGACTGAATGACTGAGTATTAGCAGCCAATCGGTCTGAGGAACATCAGCAATCGACTAACCCGTGGATGAGAATAGAGATGTATGATAATCACAGTATTGCTCTCAGCCGTAGTTATCTACAAGGAGTTTCTGCTATCTTGAACAAAAAAAAAATATATACTTTTAAACTTTCTGGTTTCACAAAGGTTTCTTGCAATGCATGCCAAAAAGGTATAAGATTGATGTGCATGGGAAAATAGTTTTATCTAAATGGAACTTACTTCTGATAAACTACAAAAGTGTATGTATTGGTAGGTTACATTCTGAATTGCTTTCTGTTTTCTAATTCCATGTGCTCCAGATATTCAGGCTAATGCTACTGACATATAAATGATGTACACATTTTTATTTATGGAGAAATACATCAACAGAGGCCACTGCTCCTTTTTGAGCACATTTTATAGTGATATTAAATATATAAAGAGATTTAGTTGATGTAAAATCAGCCAATACTATTTATCACAGAGGTGTTCATATATTGTATTGCATTGCATGAATGCCTCTGGGGGTAATCCCAACCCTGATGCCAACCCCCACCCTTGCAAAAAAAAAAACTGTTTCTGCTATTAAGTGTTTTGTGATAACTGTATAGGAAAAATTTTCCCCTTTGTATTTGTAGCACCTGTAAAAGCAGTAGGTGGCTGAGAGTCTAGGAAGTGCAGAGGTACTGTATATAGAAAAAAGGGGGTGAGTTTCCGCGCCAGTGAGATTGTAATAATAGTGTTGTATGAAATACGAATAAACAAATAAAAAAGCTGCTCCTCAAAAACAATATCGTTATTACATTACCATAAAGTGAACAATGCAAAGGGTGAGAGTGGAGGGCGCTAGTGGGACTATCACCTAGTGTGACTGGGTCCTAATTGACTGAGACACCTTATAAGGAAGGTCCTCAGATTGCAAAGTGCTAATTGCTAAGATTTTTTTAAGAGTTTGTTCTTTGCACCTCTAACCACATGTTGGTTTTCAATCTGGACTCACTCTCGATATTCATTTAAGAATTAATTATTATCCCTGTATTGTATTGTTCAATTATAATTTATATTGGTGTTGGTGTACATTATAAAGAGGGGGATGTTAACCCATAGGGAGACCAAGAAATGTTATCCCCAATGGGCAACAAAGGAGCTACCAAGGCAGGGATGGACAATAAATTAAAAAAATTTAATTTCATATAAATGTAAATATACAAGTTTTCAGAATATTGTAGTCAGATAAATATTAAATACAAGTTGTATGTTAAAAACCCCAATGTGACCCTGCTTATCGTGGCCGGCCAATACTGCACTAATGAACCAAGTTCATATCTCGTGCAACAAAACAACATACATAAGACACCGACAAATGACAAACATAAAAAACATATAACTAAGGTGATCCGGACACCGAGTGGGTTACCGCTGCTGGGAATTCCTGACGGTAATTGCCGTATAAGTTGCTATCTAAAGAGATGTGGTTGTAGTATAGGGAATAACCAGCAGCGGTACCCCTGCAGGAAAAAGGGGGGAGGAAGAAGGAAAAAACAAGGGGGGGGAGGGGAGTTGCAGCACCAATCAGTATGTGAGATGAAAAAAAGTGTCCATCAAGTTTGAATGAACTCAAGTCTTATTAAATTCCAAAGATGGATATATAAGATATCTTATTAGATTATCATTGAGTCCAAATTGATAGGTATCTTTGTATAACCTCAACAACAGCAAGATTCCTTAATAATATTCTGTAATTGTCCAATATATATAGGGCGTTTAGCTGTTGAGTGTTAAGTTTCACTGAAGACCATATTAGCATATATGAAAATTCATATCACCAAATGAAAAGAAATAATTCATTTTAATTGGCCCCCGAACTTCTTGATGTGAGCAATTGCATAGACTGTTGATAAAGTAATTGGAACGATCTTACCAGGCTTCAAGTAGGGAGATCTAAAGGTAGGTGGCTGAAGTTAATTCCCCGTGTTCTGCGTAGTAAATGTTTTGCTGACAGCAATTGTTGTTTATTTAACGCAGCTGTTTTAGGCAACACGTGCAGGGGATAATCAAGCCGTTTGTATGATCCAAAAGTCCGTCTATGGTATGGTGTACATCTATTTCGTTCGGCCAATTCACTGGTCCCACTATGTGGGAATACGGTCCTCAGGTCTTCTCATATTATTGTGCTGAGAAATTTGTCCTCCGTAAACCTTTTCCTTCAAAGACCCGCGCCAGCAGGGGTTTGTCTGAGCGGCGTCCGACACCGAGTGACGTCAACGCGTTTCGCAACGTGAGTCACGTAGCTTCATCTGGACGTTGAGGGAGAGACGTGCATCGCTCCTTTATATGCTATCGGTGCACGTTCCTCCCACATTGGTAAGTGAGAAACAAAAAATACAGGAGTTCTGATAAATAGACTATTGGTGCTTGCTGCATGTTGACAGATTTCATTCTTTACCAGCATAAATACTACCGAGACATATAACAAATAGGAGATACCTAGTATACATAGCATCTATTACACCACATCCCCCGATCATACGTCACATATCATGCGACGGAGAGGACAAGGTAGGGGGAGGGGAGGGGGGGGGGGATGCCGCGCCGCGGCAGGATGCGGGTGGGGGCACCGGGTCAAAATAAAAGGGGAAAGAGGGGGGGGGAATTATTCCCCCCACCCCCCTCCCCCCCAAAAAACCCCACCACAGCCCGTGGTTGCCGTATAGGCACACCAAAAATTACTGTGCGGCTCAAAAATAATGCTCTGTTGCCAATAAGCATACACCGATGAGGGTTGAAAACCATCTTAAAGTAAACAAACAAAACAAAAATCAATAATTAGCATTAAGTTTAAGGTACCGTGCCTTAAGACCACCTGCACTAAGAAGTATAATGTGTAGGTATAAAGGGATAATAAGAAAGGGGCGGAGCAAAGCAAAAAAGCAGCTCAATATAAAGCTAACCAAAAAAGGTAAGGATATGTTTTTTCTCTCCTCCCCTCCCTCCCTCCCCGTCCCCCCAGACATCCGCCAAGAGACAGAGAAAGATGCTAAATGGTTAAATACTGAAAGGTGACCTCGAGGTTTTTTACGGCTCCAGAAATGGTTGCATGCTTAATTCAGTGTTCATGCCAAAAGGCACCAATGATTTGAGGGTAAAAATCCACCATTTTTCTTTCTGGAGCAGTATTCTGTCGAAATCTCCTCTCCTATGGGGCAAGTTTAACATGTAAATACCTTTGACTTTCATGCCATCTGGTTTGCCCTGATGGCATTGTAGAAAATGTTGCGCAACCGGACTTTCCTGTTTCTTTTCTGCATCACTCTTTTTTTCCTTTTCTTTCTTGATTTCTCTAAGGTGTTCACCTATTCGAATCCTGAGTTGTCTCTTGGTTTTACCAATATAAATCTTCGGACAAGGGCAGGTGATCATATAGATGACCCGCTCCGAAGAGCAATTAATGAGATCTTTGATCTCATATTCTTTGGTACTCATAGAGTCCATGAAGGTGCAGGTTCGGTCTACAAACGGACAGACTTGACATTTTGAACATGGGAACATGCCCTTGCTACGGGGATAATCAGACAGCCAGGTCTTATTGGTCTGTCCAACATATTCCGATTGCACCAGCATGTCACCCAGGTTTTTTGCTCTACGAGCTACCATCTTTGGGCCTACTCCTACAATTCCTGACAGGTTTTTATTGCTAGTAAGTATACCCCAGTGTTTTTCCAATATTTTCCTCACCTTGTCCCATTGGGAACCATAGGTGGTTATCAATCTCACTGGACCATACTTACTTTTTTCTTTCCTTTTGTTGTTATATGTATTTGGAAGAAGCAGGCTTTTTCTATCGCGTAAGGCTACCTTACGTTTCGCCGTTTTAATTTGCGTATGGGAATAACCCCTTTCGCGAAACCTGGCGTATAGATCTTTCCCCTCAATGTGAAACATGGCGGGGTCGGAGCAATTACGCTTAATCCTCACATATTCCCCTGTGGGAATACCATTTTTTTGCCACTGGGGATGGTGGCTATCAGCCTGTAAAAGGGTATTCGCGGCAGTGTCCTTCCTATAGGTGCATGTTGTGATCATACCATCTCTGAGGCCGATTTTAAGATCTAAAAAGGGAATTTGGGACCTGTCAAAAGTGTATGTGAGCCTGATATTACGATCGTTTGAGTTCAACTGATCAACAAAAACATGTAAGTTGTCGATATTCCCCTTCCAGATCACAAATACATCATCGATGTATCGCAGCCACGTATGTACGTGGCCGCGATACAACGGCGACATAAATACGTCCTCCTCCTCCCATAGGCCCAGATGAAGGCATGCATAGGCCGGAGCCCATGCTGCGCCCATGGAGGTACCTTTAATCTGTTGGTAAAAACATGATGCGAACTGAAAAAAATTGTGAGATAATGCAAAATCAAGGAGATCTAGAAGGAACTCATTCTGATGGCCCAGAGATGGAAAATGTTTTTCCAAAAAGAAGCTGACTGCTCCTATGCCAGAGTTGTGAGGGATTGATGTATAGAGCGATTCCACGTCTATTCCTATCAACCATACCTCCTCCTCTACTTTTATTTCCATTAGCTTGGACAAGACGTCCCGAGTGTCCTGGACGTATGATTTTAGACTGAAAACCATTTCTTTCAACAGGGAGTCCAGATACCCACCTACTCTGTCCAAGGGACCTCGAATTGCAGAGACGATAGGTCTCCCAGGGGGGTTTTTTAGGGACTTGTGCAGTTTTGGAATACAGTAAAAAGTCGGGATGTTATAGTCATCTACCGAGAGATATTCATATTCACATTTGAGCAGAAGTCCTGCTTCTACTGCGTCGTCCAACTTGCTATTAAGTTCCTTTACCACACCGGGAAAGGGGTCTTGTTCAAGTTTGCGGTAGGTGTTATGATCACCCAGCAGGCGTTTTACTTCAGTCTCGTAGTCACCACTGTTCATCAAGACAACATTCCCCCCCTTATCGCTTTTTTTTAAAATAATATTTTTTGCTTTTTTAAGTTCCATGAGGGCCTTACGTTCCATTTTGGAAAGGTTGTCATGGTCGTTCATTTGCCAGGACAGACCTTCCAGATCTTTTTTAACCACTTCAAGGAAGATATTGATCCAGCGATTTTTATTAAGTGGGGGCATTTTAGTTGACCTAATATTTAAGTTGGCTCGTCGTATTGATGGATTACTGGCCTGGACATCCTCATTTTCATCTAACAGGGAATTCAAAATTGCTAATGCCTGTTGGTCATCCAGGTCAAGTTGTGGATTTATTTCAGCTCCCCTATCATCTTGTTGATACAAGGATCGAAAGAAGACCTTTCTCAGGAAGAGGACCACATCTTTGTATACAGTAAATTCCTCCATATTAGAGACAGGGGAGAAAGACATACCTCGTTGGAGTAATTGGATATGCCTAGGTTCAAGGGAAAAAGATGATAAATTAATCACCTTTTTGTCCTTAGTGGATATTATGTTAGAAGATTGAGGATTTATGGATTCTGACTCCTCGTCCGATATCCTCCCCTTCCTCGTTTTGTGAGTTTTCCTCTTTGGGCTGTCTCCAGTTGTAAGTCTCCCTGTGAGGGGACACGGGGCACACTGCCTCCTGTCCCCTCTTTCTCTAAAAAAGTTACTGTGCGCTGTAGGCTCTCTCCTCCTTGTTCAGGTGGGGAGCCTCCTTTTCTATTTCGCGAATGTGACCCTGCCCCCCTTCTTGAAGAACCACTCCTTCCCCTTCGAATGGTCAGGTCGAATACCTGTCCATTCTCAAAGTCCAAGAGATCTCGTCTATACTTGGATTGTTTAGTTATTTTAAGGTTTTTTTGTGCCTTTTCAATCTCCCTCTTTAAATTATCATTTTGTTTAGTAAACTCCTCCTCTTCTTTTAGTAAGTCTAGGGTTTTAGCACTTTCTTCTATCTGGGTATGTAGTTCTATTAGTTGGGTTTTTTCTTCCTCCACTATTAAAGCCATAACCGCTAGGCCATGGTTAATACATAGATCTTTCCATTTGGAAAGGAATCTTTCGTTATGAAGATGTTCTGCCGGGACAATTCTGTCCCTTAGACCTCTTGGGACTATTTTGTGATCAATATAGGTTTCAAGAAAAGAGATATCCCATTTCCTATTCAGATGTTTAGTTACCAGTTTTTTATGTTCCTTAAACCCGTTTTTTATTTCCTCATCTTTGTTGAGAAGTTGGGAGGCATCTTTATCAAATGCCTCTCTAATTTCTAGATCTATATCCTCTCCCAACGTAAATGCCATTTATTGTGTTAACTATAATAGAGAAAAATAATTTTAATAGAGGATTAATTCCTCCCACTTCTAAACAATAATAAAGAGGGAGGGAGAGAGAGGACGATTTTTTTGTGCGTATTGTCTATTGATTTATTTAATCTCCTGGAATATGCCCTGGTCAGTATAAAATGCAAAAAAAGAAAAAAAAAACCCGTGTATATAGAGGCCGGGAGGAAGCAGATACAGATTGGGTTTTTTTGAGGGGTGAGTGTGTTCAGAAGGATCACAAGAAAATCCAGATACTGCATTGGTGTACATTACCCAATCTTAGCAATTCGCACTTTGCAATCTGAGGACCTTCCTCATAAGGTGTCTCAGTCAATTAGGACCCAGTCACACTAGGTGATAGTCCTACTAGCGCCCTCTACTCTCACCCTTTGCACTGAATATACTCGAGTATAAGCCGACTCGACTATAAACCGAGGTACCTAATTTTACCATAAAAAACGTAGGAAAACGTATTGACTCGAGTATAATGCCTCGTACACACGATCACTTTTTGTGATGAAAAAAAATGAAATTTTACTTCATGAAAAAAAAACGACATTTTTTAAACTTCATTTTCAAAAATGATGTTGCGTACACACCATCATTTTTGGAAAATGATGAACAAAACGACGGCACTCTAAAGGGGAATTTCTATTTGCCTTGAGGCTGCTTTTAGCTGGTTACTTGTTAGTAAAAGACGATTCCTGCTTTTTTGTCTGTTACAGTTTGATGAATGTGCTTACTCCATTATGAATGGTAGTTTTACCTCCCATCTCCTAACTTGCTTCTGGGCATGTGCAGGTTTAAAACGTCATTTTGTACACCCTTTTGCCCTAAAAAAAAGGGCTGAAAAACTTGGCTTGTACTCGAGTATACAAGGTACGTTTATTTTCAGAGGGAAGTCTACCATGAAATTCTTATCTTGCTCAGAAAAGTACCCAGTGCAAAAGATCACTATGCTAAATAACACAACGACAAAAGCACAGTGGGGTAGATCATGTAAATCATCACCTACTAGAGTGAGTGTGTGATGAATAGCTGAACCTGTACAAAGGGCATCAAATCATTCTCAAACATCAATGCATAGATCAGCCAGAAGAAAAAAACCTGTAGCATATAATAAAATGTTCAAGGACTTTTCTTGGTGGATGATGAAACCATGCTACGGTATAGATATCCAACTTGGGGCTGTAGAATTCAGAGACGAAGCCTCTTTAAAACTGAAGAATTCAAAAGCCCTCATCAAGAAGAGAGGTAGGTATCATCCAACATATGGAAAGGTTCACCTGGGGGGTTTTAATGCAGCAAGATATATCAATCAAAGTATGAAAATTTATATAAAAAAGTATTTATTAGACTAAATTACAAATACATGTTAATATTAAAATGTAGACTCTGGTTGGTTGTAGGGATAGAATACATATTTCATGATACAGCCAAGCAACTATATATATTTATACAGCAATACATAAGTGGTAGAACTGTATGGAGAACTGGCGCATTTTGACCTATTATATCATGGTCTTCTAGGGGATAGTTGTCTCCTAAATAAATATATTAAACATCTCAGTTTTTGAAGATATTTTACGAGCACAATGCTGTTATATTTACTGCTGAAGGATGAAATAGATGACCTTGCATCCAGATATTTTAAAATTTGTTGTATGATCCAGTGGACTCCATGGCTGTCCTCGCTTCTCCAAGAGAGGAAATCGGCCCGAAGAGGCTTACAAAAAACCACACTCCTTGAGGGGAGAAACGAAAAGGACGTCACTTGTAGCGAATTAATATCCCTGCATGTGCGCACTGCCATGACATCACCCATTTTGCAGCGGAGATGACGCCAGTGGTTGGGGCTATCGCTTGCCGAGGGAACCATACAGGGGCCATATCCTTCGTGGTCAGGAGCCCTCCTTACATCGGAATCCACAGAGTTCCCCTTCACACTGGGAAATCTGATCTAAAGAATGATGTGGACTCTGGCATCATCTTTATATACACTGTAAGGGGGGGATTTTAACACAAAGGGGATGTCTGTGGACTGGGATGTAGGGTGGCCTCTGATGTGAGGGGGTATCTGGTTATCACAGAGTCCAGAGATCCCACTTACATCAGCGTTCCCCTGTACCCCAGTGTCTGCAGAGTTCCCCCTTAAAGCAGTGTGCCAGACAATAAGTATTTTTAGACAGAGGTCAGGTCAGCCATGGCAGCCCTGTAACAGCACAGAGCCTTTTACTTTATATGACCTCCCTCCACAGTATGTGTGAGCACTTCCCCACCTTCATGAGACTACAAATTCCAGCATAGTACGCTGTGCTCTTATTTCTCTGCTGCTCCCTAGTGTGACTGAGAATAATGACTGCACTGATATACAAGAGGATACCCTCTCTCCCTGCCTGCTGCAGTGCTGCACAAACCCAGCCACTGCCAGAGTCTGTGCCCCCACTACCCCCTTACCAGAGACCAGGGCCACTGTTAGATATCATGGGGCCCCCTACAGCCTACCTGATGGGGCCCATGACCCCACCCCTGGGTCCATCCCTGGCCCTGCCCTAACCTCAAAAAATAATTCAGCTGTCTTCAAGTGATATTTGTCATCCCTTGCGATACCTTGGGTAGTGATTTATCCTCTTTATGGAGAAATCTGGGGTATATTAGGCCCATTGATCCCTCCTCTGCCCTCCAAGGCTCATTGGCTGCTTTCTTAGCTGGTACCAGCCAGGTAAATGCAGAACCGATACTGGAAGTGATAAAATCTTCATAACTTATGGCCTCAGTTGTCACAAAGGAAAGGAAGAAACTGATGTTCCTCCTCCTTCTTTGTGTGCCGCCAATCTGACCAGATGGAATGGGAGAGCCTTTATTGCCATTAACTACATACAAGCAGGAAATTAGCGCCTGGATTACTGTACAGATGTAAAAGAAATACACAAGCGGGACCAAGATTTTAGTAAGAATATTGTATATTTAAACAATATTTGTTTTGCCCTGATTTCAAAATTAAATTCTTAATTATTTTTCTATTACCAAATGCCTGTAAAAGCTGCATTTTTTAAGCCTAGTGTGCATTGCTTTACAGTACAAGCAGGTAGAGAGGTCAATGTGACTTGTTTCACCCCTTTTGCTGTCAGAGCAATTTCATAATTTTTTGGACATATGTTTAAAAATAATTTTAGATCAAAAGATTTACGTAAAACCTGCACTTAAGTATTATATACTTTCTGAAATCAGACTCACTATAGAATAAAATAGTGGTAGTTCCATTTTTTATTTCTTTTTTGTCACACAATATAAGTGTAATAGTTTATAAAACACCAACATTTCAGGAAAAAATACACTAAAATTAATTTTAGGGCACATAAATCTAGATTTTCCTAGCTTGTGACGGAAAATATTAGTTATATGAAGACAGGAGGCGAATATCTTATGCATTATCTTTCTTTTATTAATGCACATAGCAGAAATTCAACTTTCTTAGTGAATTCAAGTAGAAAAACATTTTTTAAACTGAGAAAAAGAGAAAAACTACAACACCCAGCAGCCCTCTGGCTGGATCTGCCAATCATGAGGCAGGACCGCTGGTATATAAGGGGCTGCCTCCTTAGAACCCTCCTCTTTCTTGAAGCGAATCAGCAGGAACTCTGGAACAGGAATCAGCTCGAAACAACCGGAACCCTGGAACTGGAACTCCGGCACAGGACTCAGCTGACGGCAACCGGAACTCCAGATCTGGATTCAGCTGGAACCGTCACTTCCGGTCTGTGATGAACCAAATCCCATGGAACGAACAGGAACAGAAATCCCAACGGGATAGTGATAACAAAGCTCCGGAACATATCAGCCTCCGACTTGCAGGATGCGTGTTTCAATAGCCTAGAACAAGAGAGATAACACCGTGATAGGGTTGGGTCGGGAGGGAAGATATTCGCCTCCTGTCTTTATATAACTAATATTTTCCGTCACAAGCTAGGAAAATCTAGATTTATATATCAGACAGGAGGCTCATATCTTATGCAAGTTCAAAGCTATAACAATATATACACATGATAATAACAAGCAAAATAACCTATAGAACCGACATAGATATGTGTTCCTTCGGTCTAAAGTAGAATTGGTGGAAGGTGGTCTCTGAAGACCAGTCTGCCACCATCAGTAAATCCGAGAGAGAGCCTCCCGCGGTGACGACCTTAGTAGCCATCGCCCCTCTGGAGGAGTGGGCACCAAACAGGGATATGTCGATCCCTGCCATTTCCATGACAGAATGTACCCATCTGGCTAACGTAGCCGAGGAAACCGGGAGATGAGGTTTGACGTAGGAAATGAGGAGTTGGAGAACTGCGATGATCGCAAAGGGGCTGTCAAATACTCATAACGTCTGTAGACAGCGGACCACACACAGGCGTGGATGCGCAGGGAAGAACGGGTAAAAAAACGATTGAAGTCCCGTCTTTGTCCTACGCACGATCGAAAACTTGACTCCTTGAGGCGAGAATTGACGCCTGGAGATGTCCAAAGCCTTGACGTCTCGTGATACTCGTTTGATGGATATCAGACACAAGAGGACGGTAAGCTTGAAAGACAATAACCTCAACGACAGAGCGTCGTTGTCCTCCCATTCCGAGAACATGGTCATGACCTTGGTCACATCCCAAGTGTGCTGGTACTTGGGGCGTGGGGGGCGTTTAAACTTAACACCCTTCAAAAGACGGCACACCAACGGGTGTTTACCTACTGGTAACGAGTCTACAGGGGAGTGGTAGGCTGAGATCGCAGAGCGATAGACGTTAAGGGAGCTATAGGACCTCCCAGAATCAAAAGAATCCGCCAGATAGTTGGCCACTACAGACACAGGCACCTGAACGGGATCAACCTGTCGTTGATCACACCAACGAACCCAGAGTCGCCAGGCTGATCGATATGCCGATCTAGTCCCGGGGGCCCAGGCCAAGGCAAGGAGATCCCTAGCTGATCTTGAAAGGTCGCTGTCTGCGTCCAGGCACCCCGAAACCAACCATGCGAGGAGAGGTAGGTTGTGATTTGTGATCAGGGGATGCAGATCCCCGCTCAGACTGGCGAGGAGATGAGGGAAGTGAGGAAGTAGCCTGGGGAAATCCACAGTCATCCCCAGAAGGAGGGGAAACCATGGCTGTGTCGGCCACCACGGAGTGATCAGCACGACTGATGCTCTCAGGTTTGCTATGTGAAGGAGAACCCTGAGGATCAACGAGAAAGGGGGAACGCATAATGTGTCCCCTTTGGCCTGGTTTGGCGGAGGGCATCCACAGCGTGCGCCTCCGGATCCGGCCTTCCGCTGTAAAAGCGCGGGAGCTGATGGTTGAGATGGGAGGCGAACAGGTCCATAGAGAATGGACCCCATAAATGAGCAAGGGCCAGGAATACTGAACCGTCTAGCCGCCAATCGCTGGAATCGGTCAGGTAGCGAGAATTCCAATCTGTCACTGTATTCGAAGCACCTGGGATATATTCCGCTACCGGAACGATGTTGCGTTCCAGGCAGAAGTGCCAGAATTCTTTCGCTAGATCCGCTAGGATGCTGGACCTGGAGCCCCCCAAGCGATTGACGTACTGGACTGCGGTTACGTTGTCCATACGCAATTATATAAAGGGAACATCTTTGGTATATGATCTTAAGTTTGTTGCCACCACCCCTGGTGAACAAGAAAAAGAAAATTTGAGGAATCCCCCGAAGTGGGGCTTTGAAGGCAACAGAGATTTGGAAAATAGTATACAAAAATATATGATTTTATTTGTAAATAATAAATAAAGTAACAAAGCACAAAAATTTAAAAGAAACAATGAATATGCAACTTAGAAATGATCCAAGTAGTAAGTACCAGGCCCTACGCGTTTCGGGTATTCCCTTCTTCAGGGGCCGAAGTCTGTGTGGGATCTAATACATTTTTTACAGAAAAAGGGGTAAACATATTAGGGGAAACTTATAATGCATAGACAGGAGGCAAAATACATATAAAAGTGCAATTTGACAAACTCATACCAATCAAGATGCTTTCAAAATTGCAGATCATTAAATAGTGTATCAACCATGGCGCGGGGATTTACGCAACAACACACATACGCAACAACACACAGCAGTTGGATGTGTGCGGCAGAAGACTCCTGATGGCAAAGAATGCCGCCAGGAGCTCTAGCATGTTGATGTGTAGCAGAGACTCCCTCCTGTGGATGAGAGACCGCACCGAGCGCCCCAGCCGTGGCGACTTGCATGCGACTCTATGACGAAGTCTGGAGTGGAGCTGAAGATGGTCTTGCCGTTCCATTCGACGGCATGACGTAACCACCACCATAGTTCCACTATGGCTTCTGCGTCCAAAGAGACTTCGTCTGCATAGCGAAGCCCCTGGCGAAGATGTAGAGCCTTGAGTCTCTGGAGGGCTCGATAATGGAGAGGGGCTGGAAAAATGGCCTGGATCGAAGCCGATAACAGGCCGACTAAGCGAGCCAGTCCGCGTAAGGACACCCGTTGCTTGTTCAGCACGATCCTGATCTCTTTGCGGATGGTAGCCAATTTGGCCTTGGGTAGTCGGAGGACCGCTCGGTTGGTGTCCACCAAGAATCCCAAAAATTCCATCTCTTGGGATGGGGAGAGAATAGATTTCTTGTGATTTATGAGGAATCCCAGGTCCTGTAGCAATCTGACTGTCCAGGAGGCATGCTCGTCTGCCTGGTGAGTGGAACGAGCCATTATGAGCAGGTCGTCCAAGTAGATGATCAACCTCACCTCTCTGCTCTGCAGGGCTGCCACCACCGGCTTCAACAATTTGGTGAAGCACCACGGGGCGGAGGAGAGACCGAAAGGAAGGCAAGTAAACAAAAGATAATGTGGATGGAAAAATGTGTGCCTAAGTATGATAGAATATAAATGAATATAATATACTGTGTGATGAAAAAGTATGTGTAATTGGAATTCTGATTATTTTTTAAATAAATATCCAACCATACACAATATAAAAAATTTCTCCACAAATGTGAGAAAAAAGGTCCAAACATAAAAAAGCGTCCAAATACAAAGCAAGTGCTGGGAGGTTGGATGGATGGGAACCGAATCAAATGGACTTAAGCTATCCACATAAGCTGGAACATCACTATCGACCGTGGAGTCCCGGTGACAGGGATGTACATCTGACGTAAGAGATCCCATTGAAAATGGTATGAAGGAAAAAGAAGGAGCAGGCAGTGGATTCCCTCCATTTTGAAATGTCGGTATACGACATGTTGATTGAGATTTCTCAAGTTTATCACTGGGCGATAGCCGCCACCCTTTTTTCTGACTATGAAGAGGTTGCTGAGGAAACCCGGAGAGAGTGGGTCCACCTCTACCACAGCTTGTTTGGTCAGAAGGTCCTGTAACTCGTTGTCTATTAGTACGGCGTTCAAGTTTGAAAACCGTATGGGATGAGGGACCATATCCATGTCTGGTAGTGAATATAATTCTACCTGATAGCCCGCTACAGTACTAAGTATCCATGCGTCTGCCGTAATCGCAGACCAGGCGTGGATAAAATGTCTCAGTCTTCCCCCTATAGGTATGTGAGAAAAATTGAGGTGTGTTGTACTCACCGGTGGTAGGACGGGAGCGGGGGTAGCTTCTCCCTCCTCGTCCTCTCCAGGGGCGTCCGCAGGGAGGAAAGAAGGGCGCCGGTACTGGGTAGGGCTGCAAGAGCTTGGTACTGAGCGGGAGCCCTATAGTATGGCCTGTTAGGGAAGTAGCGGCCAGCATAGCGGCCCTTGTTTCTGCCGGCCTTGGGAAAAACCTTAGCGGTATTGGACTTTTTTAATGATGTTTGAGCTTTATCCAAGCTGAAGTAAAGCCCTACCATTTTATTAATGTCCTTAATTAGCGTGTCCCCGAATAACATGCCTTCTGCGGCCGGGCCGGGTTCTGATTCAGCCAGGTGGGACAGCTGGGGGTCGAGCCTCATTAGGATTGAGCGGCGGCGCTCCATTGAACATGCAGTGTTCGCGCAGCCTAGGAGGCAAACTGCTCGTTGGGCCCAGCCCCTAATTTGGGATAGGTCTACTGGCTGTTCAGAGGTGGTAGCCTGCTCACTGAGGTTCAGGATTTTAGTGATAGGCCCAAATAAATCTAAGATCCGGTCCTGTATGGTCCTAAAGGACCTCTCTATTCCTTTCTTGGAATATTTCCCGTGCTTGGTGAGATACCTCAACAGTATGGGGTCCACCTCGGAAGTTTGCACAACTTTTTTGGCAATGCAAGGACGGGGGCATTCCGCCCTCAACTTGTTTCGGTTTGTTTTATCAACAGATCTCCGGGCCCAATATTCGATATATTGGGCCACCTCGGGTAGGGGTGCCCAGTCACCGGAGCGTGGATGGCTAATCGCCTCTGGATCGAAAAAGGGCTCTCCGCGAGAGTCCAATAATGTCTCACCCTGGGACACAGGGTTGGCGTCGTCTTGGAGCACCATGTGCCCACTGCCCTCATATTCATCATCCTCATCCTCAGACTCAAAGGTGTCAGCCACCTCGGACTCCGCGGACGACTCTGGAGAAGAGTCCACGAATGAGTCCGGCTTAGCCCGCCTAGCGGACCGCTGCCTCTGCAAATGCATCTCCCCGAGGCTCAGGGGTCGATTGGAGTCTGGGAGGGTAGTGGGTCGGCAGTCCTGGGAGGGTACTGCCTGAGGCATGTTCTTTACTTCCCCTGCCGGGGAGTCGGAGACCACGTTAATGTGGCGGCGTTTTTGGGACGCCTTGCCCTTCCCTGTGGGCAGTTCACCACTGCCGGATGGTCCGTACATAGGGGGTGCAACCGAGGCCATGGCAGCTTGGACTGATCTGCTGATCAGTTCCTGAATTTGGGCTGCACTGAGATAGACTGGAGCGTCTAGGGAGTGTTCTACCTCCTCAGGGGTTCTAGCAGGGGTATAGACCCTTTCATCCGCCATAGTAGAAATAGAAAAAATCCGGGTAGGATGTAGTTATTAAGAAGATTCAGCTGTCGGCAGACAGTACAGTTATGCAAAGTATAATAAAGCAGGGTTATAAGTATAAAGAAGTAAGGGTTGCCTAGCAACCCCGCTGCAGGAGAAAGTACGTTAGACTCTCCTGATAACCAGAGCCTAACTGACTGGTAACTAACTAACTGCAGATGACTAACCGATATAGAATAACTAACTAGGGAATAAATTCCCTAATTAATATTAATAGTTAAAGACCTGATACAGTACACCGCTCGCCGCTCAACTGGCGTAGCGGTGCAGGAGAAGCGAGGTCCAAGAGCCTGAGGACTTAGTCTCGTGAGACTACGGGCCTCTCGGTGATTGGAGAAACGTAGGAACGTTCCGCCAAGGGGAAGATGGCGCCGACGGAAAAATGGCGCCGATGGGGGAAAAACCAAGACCGGTCAGAGCGCACCGAGACACAAAGGGGAAGGGGGGGGCGCGCCGACCGAGCCCAACCGGAAGGTTGGGGGATAGCAAAGGAGAGCTGAGGGATACAGACAGAGTACTAGGAGTGAGTGGGAAAGAGTAAAAAAAATTACAGGTGGGAGCCTGTAAGGGTTACCGGCGGGAGAGGAATATCTCCAGCGCCAGTATTGAAAGAGGGAAGTATCCCCAGCACCCAGTAATGAAATAAATACAATAAAGAAATATAGAGCAATCAAGTGAAAAACACAGTGTACTTAACTGAAGTTCTGCTATGAGCAGAAAGAAAGAGGAGGGTTCTAAGGAGGCAGCCCCTTATATACCAGCGGTCCTGCCTCATGATTGGCAGATCCAGCCAGAGGCTGCTGGGTGTTGTAGTTTTTCTCTTTCAGTTTAAAAAATGTTTTTCTACTTGAATTCACTAAGAAAGTTGAATTTCTGCTATGTGCATTAATAAAAGAAAGATAATGCATAAGATATGAGCCTCCTGTCTGATATATAACTGCAATATATTACCCACTTGTTTGGTAAAAAAATATAACAGGTGAGGTTGCACTGAGTAAATAGATACCAAACATGTCAAGCCTTAAAGTATTACTAAACCCACAACAGTAAAATCAGTCTGTATATGTAGTAAAGCAAGTTAGTCCTGTGCATTGTGTAAAAAGGCTGTTTGATTCTGCCTTCTCTAATTCTCCATTTTTCCACTGTCCCCAATCAATCTCCTAAAAAGACAGAGCCTTTGGAGTCACTCTGCACATGCTCAGTTTGGTGTGTATTGCTAGAGTTTTTATTTTTTCTTGGTAGGGTACATGTGATCAGCACAGGGCCAATCAGAACTGTCCAGACAGAGGGTCAGGGGCCCTGCAGCCTCATAGGACAGTCAGAGTAGAATTAAAACTCATCCTACAAGCTTTAAACAGACACTGATAGAAGTCACAAGACTGCTATATACGGCTGCTGAGAAACGGTATTTAGCTGTTTATACAGTAATTACTACAATAATTGCATTTTCATGTTTTGTGTACTGTGGGAGACCTGGTACAGTGAATGCAGGGTCCTGGGTTTAGTAACACTTTAAAATTTGCGTGCGCCCGTGAAATGGCTACAAACATTGGCACCCTATATTTTCCAAAGGCCATACCCTAAAAGTTCCTACAGTTCATCAGTTTACAGTTAACCGTGAATACTGAGCCCAGAATTATTGCCCTCATTCTGGCATGCATGGCAATATGGAACACGTGTAGCATAATCAATGTTTTTGTGTGTAAGCACCCCCATAAGTGCACTTACATTCATACAGGCGTGTATGTGAGGGGGAGGCCCCAAAATTTTGGAGTTTGTAAATGTTTACTTTTTTTTACACATTTTTTTTTTCATCACAAAAGGATCAAAAAGTGCATTTCGAGTTTCTAATTGGATTTTTGATGCCAATAATTACATTTTCTCTAAACACAGCTCAACTTACGCACCTAAGTAGAGGTAAATACACAATGTATATGGCACCACTGAAAAATCATAAGGTCCCTATCACACAGGTGTCATTCATTCAGTCAGTCATGTTTAAGTAACAAAGTCCCAGGCCTCCTTCGGTCTAATGAGAACCTCCAGGGCCAGAGATAGCTGACATCATTCTGGATATGGTGGGTTGCACTTGCACGGCATAGTGGGTATAATGCAAGGTAGATTGATTGGGCACCAAACTCTTCTTGAATACAAAAGCGATTTTATTTATCTTAATAGAACCTTGGTAAAAAAGGGTTAGGGCCAGGACACCCTTAGGTAGTTGCAAGATTAATTAGCAGACTCCGAGTCTTCAACAGGAGGACAGCCATGCAGGAAAAGGCATCAAACTAGGTGCCACATCTGCATGTGTAGGAATGCTGTCTTCTATGATAACAGTCTTGAACAGTTCCTAACACAAAGTGTAACAGTTCCTTCACTTCCACTACAATCACTTCTTAGGCCCCTTTCACACTGGGCCGTTCGGTGCATTGGCGGTATAGTGACGATATTTTTAGCAGCGCTTTACTGTCAATTTTGCAGCACTATTCGGCCACTAGCAGGGTGCCTTTAACCCTGTAAGCGGCCGAGAAAGGGTTAAAACCACCCGCAAAGCGCTGCTGCAGCAGCATTGATTTTAATGGGCAGGGGTGCTTTAGGAGTCGTGTATTCACCGCTCCAAATGCACTGCAAAGATGCTGCTAGCAAGACTTTTTATACCATCCTGCTAGCGCACAGCACCACATTAGAGAGACAGCAGTGACTATTTCAGGGCGCTTTGCAGGCACTCTTTTTAGCGTTATAGAGCCTGCGAAGTGTGAAAGGGGTCTTATAGTTCTTCCGATACGTATTCTCCTACCTATTTTTGGTTAAAAAAAATTGCAATAAGCGTTTATCGGTTGGTTTGCGAAAAATGTATAGCATTAACTTCCCTGGCGGTGTTCCCGAGTCTGACTCGGGGTTAGATTTCTGTGCTACAATCGGTAACACCGAGTCAGACTCGGGCTCGCCTCGCAGCATCCACAGAGACTGTTTACTTACCTTCTTTGTGGATCCAGCGATGCATCCGCACTGTGTGAGCGAGCGGGTGCTCGCTCGATTCACACAGCGTCCTCGCGCGCCGCCGATCTCCGTTCCCTGCGACGTTACAACGCACGGGGACGGAGAACGGCGCCAAGTTCAAAAATGTAAACAAACACTATACATACAGTACACTGTAATCTTATAGATTACAGTACTGTATGTAAAAAATACACACCCCCCATGTCCCTAGTGGTCTGCCCTGTGCACTACATGTCCTTTTATATAATAAAAACTGTTCTTTCTCCCTGCAAACTGTAGATTGTCCATAGCAACCAAAAGTGTCCCTTTATGTCAAAAATTGTTTTAGAGCAGCTAAAAAACAGCGATGATAAATCAGAATCACTTGCAGAATTTAGCAATAGTGATTTGTGGGTAAATTCGTCATAAAAAAAAAAAATAATGACAGCAAAAATTCTGCAACTGAGCAAATTTCAGTGATTTTGATTTGATTACATTATTGAATAATTTTTACTATAATTATATTATTATTTGTTATAATTTTTTATAATTATTTATTATATTATAATTTTTAATAAAAAAAAAAAAAAAAAAATCATACCCGGGATGCCTATTAGACTTTTGTTTGGATAGATTTAAGTGAGTTATTCCTAAGAATTACAAGCCTACAGTATAACACGCCAAATTCCCTTGCAAATAATGGTACCGCTTTCAGCACCTAAAATCTGAAAGAATCATACCGCCAGGGAGGTTAACAAAATAGGGGATAGTTTTATTGCATTTTTATTGTTTATTTTTTTTTAATACTAATAACGGCGATCAGCGTTTTTTTTCGTGACTGCGACACTTTGGCGGACACTTCGGACAATTTTGACACATTTTTGAGACAATTGTCATTTTCACAGCAAAAAATGCATTTAAATTGCATTGTTTACTGTGGAAATTACAGTTGCAGTTTGGGAGTTAACCACAAGGGGGCACTGTAAGGGTTATGTGTTCCCTGTGTGTGTTTACAACTGTAGGGGGGTGTGGCTGTAGGTGTGACATCATCGATTGCATCCCCCCTATAAAAGGGATGATGCGATCGATGCTGCAGTTTACACATGGCTCTCCCCGTTCTTCAGCTCCGGGGACCGATCGCCTCACTCCAGCGAGTGAGCCATGACTAAGCACTGACTGTAAGTGCGAAACGCGTCGGCCATACTGTATATTGTTGGTTGCAGTGACTGTGTGTACAGTTGAAAAATAAAGACAACTTCTTTTAAGTGATTTCGGAGTGCGGCTGTCCAGTTTTCGTCCTTCTATTTGCTATCACTCCAGCGGCAATCGGGTCCGCGAGTCCCGCTGTCCCGGAGCTTCGGACCAGGTAACGGGTGTGCGCCGCGGGCGCACGCACGTGACCCACGGCTGGGTAGTAGTACAGGACGTACCTGTACGTGAATCTGCACCGGCCGTGCCATTCTGCCGCAAACAATTTGGGGTGTTCGCAGCAAATTCGAAAAGCCGCGCAACAACCTGTAAAAGTCTATGGGAGAAATCTAAAGTGATCATATTAAAGGCTTATATGCAAGTTATTGTCATAAAAAGTGTTTGGGGACCCGGCTCCTGCCCCAGGGGACATGTATCAATGCAAAAAAAAGTTTTATAAAACTGACGTTTTTTCAGGAGCAGTAATTTTAATAATGCTTAAAGTGAAACAATAAAAGTAAAATATTCCATTAAATTTTGTACCTAGGGGGTGTGTATAGTATGCCTGTAAAGTAGCGATTGTTTCTGTGATTAGAACTGTCCTTGCACAGACTGTCATTTCTGAAGGAAAAAAAGAAATTTAAAAGTACTTGCGGCTATAATGAATTGTCAGGTCCCGGCAATAAAGAGAAAAGTCGTTGATAGACATTGATAAAAAAAAATGCGTGGGGGTCCCCCAAATTCAATTACCAGGCTCTTCAGGTCTGGTATGGATATTAAGGGAAATCCTGCATCAAATTAAAAAAAAATGACGTGGGGTTTCCCCCAAAAATCCATACCAGACCCTTTATCCGAGCACGCAACTGGCAGACCACAGGAAAAGAGGGGGGAAGAGAGAGCGCCCCCCCTCCTGAACCATACCAGGCCACATGTCCTCAACGTGGGGCAGATGCGATGGGGGTCTGTGACCCCTCAAAGCACCATGTCCCCATATTGATGGGGACAAGGGACTCATCCCCACAACCCTTGCCCGGTGGCTGTGGGGGTCTGCGGGCAGGGGGCTTATCGGAATCTGAAAGACTCCTTTAACAAAGGGGACCCCCAGATCCCGGCCCCCCATGCATGAATTGGTAATGGGGTACATTGTACACCTACCATTTCACTAAGAAAGTGTAAAAATTTAAAATAAAACACACACACAGACACCGTTTGGGATAAGTCCTTTATTAAAAATAAAAAAATAAAAATAAAAAAAAGATTCCAGCGGTGGTAATCCACTCTCGATCTCCACTGCAATGCTGTCAGTATCCTGCGATAGATACTCTCCTCTCCGGGTTCCAGCGATGGATAACCTCCTCTCCATCCAGGTCCAGGCTCCAGCGATGAGATGTCCAGCGCATCCTGTCTCCACCGGAGACACCCTGGGAATATTGTTGTCGCAGCCTGACAGGTCTTATGTAACTGAGGGCGGGGCCACCCGTCAGATGACCCCGTCCCCCTCTGATGCCAGGGGAAACCCAGGCTTTCCCAGTGACGCAACCCCACCCCCCTTTGATGTAACGCAGGTTTCCCATGGCATCAGAGGGGGGCAGGGTCACCACCCTTAACCCTCAACTACATAAGACCTGTCAGGCTGCGGCCACAATATTCCCGGGGGGGGTTCCGGTGGAGACAGGATGCACTGTGCTGGACATCTCATCGCTGGAACCTGGACCTGGATGGAGAGGAGATCACCTATCGCTGGACACCAGAGAGGAGAGCATCCATCGTAGGATACCGACAGCGTTGGAGTGGAGGCCGAGAGTGGATTCCCACCGCTGGAATCTTTTAAAAAAAAAGGACTTATCCCAACGGTGTCTGTGTGTTTTGTTTTTATTTTTTACACTTTCTTTGTGAAATGGTAGGGGTCAGAGACCCCCAAAGTATCCTCCCCATGTTGAGGGCATGTGGCCTGGTACGGTTCAGGAAGGGGGGCGCTCTCTCGTCCCCCCTCTTTTCCTGTGGGTGTTCGGCTCATCCCTAGTCCCTCGAACCAGCATGTTTTCAGTGAGCAGCCAGCTGTGATTTATTGTGGCTCCACAGCCGCCTTCCTGACATTCTGCTTTGTGAATGGTCCTGCAGCCTTTTGGGACCTGTGATGTCCCAGAAGGTTGTGAGCAGGAAGGGGGCAAGGAGAACTTCTGGTGGATCCACCGTGGGTATCCAACCGGCAGTAGAAGTGGATATCTGTCAGTATCTGCCACCCTGTTTGCCTACCCCCCTCCCCCCAAAAAAGTGCCAAAATCAAGTTCCAAGATTTGTTTATATCACAATTTGTCGATTTGTGAACCTCCTAGACAAATAAAAAAGACACATATAGATGTGATGCTTAAAGGTATTTAGAGCAAAATGCAGGTGTGTTATGGATACTAGTATTTATTTATTTTGGAAGACACATTTAATATTATATGGCCTCTGCTCCATCTATTGTACTATGAGATGTTAGATTTGGGGGCTATAATAAATACATTGTTGAAAGCTTTCTAAATGTCCATTATGGAGAGGACAAATGAATATTGCATCCCATAACTACACAGGAGGAAGCGCAGGCACTTAGGGTTTTAAAGCTTTGTATTTCCAGCTAAAAAAAAGGGCTTGCAGTTGTACTGGCACTTTGCAAAAAGGTTACAGGAGAAGTACGGCAAAAGCTTTTTTGGCCATACTTCTCCTATGAATCAAAGGAGTGCAGTTTATTCTGCCCTCCTGTGATTTAACTCAGCCAGTCCGGGCTCAGGAAAGATCCTGACCATATGGTTGGGATCCACCTAGATGCCTGGACTGGCACCTCGCTCAGCCTTTCAGCAATCTGCTGAGAGCTTGAGCCAGTCCCTCCCAACCCCTCCACAGCCCAGAGCTCCAGTGAGCATTGGAGGGGAAAGCAGAGAGCGGTGACTGAGAGTCATGGCTCTCCACTTGGAGCAGAGGGGGAGAACTCAGCAATCAGCAGTGTTTGAGCTCTCAATCCTGCATCCATTTATAATTGTTTGTGTTTTTTGTTTTGTTTTTAATCCTGAACTTTTTTTTTTTTAAACATACAGGAAAAGGTACAAAAGTAGCTGTGACCGAACCGTCCAGCACTTGCTTGGGTGCCTCCATCAAGATATAACTTTCTCTAGTCTGGAACTAGGAACCAGGTATTATAGCTGAACATAAAGTGAATATCAATCTGTGCAACCTCGTAAAATAAAGTAGTGTAAAAAAAAAATGGTATAATTAATAATAGCTGCTATAACTAACAAGTGTTCTCACTTGACTTAAAAGGTGCAAATAATCAATAAATAGTGCTGCGCTATAAATAAAAAAATATATATTAGAAAACAAATTATGATAAAAGTGTAACTAAACATGGTAATCAATAAACATATATTGCTGAAAGATGATATACAGTATCTGTGACTGATTGAAGTGAATTAAAAAAATCAATACATCAACGGTGCAAAAATCCAAACTGCTTGTGCTTTCCTCCACCAGTCTCACAGGCTGCTCACCTCACATCTGAATAAAATCAGCAGTGCTCCCCTGGGGATAATAGAGAATGCTGGCACGGTGTTGGTAATCACTTATCTCCTCCAAATCAAATTTTTTTCCCATGGGATAAAAATCCCAATCATATGATGGATATGCAAAAGAAGGAAGGCAGAATCTAGTGCTCTCCATTTAAAATGTTTAATTATATATAAAAAAGGTAAGGTATTCAACTCACAAAGATGGCACTGTAAGCCATGCAAGCTGAAAACACATTTCAGACACAATAGGTCTCAAAATGGCCTTGATGTAAAGTCAATACGCAGGTTTGGTCCCTAGACCGGCAGACCATCTGGCAACAAGTCCACAACCCTGGATACATAAAAAGTACATTACACATTATCATAAACATAAGCACATAAACATCCCACAATGGTTCAGTAACAAGGTAAAGTGGACTCAATAATAATCACATCTCCAAGAGATGAACAGAAACAATAGGTGACCCAATTAACAATGGGAATACACACCTGGGAGGCACGTAATTGGACAAAAACACTTAACACAACATCTTAAACTAATTGTAACAGGAGACCCCACTATCAGATTGGTTTGAGCTGATCATGTTAACATCTACTCTGAGTCTCACAGCTTAAAGCAGTCATTGCTGGTTTGGGCATAAAGGATGCAAATCTGTGTTTTAGGGAGACATGAACCCGAATCCAAAACAAGACTACTCCAAGGGTCCCCCAGGCACACACCTCCCAAAGAGTGGGGCTCCCTCAAAAGCCAGGACCCATAGTCAGTAGGCAAGAGGCCACCCTGCAGTCCCTTCCAAAAGCCCCTGTCCCAGTGGGGTCTGTCACAGTTGCACTGGTCTACAGGCTGGTCAGATACAGTATGTGTGAGGCAGGGTAAGGTAAGAGATGCATTCATTTTTAACCAGAGCTTGGGCCATTAACCTCCCTGGCGGTATGATTCTTTCAAATTTTAGGTGCTGAAAGCGGTACCATTATTTGCAAGGGAATTTGGCGTGTTATACTGTAGGCTTGTAATTCTTAGGAATAACTCACTTAAATCTATCCAAACAAGAGTCTAATAGGCATCCCGGGTATGATTTATTTTTTTTATTAAAAATTATAATATAATAAATAATTATAAAAAATTATAACAAATAATAATATAATTATAGTAAAAATTATTCAATAATATCATCAAATCAAAATCACTGAAATTTGCTCAGTTGCAGAATTTTTGCTGTCATTATTTTTTTTTTTTTTTGACGAATTTCCCCACAAATCGCTATCGCTAAATTCTGCAAGTGATTCTGATTTATTATTGCTGTTTTTTAGCTGCTCTAAAACAATTTTTGCCATAAAGGGACACTTTTGGTTGCTATGGGCAATCTACAGTTTGCAGGGAGAAAGAACAGTTTTTATTATATAAAAGGACATGTAGTGCACAGGGCAGACCACTAGAGACATGGGGGTGTGTATTTTTTACATACAGTACTGAAATCTATGAGATTACAGTGTACTGTATGTATAGTGTTTGTTTACATTTTTGAATTTGGTGCCGTTCTCCGTCCCCGTGCGTCGTAACGTCGCAGGGAACGGAGATCGGCGGCGCGGGGGGACGCTGTGTGAATCGAGCGAGCACCCGCTCGCTCACACAGCGCGGATGCATCGCTGGATCAACGGAGAAGGTAAGTAAACAGTCTCTGTGGATGCTGCGAGGCGAGCCCGAGTCAGACTCGTGGTTACCGATCGTAGCACAGAAATCTAACCCCGAGTCAGACGCGGGAACACCGCCAGGGAGGTTAAATAAACCTATTCTATCACATGAAACAACGACCGGTATTTTAACCACTAAACCCCCGGACCATATTGCTTCCCAATTACCAGAGCACTTTTTGCGATTCGCCACTGCGTCGCTTTAACTGACAATTGCGCGGTCGTGCGACGTGGCTCCCAAACAAAATTGGCATCCTTTTTTTCCCACAAATAGAGCCTTCTTTTGGTGGTATTTGATCACCTCTGCGGTTTTTATTCTTTTGCGCTATAAACAAAAATAGAGCGACTCTTTTGAAAAAAAAATCAATATTTTTAACTTTTTGCTATAATAAATATCGCACAAAAATGTATAAAAAAAAAATATTTCCCTCAGTTTAGGCCGATACGTATTCTTCTACATATTTTTCATAAAAAAAGATCGCAATAAGCGTTTATTGATTGGTTTACGCAAAAGTTATAGCATTTACAAAATAGGGGGTAGTTTTATGTCATTTTTATTAATATTTTTTTTTACTAGTAATGGCGGCGATCATCGATTTTTTTTAGTACCTCGACATTATGGCGGACACTTCGGACACTTTTGACACATTTTTGGGACCATTGGCATTTTTATAGCGATCAGTGCTATAAAAATGCATTGGATTACTATAAAAATGCCACTGGCAGTGAAGAGGTTAACACTAGAGGGCGGGGAAGGGGTTAAGTATGTTCCTGGGTGTGTTCTAACTGTATGGGGGGTTGGACTCACTAGGGGAAATCACTGATCTTCCGTTCCTACATTGTAAGAACAGAAGATCAGCATTTCTCCCCTGACAGGACCGGGAGCTGTGTGTTTATACACACAGCTCCCGGTCCTCGCTTTGTAACGAGCAATCGCGAGTGCCCGGCGGCGATCGCGCCCGCCGGAAACGCGCACGGGACTCGGGGGCGAGCACCCCTAGTGGCCCCTTAAAGAGCCAACGTTATACTACGGGCTCTGGCGCAGGGGAGCCGAACTGTCGGCGTAGAACTGCGGCGGCTGGTTGGCAACCAGTTAAAGGATTGTATTATATTTTTCACTATAAACAAAAATAGAGTGACAATTTTGAAAAAAAAATCAATATTTTTAACTTTTTGCTATTATAAATATCCCCAAAAAATACATAAAAAAACGTTGTTAAAAAAAGCGCAATAAGCGTTTATTGATTGGGTTAAGCAAAAATTCTAGTTCTATAAACTAGGGGATAGAACTATTGTATTTTTTTATTATTTTTTTGATCTGCGATTTTTATCGGGACTTCAACGTTATGGCGGACATATCGGACACTTTTGACATATATTTGGGACCATTTCCATTTTTACAGTGATCAGTGCTATAAAAATGCACTGATTACTGTAAAAATGTCACTGGCAGGGAAGGGGTTAACACTAGGGGGCGATCAAGATGTTAATTATGTTCCCTGAAGTGTGTTCTAACTGAAGGGGGTGTAGCACTGGTAATTTTGCCATGTAATGCTAAAGATTGGTATTTGGCTCCCTCTGGTGCTATGCAATGTGAACGAGATCTATTTTAACTTACACATGCAGAGCAGGAAATGTTTGTTTATTTTGTGAAAAGACTCACTTACCCATAATGCTCACTCACTAACCCATGAACACTAGGTGGCTGAACTGCATGCTGGGTGGGTAATAAAATGCAGAGTGCAGCCATTTTCTGTTTCTTCTGGACGCATGGTCTGCCTGCAAGGATCTGTGAAAGAGTGTTCAGAAGAGGGCCTATATCGCCCAGAGCGGAACAACAACCATTGACTCTGCCCTACCACAGTGTGCTGGAGAAGCAGTGTGATTGGGTCTGAGGATCCAGGACCCTTGACAGAGCCAAGTGGATGTCCGGTTTGCGTGCGGAACAGGGCAGTGTGACAGTGCTGACTAGCAGCAGGACTGAGACAGCCGGAGCAGAGGTTTAACAACTTTCCAGACCTGGTGTGGTGAGGGGGCTGTCACCCAGAAGTTATTTAACACCCTTAACACACTTAGACTCATTTCACAGTGTTGCTGGGACCTGTAGTCCTACAGGGAGGTCTCATTCAAATAGACTTTCAATCAGGTTTAAAAGCCTATGCTCCATTGAGGGCTGACTGACGCTTAAGGTATACCTACACTGGAGGCATCTACAAGTGTGCCGTATAGCAGGAATTGTTATCACTCTTCAGTTATGTTACTTCATTACTTGTTAAACCATTGGATTACAAACACTGCAGTATAATAGCTAGCCGAAGAAAGAAGACTAGAGACTACACTTCTCATTGGGAGGTTTTGTGCTTTGGATACAGTAAGAAAAAGGCTGCCTTATACCTCAGGGGAAGCTTTTGAGAAATTGTATTGTGCTGTGTTAATATCCTTGCATTAGTATGTTTGGTGCGGCCGTACTGGAAGTGGGAAGGTGACCAGTGTCAAGGCATTGTCACTCTGAGCACTAGCCCCACTTGGAGACGCGCCGCAGTAGAGGCTCAAGGGACCTTTAAGTGTTAATAATTTGTGTACACTCATTGCACTATTATAGTAAGTTTGTATGTTGATACAGTTATTATAACTACTGTCTTTATACTAGTTCCAGTAAACTTACATTTTGGTTGATCACAATTGGTGTGAGGCTTGTTCATTATTCTAACAGGTGGAACAACGGATGCCCAGATAATGGTAAAGGTACACTATATACACATTGTTATGTGGGATTGTTCCGTTTAGTGAACGTTTCACATCCACACTGTTACACAGCTGTGTCAAGCGGGTTGAGACAAATTATTTGGGGGTAGGAGAGCAGAGTACAGGCCCAATCAATTACCAGCAGCTCCTTCAGGGGTAAGTGCTACAGGGGGATGGGACTGACTAGGGGAAATGACAGATTACTGTTCATACTTTGTATGAACATACGATCAATCATTTCTCCCACTGAAAGAACTGGGAGCTCTGTGTTTACAAGCGATTGCGGGTGCCCGGCTGTCATCGCGCCCTGCCGGGCACTCACATTGGCACCAGGGGTGAGCAGGGGGCACGCACGCATGTCTCTGGCGGCTCTCATGTGCCCCTAGTGGCCAAAGGGAGAAGCGACGTAAGATAACGTGGTTTCGCCCAGTCGAGCCAACTTGCCACAGTAAAACTGTGGCGCTTGTCATCAACTGGTTAAAGTGGTTCTAAAGGCTCAAGGCTTTTTACCTTCATGCATGCAATGCATGAAGGTAAAATACCTTCTCTGTGCAGCAGCCTCCCCAGCCCCCTCAATACCTACCTGAGTTCCATTTTAATCCAGTGATGTGCACTTGGCCCTCCAAGGACTCTGTCTTCTCATTGGCTGAGACAGCAGCTGGAGTCAATCACAGACATTGTGCCAATCAGCATAGCGAGGGGGTGGGGCTGAGCCACGGCTCTGTGTGTGAATGGACACGCAGAGTCGCAGCTTGGGAGGGGGTCTGCTTAGGTGTAACCATTGCAAGCTTCTTGTTCTGGGGGCACTCAGCAGGAGGGTGGGGCCAAGAGCAAGAAAATGAGGGTCGGGCTGCTCTGTGCTGAACATGACATGTTTATTGTATTAAGAAAAAAATTAAAGCCTTTAATATTGCTTTAAGTGTTGAGAGTGTTCCCTGTATCGATTGTAAATATAACAAAGATGAAAAGGGCCCTGCACACCCTGAAAAAACGGGGGTTGAGAAACATTTCACGATGAGGCCAAAAGCACAGAGAACTGGGAACAGGTGAATTTGGTCCATTAGAAATAGGTAGTGTGAAAGTGTTCCTGCCATTTGCTGATGCAATAACTCACTCCATTTGTTGAGTTTCATTGATTTTAGCAAATCATAGGCTGATGGGGAGGGTTGGGTCTTGCTTCCTATATAATGGGATACATGCTTTTTCAGCATTCAGTGGGCGAAACAGCAATGAATGATTGTAGCATTTCAGCAAGGAAAGGCGATACAAGCTGTGGATTACAGTGCTGCACACTCCTGAATCGGTATTTGAGAAAAAGGAAAATTATCCCTAGGGGCTTTGAGTTGCAGAAACTAATGTCAAGAAATTACAATGAAAAAATAGAAAAATTATTGTATGATTTATTCAGAAGGAAATAAATTACAAAGTGAAAAAGAATCCTCTAATAAAGAATCCAAGCATAAACTCCAAAAAGTGATATACTGTAAAAACATGTGTATACAGTCACAATAAGTATAATTGATCAATAACTTATTCGCAAAATAACTGATGCGTTTTGACCATTTAGTTGATGTGGGTCATCTTCAGAGGGAAATAAGTTTGCAGGCATAGGTTCTATAGGAAAATATATATACTGTACAATAATGAAGCTTGTTAGAATACACAAACAAAACAACATAGCTGTATATTTCTAATATGTAAAGTCAATAATATAGACAATGGGTTAAAAACATATATATATATATAATTACCAAGGTGAGTGTCACAAATTGGTACCGGTAGTCAACCAGAAAACCATCGCAGCTGGGAGCAGGTGAATCCGAAGGAACACTAAAAAGGGAGGAGGCGGCTGAGATGGAAAAAATGGGCCGAAATGTATGGTGGGTGGGCCAACCCCACGCCTACAAGAAGTTGCAAAAATGGGGACCCCACATTGGGCAAAAGGGGAAAGAGTGAAAACAGGTGGAGACGGGACGGGATGCAGAGGATCAAGGCCAGGCGGAGTGGGAAAACGCGTCCAAATTTGGACGCACCTCCCTGAAAAAATATATATCATAATGAGACTGGTTGCAAACTAAGTGGAATTAAACAGACAGTCAACAGGTACAAAGGAAACAAAAGATGTGTGAAAAGAAGTGAAGAGCGCATGTGAGAAAGTAGTGTGGGCTGTAAACAGGGATATGAAGGGATGCCAATAAAAAAAATATGAAAAAGACGAGGGAAAAAAAACAAAGATATATTAATGTTACTATTAATTTGGTATTAAATAAAAAACAAAATATAAAAAGTGGGATGGGAAATGAAAATGGATGTGAAAATGGTGAAAGAATGATTGAATTAGAAAGGTAGTGATTGCTTAGGAGACCACAGTCAGAGAAAAAAATGTAAAAATGAGAGGAAGAGATGTGAGAAATGTAGGATGTGGGGTGTGGCTGGAATGAATATATAATGGGCAACGAGCTACTCGGGAGTGTACTAGTAAGAAGTGAGAAATAACCAAAATATGGAATGGAGCGTCTGATGGTGGATGTGGTGGTGAGGTAGTGATGAGGGGACTCGGAGTGAAAGAAAGAAGAAGAAAAGTCTGGACTGTCTGAGGAAAAAGAGGTGTACCACTTAGCAATGACCTGTAAAATATTTTGCTCGAAGATCCCTCTGGATGAGTGTGAGACCATATTGATTATCCTAGGGATCTACAAAAATATACAAAGGAAAATGGTGAGTATTCCTTGAATTGCAAGAGAGCAAACTTAATGTCAGTTCAAGAAGCCGTATGCCTGATCCGGCCATTATTAACTTTGTCGGACATAATGTTGAGTTATCTCTCCGTGTAAAGCACTATCGGGGCTCTGTGATAGGGGCTCCTTGGGGCTGCGCTCTTTATGAGGGGAAGTGTGGGTCCACACTGGGCCTGCCTGAATGGAGACTCCACCCCCTAGCCCCCACCCCACTCCCCCCCAAACATAGTGCAGCTTCCCCGGTGTTCCAGAAGAGTGCAAAGGTCCCCGGCAACCGCCGTCACTACCGCTGTCAAAGCGACGTGACGTCACCACATTCCGCGCATGTGTGGCCATGTAGGAAGACATCCGGGAGATCGCGGGACACCGCCGGCAGGCCTGGAGCTCCTCCTAGCGGCCAAAAGAAAGAGGACGCCATGGAGCATAAGGGGAAAATGGCGAGGTGTGCCTCGGAAAACCCCCCAGCCTGTTGTGAGGCATGGAGGCGGATCCACAACACCGTCACGGGACTACCCCCCAGTGAGGGGACCCCGAGCGGTTATAGCATTTCAAGGATATGGGTGCTAAGTGAAACAAAAATGCTGCAATGTTCTCCAGCATTTGAATGTCCATTAGTTGAATTCTTTAACCAGATTTTACTAATGCTTTGGGAAAGGTTCTTTTATGTGTAATTTTATGTGGATTTAACACCATGAATAGATCATATTATTGCCCATTCGCTAAATCAAGGCACTTTAGTAAAGACATTGCATACAGAGTGGGCTGCAGCAATGCATTCTCTTATGAAGCCAATGAAAAGTCAGTATCAGTGCTGCTGACTAGTGACTATGAATGCACCATTTATAAAACATTACAAGAAAACTCATATCAGTTTCATCCTGTTAACCAAACATTAACAACATTAGCCAAAGGAAAACATGAACCTAGCAGACCACACCGTTGCCCTTTGCAACCCACGTCTGAAGCGGATCAAGCGTGGCCAAAACAGCAGCGGCTTAGGCACCACATACTTGACCAGACATATGACGACCTGCCATGCAGTCCATTGGCAACAGTACCCACAAAGAAAAAGGCAGACTTCTCCTTGCTCCTCATCTGGGATCTCCAACCCTACTATACCTCCAGTCCTCTTAAAAACCTGCACTGATTGATTTTAGCAGGCAAATTTCCCTACCTCAATTGCTGAACCGTAAAAAGAAATTCGGTCCAGGGGGGGCGTGGCTACCGCGCGGCTAGATCGTGGCTCCTCCAGGGAATTGGGGATTCTAGCTACTAACAGCGGCCATCGGGGGTGGAGAGGCTTGGCAAACAGCTCTGCAGCTCGAGGAGAGAGGCACTGATGCCCAGGATGGCTAGGAAAAAGAAGGACCCCGCGAGTATCAAGAAGCTCCCGCACTTCTTCCTCCCTATGGAGCAGGCGCATGGCCAAGATGGCGCCGGCGGTGGCTCGCCTGCATCCTCCAGCAGCTCCTCTCACTCCCCACGGAGCCCTGCACCGAACGGAGCTTCCAAATCCTCCCAGCCTAGATTGCCAGCGGCTTTCACTCCATCAACGCAGAGCCCTGCAAAATCAAAGCCCAGGCTGTTGGCTGGCTCTTCCCCTATAGAGGTAAGCCTCAACTGTGGTTCTGCTGACGCTACTAGAGAACTGTCTGACACGTTTGACTCATTCCCAGCAACTGCACAGCCCGTCTCTGCATCTATATTGAAAGATATGCTGGGGTCTCTTAGGGCATCACTGCAGACTGACATGCTGAACTGTGTAGCCACTTTTAAAACTGAAGTACAGGAGCTGGGGCGAAGAGTGGATAAGATAGAGCATAAAATGGGTGAATTTGCTGCCTCTCACAACACCTTGATAGATGCACATAATGAGCAAGAGGACCTTAAGGACCGCTCAAGACGAAACAACCTGAAGCTTCGGAGTGTCCCTAAAACTGTTCTGAATGCTCATCTAAATCAATATGCCTGTGATCTGATCCATGCGATCCTGCCATCTATCCCTGCCTCTGAAGTGGTGATTGACTGGATACATCGCTTGCCAAAGCCTTCCTACCTTCCAGACGACATCCCCAGGGACGTTATAATGCAAGTGCATTTTTACCATGTCAAGGACCAGCTTATGGCCAGTTTCCGGAAAAGATCCCAGATCCCTGAGCAGTTTGCACGACTTCAAGTGTATGCAGATCTTTCGCAATACACACTTCGCAATACACACAAAAAAGGAAATCACTCCTACCGATCACAAAGGCTCTCAGAAATCATGAAATAATCTACGCTGGGGTTTTTCTATGAAGCTCAGTGTTACGTATAACGGTGCCACCTCTGTCATCACCTCTTTAACTGAGGGTCTGGCCTTGCTTCGCTCTTGGGATATCCTGCCGGAGCAGGAACCTCCATCTAAACTTGACACCCAAGAGGAGTGTCAGACCGTGTCCCACAAACGTAAGCAAAAGACTCGGGCTACTTAGCCGTCTCACCCAGATGTCTCCATTGATTATTGTTCATTTTCCCTGATCCACTGGGACGCTATGCTCACGATGTCCCCTCTACAACTGTTGTGCCTTATTTTTGCACTCAGATTCCTTGTTTTTATCCCTTCTTGGCTGTTTTTTTCTTTCTTTTTTTTCTCTTATACTAGTTTTTGTCCTGAAATATTGGTCTGGCTACTACAACGAGCATTTGGTTGGTTTACAAGGCTTCATGCCGATGGTTGGCTTTGCAGCAGCCCCTGTGTGCTTGGGTGTGAACTATTTCTGATGAATGAAGGTAACGTAAGCATCTTATCCTACTGTATCAATGGTACTTAAAGTGACTTTGTTTAATGTGAGAGGGCTCAACCACCCTGCCAAGCGGGCATCCTTATAGAGGGAGTCTCTCAAGCTGAGCAGTGACTTGATATGTGTGCAAGAAACACATTTTCTGGACTCAGATTTGCCAATTTTGACCCATAGGAAATTCCCTCACATCTTTACCGCATCTGCACCACAAAAACGAAAGGGGGTCCTTATTGCTGTTAAAAACTCTGTAGCTTTCTCCCTACATGACTGCATCCGTGACCCTGCTGGCAGATTTTTGATACTTTTATGCGATATTAATACCAAGCCTTTCACAATAGTAAATGCTTACGCTCCCAACGCTCATCAGCTCCGCTTTGCCAACAAACTATTTCGCAAAATTTTGAAACTTAGGCGAGGCCAGCTGGTCATTTGCGGGGACTTTTTACAAGAAAATATGTTCCTTTATTGAAGCAAAGTGATCCAATCATAATACAACATTGTCCAAAATGGACCAAATCATGACAGGAAGAATGCAGTATACGTGGGAAACAAATAAATCAGGCACATATAAAAGAAGTCCATACATAACTCATAGAGAGGAAGAATCAACACAGCAAAATACCCTCCAACCCCATCCCACCCGGGCAAAAGCCGGGAGTACACCTCCGCCCCTCAGACCCCGGCTTCTAGAGGACCTCCTCCCCCTACACCGTCCATGGCTTCCATATTTTTTCAAATTTTTGGGGACAGTTTCTGTTAATATTCGTTAATTTATATAGTGGCAACACAGCATTGATAGATCTCTCCCAGGATTCTACCACCGGGGGGGAGGAGGCGTTCCAACGCAAGACAATTTCCCTCTTAGCATAGAAAAATAGGTAATTGAGGAGTAATTTGGTGTAGCGAGGCCTCTGATCATCATCCTGGATGCCTAGGAGCACCAGCTCGGGGGACACAAGAAGTGTCAGCTGGAGGCGGCCATTAACAGTGTCCACTACCTTAGCCCAGTATCTAGCAATCTTAGAACAGCTCCAAAACATGTGGAAGTAGGTACCCACATTATTTTGGCCACTTAGTGGATATCAACAGGGCAGCACTGTCAGCTAAGCAGTCATCACAATCCTCCCTGTCAAGATCCGGGATATCAGCTTTCCACAGATCCCAGAGCTTGTCAACCCTAGCAGAGTCAGTTTTCAACAAGTCGAAATATAAGGCAAATAAGGGCTTCTGCAAACGCTCCTGGGCCAACACCTTCTCAATGGGGTCCATAGTCAGCCTAAGTGGCAAGGGGAATTGAGCCCGGACAGCATGGTGTAGCTGGAGGTATCTGAAATACCCGGAAACGGCATCAGGGCTCCCTCTGAAAGAATATCCCCAAGCGTTTTGATTCCGTACCTGGCCCAGACCTGGGGATCAGGGACCATCTTAAGATGTGGAAGGTTGGGGTTCCCCCATAGAGGACACAAAGGGGACCAGCTCCTTGAACCGAGAAGTTCCTGTCTAGCTACCGTCCAGGCTTTCAGGGTCGTACAAGTCGGAGTCGGGAGCACCGCATAAGCCCTAGGCCCCCTGTAGACCAGGTTACCCAGCTCCCGATGAGAGCCAAGAGTCATCGCCTCCAGGCACACCGCCGCGTTACCCCTGGAGAGCACGAACCACCACCGAACTGTGACTAGGACTAGGCCCAAAAGTACGTTCTGTAGTCCGGCAACGCCAGGCCCCCACAACAAACAGGTAGCGTTAGGGTCGATTTAGCCAGTCTCGGTGTCCCGTCGCCCCAAATGAAGGAGCCCATGCATCGATCCACCTCAGCAAAAAAATTAATTGGGTATCCAGGTGGGACTGTTCCGAAATACGTACAAAAATTTGGGGAGAAACAGCATTTTCAAAAGGTTTATACGCCCCATGAGGTTCAGGGGCAGGGAGGTCCAGGAGGCACACCTGGCTCGAAGCTGGGACAGAACCGGGAGCAGGTTGAGGTCCTTAAAGCTTGAGAGGTCTCTCCTCACCTGGATACCCAAGTACTTAAACTGGTCTACGCAGAGCAAAGGTGTCTGCATCCTCGGATTGGGAATTTGTGGGTCAAGGGGAAAAATAATCGATTTGGACCAATTGATGCGTATGCCCAAGAACTTACCGAAGGCGTCAAATATCCCCAAGACAGCCGACAGTGACTAACCCGTGTTCTGCAAATACAATAAGGCGTCATCCGCGTAAAGGGAGATTTTTTCTTCTAGGGAACCCACCATCAATCCCTTCACCCTGTCCGAGTTCCTGATAGCGATGGCCAGGGGCTCGAGTGCAAGAGCAAATAGTGCCGGGGACAAGGGGCACCCCTGTCGCGTGCCCCTCTGCAAGGAGAAGGACGCAGAGAGCCTGCCACAGGTGCGGATACGAGCTGAGGGCATCTGATAGAGCATCCGCAACCATTGGAGGAACCGAGGTCCAAACCCGAACCGGCGCAAAGCTTCCCATAAATAGACCCATTTGACCGAGTCGAACGCCTTTTCGGCGTCCAACGAGGCGATGACCCATTTACCACTATTATCGTGAGTAACTGACATGTTTAGAAAGAAGCGACGGAGGTTAATGTCAGTCCCCTTCCCAGGCATGAACCCAGTCTGATCCGGGTGAACCACTTCCTCCAGAACCGTAGATAACCTGTTAGCCAGGACTTTCGCCAAAATCTTGGCGTCCACATTGAGAAGCGAAATCGGTCTGTAAGAGGAGCAGTCCCCCGGATCTTTGCCCGGCTTGGGGATCAACACCACCACCGCCTCTGCCAGGGCCTCCAATTGAAATGATTGAGCGAACAGGGACACGAGTCGAGGGGCTAGCAGGTCCTGATATTTGGAGTAAAATTCGGTGGGCAACCCGTCCGCCCCAGGAGTCTTCCCCGCCTGGAGCTTGCCTCAGGGTTTGCGGCTGCGATGTCCTCTGCCTCTTTTCCGGAGGAGATGTTACAGGCCTATATTGTAACCATCCCGAAACCAGGTAAGGATCCTACCCAACCGGCCAACTATAGACCGATTTTTTTGTTAAATACGGATCTTAAAATATATGCAAAAATTATTGCACATAGACTTACTCCTATTCTCCCAATCCGTTATCAAACCTGATCAGACAGGTTTTGTTGCCGGACACCAGGAGTCTGATGCAACTAGGAGAGTGATGGGCATAATTCATTATGCTGGAGCGGGTCGGGTGCCTTCTCTGCTGCTGTCCCTGGACGCGGAGAAGGCATTCGACCGTATCCATTGGCAGTATATGACCCACACTCTTCAGAAATTTGGATTCACTGGGCCCATTTTATCAGCCATATTGGCATTGTATACTTTGCCCTCTGCAAAGGTGTACACCTCCAATATTCTGTCCCGCTCTTTTACAATCTCCAATGGGACCAGACAAGGATGCCCTTTATCCCCTTCTATTTTTAATTTGTTAATTGAACCCCTGGCAGAAGCAATTAGGAACTCATCACAAATTACTGGTTTTAAATTTCAACATAGTTCCCATGTTATTAATCTGTTCGCAGATGACATAATTATCTTTTTGACTAACCCTAGTACCTCTTTAGCAGCAGCCCATGGTATTCTTACGACCTTCAGTGCCCTGTCCTACTACAAAGTTAATTATACAAAATCCCTGGTGCTGGATTTAGGTGTGGACCTTGTCCTCCGAAAACTACTTCAATCTTTATATTCATATACGTGGAGTATGCATGGGATTCCTTACCTGGGTATTCGATTGGTGTCAGATGTTAATTGTATGGCAAATATTAATTATTCCTCTCTTATCGATAAACTAACATCCGATGCAAATAAAATTTCTAAATTTGAACTCTCTTGGACGGGGTGCCTAGCCACCTTCAAAATGTTTATGCTACCTCAGATCTTATACATGTTTAGAACACTCCCTTTGCCTCCAAAAAAAAAAAAGCACATCTCTTAGCGCTTAACAAGATTTTGAAAAAATTTCTTTGGCAAAAAATGAAACCTAGATGCTCACATGCCCAGCTTATAAAACATAGGTATGCTGGAGGCATGGGATTGATTGACTTACATGACTACTGGGTGGCTACTCATTTGGCCCAGCTCAGGAGTTGGTTCTCGACCACCCCAAATAAACTTTGGATAGATGTCGAACAACTTTGTAGCTCTACCTCCCCACTTCGAAATGTACTACTAGTCGATGTTTTGAAGCCGAGGACGTTAAGGCACCTTCCTCCTTCCACTCAGGCTTCCTTGGTAGCGTGGAGAGTATTCTGCTCTATAGAACCCTCTCCAGAACAGGAGATTTCTGTGCCCATTCCAATAAAAATGTTGGAACTACTGGTTCCTGGTCTATCCTTGCAAAGATGGGAGGAGACTGGTATTTTGACTCTTCAGCAGCTATTAAAAGACAACAAACTCAAGCCCTTTGCTCAGATTCGGGACGAATTTCATGTGCCTGTCGCAGACCACTACTTATATCTCCAACTCTCCCACCTTTTGAAATCTCTCACCTCCCCCAAAAAAACTATATGCAAGCAAGGCTGGCATTTCTTTGTTGACGCATCCCCTTCTGCTAAAGGTACTTCTTTATTTTACAGCATGCTGCAGAGCAAAAATACCTTTCAAAAATCTACTTCTTATCAAAGATGGGAATCGGACCTTGGTAAATCTTTTACAGATTTCCAGTGGCAGTCAGCTTTTAAATCCATTTACCAGGCCTCCAAATGCACAAATCATTGGGAGCTAGCCCACAAAATTGCCCTGAGATGGTACCTCACTCCATATAGACTCTCTAAATGTTTTAATTCACACTCCCCGTTGTGTTGGAGAGGTTGTGGGGGGGTGGGCCAGATTATGCACATTTTTTGGTCATGCAGAGACCTTACCAGTTTCTGGAACAGGGTATTCTGTATGATCTCTGAAATAACTGGGATCCTCACCCCATCCTCTCTGGCTCTAGCGATTCTCAATCTGGGTATAGATCTGTTTCCTCCGAACTGTCAAATTTTTTTTACCCACATCCTACTAGCCTCTAGGCTTTTAATTGCTAGGAAATGGAAATCCGATTTGTCTCCTAATGCGTCGGAGTTGATTGATATGGTTAAGCAAAATTTTGCATTTGAAAATTTACTGGCATATAAACATGGCGTCTATTTGACCATCACTGGCACTTGTGGGTTCTATGGGCCAAGGATCGATAATTTTTCTAGGAGTGCCTTTTTGTCTGACCATCCCTTTCATCTGTTGGTTTGCAACCTACAGTTTATACCTTTAAAGATCCTTTGAGCTAGACCTAATGTTTGCTCTTTGTTTGACTATTTTGTTTTATTTTTTTGTTCTTCTTTTTGTTCTGTATGTTTAAAATGTAAGTATATTTTTAGTGTTAGTGTTGACTTTGTCACCTGTAAGGCCCCATACACACGATCGGACATATCCGATGAAAACGGTCCGCGGACCATTTCCATCGGATATGTCCGATCGGGAGTTTGATCCGATGGCGTGTACACACCATCGGATCAAATTCCCCGCCGCCGGACGGCGCGGTGACGTGGCGGTGACGCGGCGGTGACGTTGACGCCGCCGCGTCACCGCCACGTCACCGCACCAGGAAGTAAAACACTTCCGCGCATGCGCCGAATCCATTCGGCAGCGGCGCGGCGGCGGTGGGGGACGACATGTCTGCTGGTAAGTGTACTAACCAGCAGACATGTCGGGCGGACAGATCCCCACCGGATAGATTTCAAAGCTTGCTTTGAAATCTGTCGGGTGGACAAATCTGTCCGCTAGCCCATACACACGAGCGGAGATGTCTGCTGAAACGGTCCATCGGACCGTTTTCAGCGGACATATCCCCTCGTGTGTACGCGGCCTAACATGTGTTGCACTTATGTAACTACTAATTCTTTACTGATTACTGCTCCAGCATTTCATTGCGATATTGTTCACTATATAACGTACAACGTACTGTTCTTTTGCTGTACTAAGTGCTACTGTCTTTCTTCCTTTTCAATAAAAAACAAAGAAACAAAAAAAAAAGAAATTCAGTCCCAGCAATCCACATGCTTAGCGTCTAAATGCTAGCTTTGCCAAATTGCTAGCACAGCAACTGCTGCCTTTTCAGCTGGTAGACTCTGCTCCCTTTTGTGAATTTGTGGAATGTGCTGTACCTTAGTGGCAGGTTCCAAAACGCCATTTCTTTTCACGGCCATTCTGGCTCTCTACCGGCATGTGAAAGGCAATGTTTTGGCCTTGTTGGACAGGACGGTCAGCAGTAAGGTTCATATTACTGCTGACTCATGGTCCAGCAGGCATGGGCAGGGACGCTTCCTTTCCTTCACAGTGCATTGGGTGACTCTGCAGGCAGCTGGGAAGGAATCAGGACAGGGTTCACTGTTGTTGGAGCTTGTTCCACCACCACACCTCCAAAATGCTAGTGGTGATTCTGTCACAGCTCTCTCCTCAACCCCCTCTTCTTCTTCTTCTTCTTCTTCTTCTTCTTCGTATATGGCGTCTTCTGCAGATTTGTCCTCTGAACTGAGTGGGACTATGGTCTTGTGTTATATGGCTGTCCTTGGAAATATATTGTTTCCTAATACAGCCACACGCTAGCATATGTAATTGCTGTAGTGTAGTATTGATTTCTTTTTCGTCTCCTTTTTTGACACTATGGGCCAGATTCAGGTAGATGGGTGCATCTTTAATCTGGAGTAATGTTTTTCATTTACGTTACTCTGCCGAAATTTTAGGAGCAAGTGCTGTTATTCATAAAGCACTTGCTCCTAAAGTTGCGGTAGCGTATCGAAAATGAGCCGGCGTTATTCAAATTGGGCGGGTACGGGGCGTGTATTATTTAAACTAGGCGCGATCCCGCGGCGAACGTACTGCGCATGCGTCGACTGTCAATGCATCCCAGTGCGCATGCTCACAACTTCCGTCGGCACCACTTTCTTGGAAACGACAGCGCAATGTGTTCCGTTGGGCGTTTAAATGCGCCGGTAGATGCGCCATTCCGGTACTAAAGTATATCCTGTTCCCCCTCCCCGCAGTGAAGTTACTTTTGTTCTGAGATGGCTGCTCCCGTTCCCCGCAAACACAGGAGAAAGCTGAACTTTAAAGGCCAGGAGCTGTCAGCCGTCATCTCGGCTATGGAGACCTATGATGTCTTCCTCCATGGCTGTAAAAGTTGACAGACAAGCAGGGACAGAGGTGTTGTCCTGCAAGTGGGGGTGCTCAGCTAGCTCTTATTGTCGGTAACGCTGCTGTAGCTGCTCTCCTGCTGACCTGTGGCCGTCTGGAGTAAAGATAAAGCAGCTATTTGTAGAAATAACTTTGCGACGGACGGACGACATATGCGCGGCGCATGTAGCCAGCGTATGGTGCTAATCCATTCGAGAATTGAGAAATCTCCCTCATTTGCATATTTGAAAGGGGAAATCAATTGGCCCGACTGATGCGCCAAGCGAAACTATGCGCTGACGATACTCTGGCGTCGGAAAGTTAAGCCGGTCGGGGAAAGCCCATTTTCTGTCGCATCTAGTTTGGTGGGTACGGCCGCAGAGATACAACGGCGCATCTTGACAGTTACGCGGCGCATATCGAAATACTCCAGCACAACTCTACCTGAATCTGGCCCTATGCATTTTGTATCCTTTTTGGATTTTTTACTATTATATCTTTTCTCCATGGCGGAGTGCAACAGGACCATATTTTTCATGCTGTACAGCTGCCTAAAGATTTTTACTGTGTCAAGATGTAATTTAAAAAATAAAAAATACATAACACTGTCCTTCACATAGTCTATATAGTCACCTTGCTCAAATATAGAAATCAAACTCATATTATTAAATCTCATTTAATAATGTCCAAGGTCCTTTTTCTCTCTTTACATATTCGCGACATTACATGCTTTTTCAATCAGATACAGCCTTTTTTATCCCTTCTTGAAAAGGCGATGCATGCACTATACATGCACCAATGAGTTTGTTAATATTTGATAGAATTTTTTTGCATATTTTGCATTCCTGCATTTATGTTGGTGAATGTGTTTTTTGGAATAATAACTATATTCCCATAAGACAGTTTTATATTAAAAAAAATAGTATTTTTAATAGTTTTTGTATAGATTCATGATTTATATTTTTATTGACTGTTTCTATTAGTAAACCTTTTGGAAGCATCCAGCAACGATCTGCTGTTTACAAACACATCATGTCTATATAATCATGTATTAGCATTTATGTTACATTATGCTATATCACACATTCTATTATGTCTTTTATATATACATTTACTTCAGTTATTATTTCTATCCCATTTGTAGAAGCACACATCTTTAGGGCAGTGGCGGCTGGTGCTCCATTTTTTTGGGGGGTGCAAACAAAACCCTAGCCAACCCCCCCCCCTTCCGGCAACGTCACTCGCAGGCAATGGGACCTGCAGACAGACAGATAGATAGATAATTGGATAGACAGACAGAGAGAGAGAGATAGATAGATAGATAGATAGATAGATAGATAGATAGATAGATAGATAGATAGATAGATAGATAGATAGATAGATAGATAGATAGATAGATAGATAGATAGATACATTCTATTATGTCTTTTATATATACATTTACTTCAGTTATTATTTCTATCCCATTTGTAGAAGCACACATCTTTAGGGCAGTGGCGGCTGGTGCTCCATTTTTTTGGGGGGGCGCAAACAAAACCCTAGCCAACCCCCCCCCCCCTCCGGCAACGTCACTCGCAGACAATGGGACCTGCAGACAGACAGATAGATAAACTGGATAGACAGACAGATAGACAGACAGAGAGAGAGTGAGAGAGAGACATAGATAGATAGATAGATAGATAGATAGATAGATAGATAGATAGATAGATAGATAGATAGATAGATAGATAGATAGATAGATAGATAGATAGATAGATAGATAGATAGATAGATAGATAGATAGATAGATAGATAGATAGATAGATAGATTGAACATAGATTATTGGAAATATAGGGGTCTGATTATAGATAAGTATGAGAGACATTCAAAAAAAAATATTCCAGAAATCAATGTATGATTTTTTTAACTATTTATTTGTACAGCAAATAAAGAACACCTGAAAAAACAATGTTAATATTTGGTACATCTTTGTTTGCAATTAGGGCAGTTTCTTGGTTTTTCACCGGCACACACTGGCCCACTCCTCCACACAGATCTTCTCTAGATCCAGGTTTTGGGCTTTGAGAAACACGGAGTTTGGCTCCCTCCAAAGATTCTCTATTGGGTTTGCTGGAAACAAAACCTTGATATGCGTCTACAGAGCCACCTTGGTTATCCTGGCTGTGTGCTTCGGGTCATTGTCATGTTGGAAGACCCAGCCTCGACCCATTTTCAAAGCTCAACTGAGGGTAGGAGGTTGTTGCCCAAAATCTCGCAGACAATGGCCCCAGTCATCCTCTCCTTAATACAGTGCAGTCGCCCTGTCCCATGTGCAGAAAAACACCCCCAAACATGATGCTACCACCCCCATGCTTCACAGTAGATGGTGTTCTTGGGAGTACTCATCATTCTTCTTCCTCCAAACACGGTTTGGATAGACCAAAAAGTTCTATTTTGGTCTCATCTGACAGATAGACTTTCTCCCAGACTCCTCTGGATCATCCAAATGGTCATTGGCAAACTTAAGACGGGCCTTGACATGTGCTGGTTTAGAGAGAGAGAACCTTCCGTGCCATAGCATAGATTTCAAGACCATGACGTCTTAGTGATACCAACAGATACCTTGGAAACGGTGGTCCCAGCTCTTTTCAGGTCATTAGACCAGCTCCTCCCGTGTAGTCCTGGGCTGATGTCTCACCTTTCTTAGATAGATCATGAGACCCCAGATGAGATTTTGATGGAGCCCCATCCGAGGGAGATTAGATAGTCATGTTTAGATTCTCCATTTTCTAATGATTGCTCCAACAGTGGACCTTTTATATATCACCAAGCTGCTTGGCAATTTCCCCGTAGCCCTTTCCAGCCAGTGTATTTTTTCTAGTGTCATTTGGAAGCACACTCTTTAGTCTTGGCATGTTAGTGGCAGTTGGTGCTCCATTTTTTTGTATGGGGGGCGCAAACAGGTGTCTTTACCCTGCAGCCAACACCCCTCCCCCTCCGGAAACAGGTGCAGACTAATTAGGACCTGCAGACAAATGGAGAGAGAGTGAGAGAGATAGATAGATAGATAGATAGGATAGATAGATAGATAGTCTTTAGATAGATAGATAGATAGATAGATAGATAGCTAGATAGACAGGTGTTCAGACATACTTTTTTGCAGACTGTATCATACAAGATAAATAGATAGATAGATAATTTGATTTATAGATTTATTTTTTTCGATTATGTCTCTCACAGTGGACATGCACCTACGATGACAATTTCAGACCCCTCCATGATTTCCAAGTGGGAGAACTTGCAAAATAGCAGGGTGTTCAAATACTTATTTTCCGCACTGTAGATAGATAGATAGATAGATAGATAGATAGATAGATAGATAGATAGATAGATAGATAGATAGATAGATAGATAGATAGATAGATAGATAGATAGATAGATAGATAGATAGATAGATAGATAGATAGATAGATAGATAGATAGATAGATAGATTATAGATTATTTATAGATTATAGATTATTTCTATCGCATTTGTAGAAGCACACATCTTTAGGGCAGTGGCGGCTGGTGCTCCATTTTTTTGGGGGGGTGCAAACAAAACCCTAGCCAACCCCCCCCTCCGGCAACGTCACTCGCAGACAATGGGACCTGCAGACAGACGGATAGATAGATAATTGGATAGACAGACAGACAGATAGACAGACAGACAGAGAGAGAGTGAGAGAGAGAGACATAGATAGATAGATAGATAGATAGATAGATAGATAGATAGATAGATAGATAGATAGATAGATAGATAGATAGATAGATAGATAGATTCTATAGATATCTGTTCTTTCTATATATACATTTTTCAGTTATTATTTCTATCCCATTTGTAGAAGCACACATCTTTAGGGCAGTGGCAGCTGGTGCTCCATTTTTTTGAGGGGGGCGGCGCCCCTGTGCCCCCTATGGACGGGCCGCCACTGTAAGGGGGGTTTATGAAGACAATTATATGTTTTTATATTATACTCTTTCTTTTTCTTTTTAGTCTTATTAGACTTTCACACTGGTTGGCTTATGTTCCTCCACCCCAGGTGTTTTCAATGTTGTGTTTTTCAAGGTTTGATTGATCATTAAAATTTTCAATTGGTTGTTTATTTTTCCGCCCCTTCTCTATATACAGTATACACACATTTAAATTTTGATTATTTAGCTATGACTAAGCATAAGGCGTGAAATGCGTTAGCTGTTTTGTCCTGTTCCTTCTACTTGAAGTGACTGTATTTAGATTTTACATTATTTTTTTTATTATTTTTTTTATCAAAAAGGTTTTTATTGCTCACAAAACATACAGAGTATGAAGACATGAAGTTTTTTACATCATACACAGTTATTGAGACCAGGGCCACTGATAGGCCAGTACAACTGGCCCTGTTGTACCGGGACCGGGGAGCAGGGGGGCCCGGGCAAACTGAAAAGAGTAGTTTAATGTAAAAAATAAATAAAAAAATCATCCAGCTATTCCTTTAACGTCCCACGCCTCCAGCTCAACATCCCTCCCCCCCCCCCCACGTTTACAATTTAAAAAATATATATATACCAATGTGGATGATTAGGTGGCGGCAGGGGAGGGGCTACTTCTTCTATTTTGGGCGCCGAAGAGGCATTCTTCTGCGACCGCTCCTCACGCAGGCTCAAGTCCCAGCCGGCGCATCCTCTGTAGTGCCGTCCCCCTGCCACCGCGGAGTGATTCTCCTCTCTCTCAATGTGAGAAAAAACAGGCGAGCAGCGGCAACAGAGGCAAAAGCTTCCAATGATTCCCATATAAATGGAATATTTTGTGGAGACACAAGTCAAGGCAGCAGCAGGATCAGGATTCCTTGGGCCCAGCTAACAACACTACACAGGTGTGTGCTACTGTGCTTGCTTGGGGGGGGGGGTGTTGCAAGATCTACTACTACTGCAGCCAGCAGCACCCATACATTATGGCATTGGCGGCATGGGTGGCACTGTCTACAGGTAGCACATGCGTTATGGCCCATAACGCATGTGCTGTCTGCACAGACAGTGCCACCCATGCTGCCAATGCCGTAATTTGCTGCAGACAGTGCCACCCACGACACTAATGCCATAACGCATGTGCTACCTGCAGAGGCAGTGCCACCCATGCTGCTAATTGCATTATACTATTGGCGGCATGAGTGGCACTGTCTGCAGCACATTATGGCATTGGCGGCATGGGTGGCACTGTCTGCAGGTAGCACATGCGTTATGGCCCATAACGCATGAGCTGTCTGCAGAGACAGTGTCACCCATGCTGCCAATGCTGTAATGTGCTGCAGACAGTGCCACCCACAACGGTAATGCCATAACGCATGTGCTACCTGCAGAGACAGTACCACCCATTCTGCCGATTGCATTATACTATTGGCGGCATGGGTGGCACTGTCTGCAGCACATTATGGCATTGGCGTCATGGGTGGCACTGTCTGCAGGTAGCACATGCATTATGGACCATAACGCATGTGCTGTCTGCAGAAACAGTGCCACCCATTCCGTAATGTGCTACAGACAGTGCCACCCATGACACCAATGCCATAACGCATGTGCTGTCTGCAGAGACAATGCCACCCATGCTGCCAATGCCGTAATGTGCTGCAGATAGTGCCACCCATGTCGCCAATAGAATAATGCAATTGGCAGCATGGGTGGCACTGTCTCTGCAGGTAGCACATGCGTTATGGCATTAGCATCATGGGTGGCACTGTCTGCAGCACATAACAGCATTGGCAGCATGGGTGGCACTGTCTCTGCAGACAGCACATGCATTATGGGCCATAATGCATGTGCTACCTGCAGACAGTGCCACCCATGATGCTAATGCCATTACGCATGTGCTACCTGCAGACAGTGCCACCCATGACGCTAATGCCATAACGCATGTGCTACCTGCAGAGACAGAGCCACCCATGCTGCCAATTGCATTATACTATTGGGTGGCTCTGTTTGCAGTGATAAATATCACTTGAAGATCAGGGAGGGATCAGGGGTGGGGATGAAGGGGGCCCCTTCAGGTAGACTGTACAGGGCCTCATGATTTCTATCAGCGGCCCTGATTGAGACAGTACGGCATTGAATCCTGAGTGTAACATGCAACAGATAACTTTAAGATTCTGCTCATAGTCCCTTCTTACACACTGCGTCCTGCTCAAATCCCTTCTCCCCAGCTACACCCCCCCCCCCCTGCATGTCTCCCAGCCGTTTAATATTAAAGCAAGCGTCCAACCAGAAAACCCTCCCCAATGTCCACACCTATATCCCCCCTAGCAATCTCATCCAGACAAGTTCCAGGGGGCTTAAGCCAGGTACGGCCAGTCACGGGTCCCATAGGTTAACAAATTTTTCCCGGCATTTTCCCTATGCTGATATATATATTTCTCCATTATGAGTGTTTTACCCATGTGCTGTATCCATGTTTTGACCTTGGGCAGTGCCTCCATTTTCCAATTTAAGAGGATGGTTTTCCTTGCCTGAAACAATGCCCTGGAAAATGCCACTTGAGTCACTCCCTCCGGTATTACCCCCTCCAGAACTCCAAGCAGGCAACATATTGGGTCAAGGGGGACATTGGTCTGGAACACCGAATTAAGTGTAGCCAGTACCTCCGACCAGAATCTGTGGAGTTTGTGGCAACGCCAGAGCAGGTGAATCAGGTCTCCAGCCACCGTCCTGCACCTACCACACAGTGGATCGGGCACCCTGCCCATTTTAAAGAGTTTCACTGGGGTAAAATGTACTCTCAATAAGATGTACAGCTGTGACACCTTTTGTGACACATTAAGCGAACAGGTAATAACTGCCTGTAGCGCCTCCTCTCACATTTGCCCTGCAATGGGTCCTACATCGGCTTCCCAATGACTCACTACCTTCATGGGGTGCCCCTCCAGAAATGATGATAGCAGCATGTTATAGCACTGGGAGATGACCCCCTTGGTGTCAGAGGTGCCCTGCAGTATATGAAATACTGGAGTGGGGGACTGCACCCACTCCATCGCAGCTCCATGGGCTCTAACAGCATGCTGCAGTTGTAAGTAATAAAATAGCATGTTGGATGGCAGCACATATATAGACCGGAGTGCATGGAAAGAGAGCAGTGCCCCATTATAGAATACTTGTCTTAGGTGTGTTTTACCCATGGGGTGCCACTTGGGTCCCTGCTTAATCTTGGCCAGTTCTGCGTACGTATTGTTCCCCCAGAGAGGGCTATACACTGTAAATCCTGTCACCTTCTGGAGTTGCTTGGGCTGGTTCCACACCTTCTGAAGGAGTGAGTAGGTGGGCATGTGTTTATTAGGTTTTTGAAACTGTTGAGCCTCCAGCCCTTCAGGTATCGCATCAGCTCTCGACCCTAGCAACAAAAGCCTGGCCGAGGAGCCCGCGGGCAAGGGGCCCATAGCTCCTATCAGGTGCTGCAGCTGTGCGGCCAAGTAATATATTCAAGGGTTGGGTTCTTTGGAAGTTGTAATTGCTCCAATTTGATCCTAGGAGGTTTGGTGTGCCACAACAGTTGCCTAAAGAGAGAGTTAACTACTCTGAATATTTTAAGCGTGATAACTACTGGCATATTGTGGAGCAGATATAACAGCTGCGGCATTAGAATCATCTTAATGAGGTTTGTCTTGCCTGCTAGGGACATCTGTAGCTTGTTCCATATATGTATTTTATCTCTAAATTGGGTCAGTAGGGGATAGATATTTAGTTGACAAAAATCGGTTATTTTAGCGGACACATGAACACCCAAATATTTGAAAGAGGACACTATGGGAACTGGGCAAGAGGGCCTTCCATCAGGCATGGGGGTCCCGTCTAGTGTTGAGCGGAATACGCCATATTCGATTTCGCGATATTGCGCAAATATATAGAAGAATATTCGCGAATATTCGCTAATATCGAATATTCGTGATATTTTATCCAAAAAAATGTTTGCGAAATTTCGCTAATGCGAAAATGATTGCGAAATTCTCATAAACGGAGATCATTTCCTGTATTACTAAACTAATATGCACTAAACACTAACTCTACACTAACTCTACTTAAAAGAAAGGAGAATAAGAGGGCAAAAGAAGGGCGGAGAAGATAATCGTGCAATATTCCTATTGCGCGATTATCTTCTCCGCCCTTCTTTTGCATCAGAGCCAATCAGAATAACTCGAACATTCGGCAAAAGGAATATTGCGCAATATTCCTTTTGCCGAATATTCGAGTTATTCTGATTGGCTCTGATGCAAAAGAAGGGCGGAGAAGATAATCGCGCAATATTCCATCTGCCGAATATTTGAGTTATTCTGATTGGCTCTGATGCAAAAGAAGGGCGCATCAGAGCCAATCAGAATAACTTGAATATTCGGCAAAAGGAATATTGCGCGATTATCTTCTCCGCCCTTCTTTTGCATCAGAGCCAATCAGAATAACTCGAATATTCGGCAAAAGGAATATCGCGCAATATTCCTTTTGCCGAATATTCGAGTTATTCTGATTGGCTCTGATGCAAAAGAAGGGCGGAGAAGATAATCGCGCAATATTCCGTTTGCCGAATATTCGAGTTATTCTGATTGGCTCTGATGCAAAAGAAGGGCGCATCAGAGCAAATCAGAATAACTTGAATATTCGGCAAAAGGAATATTGCGCGATTATCTTCTCCGCCCTTCTTTTGCATCAGAGCCAATCAGAATAACTCGAATATTCGGCAAAAGGAATATCGCGCAATATTCCTTTTGCCGAATATTCAAGTTATTCTGATTGGCTCTGATGCAAAAGAAGGGCGGAGAAGATAATCGCGCAATATACCGTTTGCCGAATATTCGAGTTATTCTGATTGGCTCTGATGCAAAAGAAGGGCGCATCAGAGCCAATCAGAATAACTCGAATATTCGGCAAAAGGAATATTGCGCGATTATCTTCTCCGCCCTTCTTTTGCATCAGAGCCAATCAGAATAACTCGAATATTCGGCAAAAGGAATATCGCGCAATATTCCTTTTGCCGAATATTCGAGTTATTCTGATTGGCTCTGATGCAAAAGAAGGGCCGAGTAGCTGATGCGATTCTTTTATGTTGCCGAAAAGTCACAATGCGAATTTTCGGCAACATAAAAGAATCACATCAGCTACTCGGCCCAGGGTCTCTCTCTAATCATACCAGCAATGCTTTTAGACATCGATGGAGATCACTAGGATGTGATCTGTTTTAAAAATAAATTTGAAAAAATACGAATATTCGCCATAGCGAATATTCGCCGCGATATTCGAGTTATTCGCGAATACTCGAATATGCAATATTCGTAGCGAATATTCGCAATGCGAGTATTCGTGAGCAACACTAGTCCCGTCCAGGGATAACAGAGCTGATTTCGAGCAGTTAATAGTGAGGCCCGAGAAGCGGCCGAAGTCTGTGATAAGGGACATAACCTGGACCAATGAGTCGTCTGCATCCTCTAGGAAGAGAAGCATGTCGTCGGCGTAAAGCATGATTTTCTCTTGCAAGTCTCCAAAGCTGAAGCCCCTGACCAGTGGGCAGGAGGTGTGAGTGGAGTGGTATGCCTTGCCCACCCAGGAAAACCAACCGTGTCCTTCGTGAGTCTCCTGGAGTCCCACAATAGCAGGGAGATACTTTTTCATGCAAGATCTGACCATAGTACTGTGAAGGACTTGATAAAATGATTATTTTGTGTCTATGTTCTCTTTCTCCTAACCACTCAAATATTGCTTTCCTTTCCTATATTGTTTTATTTCTTGTATTTCTTGATATATATGTATGTATGTATGTATGTATGTATGTATGTATGTATGTATGCATGCGTGTTTCAGTATTCTGTGAGAAAACATTGTTTTCCTTGAATAGAGTCATTATAGAGTTAAATCTCAGCCCGGAAGTAAAACTGAAAACAGATGTCTTTTAACTACTACTTCAAACCCCCTCCTTCCTACTGCACTCCTTCTACCCCTCCCACCGACCAAAGCAATATAGCGACTGAGTGTAAAGCCTCGTGGCAAGGAGGAGATGTAACGAGAGAAGACTAATGAGCCAATCGGATGCACCCATATGATGATGCTTGCTTATGTCACTTTGTCTATAAAGCTGTGATTCCAATAAAGTTCCGTCTCTTTTGGTTGGAAGACGATGATGATAGCAGCGTGATTACTTCAACTTGTATTTGCATGCTTTCACAATTATATAAATTTGACTCAGATGCAAAATAGAATACATGCCCTGGAATTGAGCCGGGGAACGTCTATTTCATATTGGCTGCCCAACGTGAACTTTGGATTCTTGACCAGATGCTGCAGGCTGAGATGTGGATGGGGTGCTCCTATGTGGAAAACAAAGATTAATCGCCTTTAAATTACGGTAAGAGATGTGTGTTATACTCCTTACTTGTATTCTTCCACATAGCTGCTCTCCTTTTGCTCACAGGTTCGTTTGCTGCTTCTAGGCCACGCAAAGTCAGGTAATTTCTTATCCAAATTTGATTTAAAGAGAACCTGTCGCCCTATTCTGCCGGCTGATATTTTATGTTATGTTGTGTTCTATGTTGACTTGAATGTGGCTATTTCAGCGGATGTCTGTATGAGAAGGGGGTGACAAAGTTGCCTTGTCTGCTTTTTGCACAGAGTGACTTAGAGAGGGTGAACCATAAGAGTCACAGGTGTCACAGGTGCCTTGTCATGTCTGTGTTGAAAAAAAAGCAAATTTAAAGATGGTGTACAAAAAATTATAAATACAAATATGTAATATAGAGACACAGTTACCGTGCCAAATTTTGGTTTAGAGATGGTGTTACGCATGTTTGTGTATATAATAATTACCTCCATACAGACAAAGGGGAAAAATTATCGCTGAAATAGTGTGTCATATTCTAACTGTGTGTGTAGTTTAATGTTTGTTCGTTTTGGGACAGAAACATGTGCAGCCTGGCCTCCCCCCTCTCTCCCTAATGTTTTTTCTTCAACAGAAGACTTTAAATTCATATTGACAAGAATTGGAAGTGTCAGGTTTTGTGTGCCTTTAAATTCTAAAATGGCCGATTAACCCTGTGTTTGCTGGCTGCTTGAGAAAAAAAGGGAAATGGTTTTTAAAAGTAAGACAGACAAATTGCAACTGTTTCTTTGTTTTATATATATATATACTGTTTTATATATATATATATATATATTGTGAACTTTGGGGGTTCTTTAGCTCAGCGAGACAAGTGCGTAAACCGTGTCAGTAAAGCAAAGGGTCTTTATTGGCGACCAAAACAAAACAAAACAAAATAATGCTTTCTTCAGCACAAAAATGTCACAACAAAAGTCCTGCTTGTTTCCAGCATAAATTAGATAAGTCTCTCTTCAGCACAGCAAAACAACCAAAAGAAAGGCACATACGTTTTAGTAAGAAGTCCTCCAGTCCTTCCTTGCAGACACAGCTTCACTTCCAAAACTACTCCACCCTCTGTCAGGACTTCCTTTCCTTTTAACTCACTTCCTGGCAGTGGTTAACCCCTTGTGTGCCTGAAGCCAGGGGTCAGAAGGGGAGGCTCTCTTCCCTCCCAATTGTCGCTTCAGAGCCTCCGAAATCCCGGACCCCCGAATATCATTTAAAGAAGACAGAGAGGACTTTAAGCCCGTCCTCTCTGGATCCATTTTATCTGTCCGGAACCTCTCACCCCCTTTGGGTGACCTCCTAAACCAGTGCTTAAATGGACCAGATTCCAAAAATTGGCGCTATGTAGCGTCCATCCAGGACCCATCCCTGGCGTCCTGTACATATCCCCCCCTCTGCCTCAACGCGGAGGTGTTGGAGGCACCACTCGCCATCATACAGTGGACTCGGGAGAGGGCATCGGCATTCTGATGCTGTTTCCCGGGTCTGTGCTCCACCACAAAGTTGAACTCCTGCAGAGACAGAAACCACCTAGTTACCCTGGCATTGGTGTGCTTGTTCTGTCTCATCCACGTAAGAGGAGCATGGTCTGATATGAGGCGAAACTTCCTGCCTAGGAGAAAATACCGTAGGGAGTCCAAAGCCCACTTGATGGCAAGACATTCGCGTTCCACCACCGCATAGTTTTTCTCAGCTGGCGTCAGTTTCCTACTAAGGAAAACTATTGGATGCTCCTCTCCGTTGATCTCTTGAGACAGAACTGCTCCTAGCCCTTCACTTGAGTCATCTGTCTGCACTATAAAGTCCTTAGAAAAGTCTGGCGCTACAAGCACCGGGTCCTGGCACAGTGCCGTCTTTAGCATTTGAAATGCCTTTTCAGCCTCGGCATTCCATTTGATCATGACGGACTGTCGGCCTTTGGTGAGGTCAGTCAGCGGTGCCGCAATGGTGGCGAAGTTGGGGACAAACCTCCTGTAGTACCCAACTAGGCCTAAAAACGCTCTGACCTGTTTCTTTGTTAGGGGGCGGGGCCAGCCCTGTATAGCCTCTACTTTGCTCATTTGGGGCTTCACTAACCCTCTACCTACAATGTATCCAAGATACTTGGCTTCCTCCACCCCAATCGCACACTTCTCCGGATTGATGGTGAACCCTGCCCTTCTCAAGGAGTCTACCACTGCCTGTACTCGGGGAAGGTGGGAATCCCAATCCGTACTAAAAATGACAATGTCATCCAGGTAAACGGAGGCATACCGTTGGTGGGGACGCAGAGTTTTGTCCATGGCCCTTTGAAATGTGGCGGGGGCGGAGTGTAAACCAAACAGCATTCTCTTGTATTGGAAATGACCCTCCGGGGTAGAGAAAGCTGTTTTCTCTCTGGCCTCTTTGGTTAGGGGAATCTGCCAGTAACCTTTTGTGAGGTCCAGTGTGGTGATGTACCTGGCAGGACCCAACCTCTCAATCAGCTCATCTACCCGTGGCATGGGGTATGCATCGAACTTGGAGACCTCGTTGAGTTTTCTAAAGTCGTTGCAGAAGCGTAGAGTACCATTGGGTTTGGGCACCAATACGATCGGACTGGACCACTCGCTCTGCGACTCTTCGATGACCCCAAGTTCAAGCATCCTTTTCACCTCTCCAGACACCGCCACCCTGTGAGCTTCTGGGATACGGTAGGGTTTAAGCCGGACTGTCACCTTAGGCTCGGTCACAATGTCATGCTCGATGATGTTGGTGAGTCCTGGCAACCCTGAAAACATGTCCCCATTTCTTTGCAGAAACTCTTTTACTTGCTGGGTTTGGGGCCTAGTTAGGGTAGCTGCAACCTGCACCATGTCGATCCCTACCTGGTCCCCTGACTGTACCGCCACCACTGCGGACACCGGTTCTCTGTCTTTCCAGAGCTTTAACAAATTTATGTGATAAATTTGGTAGGGTTTTCTTTTCCCTGGTTGGTGTACCCTATAGTTTACCTCACCCACTTTCTCCACTATTTCAAATGGACCTTGCCACTTGGCCAAGAACTTGCTTTCTACCGTTGGTATTAGGACAGCTACCCTGTCACCTACTTGGAGCTGTCTCACTTTAGCTGACCGGTTATATACCCTTCTTTGGGCATCCTGAGCCTTCTGCATGTGCTCTCTTACCAGCGGCATCACTTTAGCCACCCTTTCTCGCATTTGAGAAATATGTTCCACCACGGTTTTGTGCGGGGAGGACTCACTTTTCCATGTTTCCTTTACCAGATCAAGCAACCCCCGGGGCCTCCGTCCGTACACTAGCTCAAATGGTGAGAAACCCGTGGATTCCTGTGGTACCTCCCGGATAGCGAACAATAGGGCAGGGAGCAACATATCCCAATCTTTCCCATCTTTCTGGACGACTCTTTTTAACATAGACTTCAGAGTTTTGTTAAACCTCTCAACTAGGCCATCGGTCTGCGGGTGATAGACGGACGTCCGCAGCTGCTTAATCTGAAACAGCCTGCACAAGTCCGCCATCACCTTTGACATTAAAGGGGTGCCCTGATCCGTTAATATTTCCTTGGGGAACCCAGTTCGTGAGAACATTTGAAATAGCTCCCGGGCAATGGCCTTAGAGGACGTTTTTCTCAACGGGACTGCTTCTGGGTATCTAGTGGCGTAGTCCAGGATGACCAATATGTATTGGTGCCCCCTTGCTGACTTTACCAGGGGTCCTACAAGATCCATAGCGATCCGCTCAAACAGGACCTCAATAATTGGCAAGGGTACTAGGGGGTTTCTATAGCGAGGCACCGGGGCAGTTAACTGGCAAACAGGGCAGGACTCAAAATATCTTTTAACCTCAGCCTTCACCCCTGGCCAGTAAAACCGGTCGGTTATCCTGGCCTCCGTTTTCTCCGCCCCAGGTGTCCTCCTAGTGCATCGTTGTGGGCTAGATCAAGGAGCATCTTCCTATAAGGTTGAGGGACCAGCAACTGTTCTATGGGTTCCCCCCGGCTCTCAACCACACGATAGACTAGGTCCCCCTTTAATGCAAAATGAGGAAACCTCTGGTCTGCATCTGGTATCTGTGAAACCCCATCAATGACAGAAACCTGCTCTCGAGCATTGACCAGGGTAGGGTCCTGTAACTGGGCGGTGCCAAACGCACCCCTGGGTATGTCCAGGTCTGGATGCACTGGCCTTTGGGATGTTTCCCCCTCACCCTCCTCAACCGAGGTAAGCTCCTCGTCATCCTCCCCCAGCATGACTTGTAACGGGGAGACTTCCCCCCCCTCAGAGGTCAACTCGGATTTCAGACCAGACACCGAACTAATATTATTAGAACTAAGATTTTCTGCAACGTCATTATCACTAACAAGTTTCTCTACATTAGAGGGGTGTGTTGTGGAGGTTTCCGGCCCGGATCCCCCAGACTCTGTCCCTCCCGAACCCAGTGTCCTTAGTTCTCCTGGCAGACCCGTCTGTACCTGGTTCCATAATTCCAAAAATATTGGACAGTCCCGCCCCACTATGATATCATGTATCAGGCTTTTTACCACCCCAACCTCCTGGGTAATCGAGGTTTGACCATAGGACACAGTTACTGGGACCAAGGGGTACTCCTTGATGTCCCCATGGATACACACTACCCGTAGGGTCTTAGTTACTGGACCAATCCTTCCAAGTACCCGGGCATGTACCAGCGTGACCATGCTACCAGAGTCCAGTAGAGCCCTGGCCGGAAGGTCGTTTACCCACACTTCACACTCGAACTGTCCAGAAGTCAGGTCAAGATGCGTGGCACACGCCCTTTGCGCATAGAAAGAGCTTCTTCGGGCAGCCCCGCAATCCATAGGCTCCTCCTGGAGCGGGCACTGTGCCCGGGTATGCCCCCAGGACCGACATCGCCAACACTGAATGTCTCCCATCTTTGGCACAGGAACCGACCTCCGTGGTTCTATGGCAGACGGTGTAGATCTGCGGACGCCAACATCTGGCCAGGCTTCTCTCCTCGGGGTAGTGGCTGGTCTGGGTGTCCTTGGCATGAGTTCCCGACGCTTGGCAGGCCCAAACAGGTCCTCCACCACGGTGTACCGTTCGACCAGCTCGACCAGCTGGTCCGCGTTAGTGGGGTTTCCATGGCTTACCCAGCGTTGTAGGTCATCTGGTAGGGACCGTAGGTACCAGTCCATTACCACCCGTTCCACCATTTGTGGACCTGACAACTTCTCCGGCTGCAGCCATTTTTTAACTAACTGAATTAGTTTGTGCATTTGGGACCTGGGTGGTTGGTCCGATTTGTACCGCCAGCGATGCACCCTCTGAGCCCGGACAGCTGTGGTCACCACCAGGCGGGCCAGGATCTCGGCTTTTAGACGTTCATAGTCTTTGATGTGCTCAGCTGGGAGGTCAAAATAGGCCTTTTGTGGGTCACCAGTGAGAAAAGGGGAGATAATGCCGGCCCATTGGTCCCGGGGCCATGCTTCTCTCTCTGCTATCCTTTCAAAGGTGGTCAGAAAGGCTTCCACGTCATCGCTGGGTGTTAGTTTTTGCAAGAAATGGCTGGCTCTAACAGACACTGGGTTGCTAACGGCAACGGCCGATTGCTCTTGTCCCTGAGCCAGCCGCTGTACTGCCTCCTGCAAGGCAGCCACCTGTGCTTGAGTGGACCCCTGCTGGGCTGTAAACTGGGCGGCTAGCAGCCGTGTGTTTTCTTGCTGCGCAGCCATCGCTTCCTCATGGCGACGGTTGGCGTCCGCTGACGCTTGCTGCTGGGTCACGGTGGCTTGCTGCTGGGTCACGGTGGCTTGTGCCAAAGCCCTAATGACCTCTTCCATGTCGTTGCGTGCTGTTTGTAATGTCTGGGCTGACTTCACCCAAGACATGCCATAAGTACACTGTCTCTTTAAATGTCAGTTTTTAAACGGTTTTTGCGCCTGCAAATGCACTTTGCCCGCATTCAACACCAGTTGTGAACTTTGGGGGTTCTTTAGCTCAGCGAGACAAGTGCATAAACCGTGTCAGTAAAGCAAAGGGTCTTTATTGGCGACCAAAACAAAACAAAACAAAATAATGCTTTCTTCAGCACAAAAATGTCACAACAAAAGTCCTGCTTGTTTCCAGCATAAATTAGATAAGTCTCTCTTCAGCACAGCAAAACAACCAAAAGAAAGGCACATACGTTTTAGTAAGAAGTCCTCCAGTCCTTCCCTGCAGACACAGCTTCACTTCCAAAACTACTCCACCCTCTGTCAGGACTTCCTTTCCTTTTAACTCACTTCCTGGCAGTGGTTAACCCCTTGTGTGCCTGAAGCCAGGGGTCAGAAGGGGAGGCTCTCTTCCCTCCCAATTGTCGCTTCAGAGCCTCCGAAATCCCGGACCCCCGAATATCATTTAAAGAAGACAGAGAGGACTTTAAGCCCGTCCTCTCTGGATCCATTTTATCTGTCCGGAACCTCTCACCCCCTTTGGGTGACCTCCTGAACCAGTGCTTAAAGGGACCAGATTCCAAAAATTGGCGCTATGTAGCGTCCATCCAGGACCCATCCCTGGCGTCCTGTACAATATATATATATATATATATATATATATGAGTTTACCTAAAATCAATGCAAATTATGTGTATATATATACATAAAAATGTGCAATCTCTTAGAAAAACATATATTATTAGTGAAAAGTCCATACAGTGAAGACCAAAAAATTATTATTAAATAATGAATTGAGTCCAAATAGTGCTAAAAAATATAAGCACCCAATAGTGATTCTCGGTTCAAACAAAGACGTAAATATTGCAGTTCTGGAACCTCCACCATATGTTTGCACCCGGTGAGATCAATAGAAATGGCTTCTTACCAATATTAGTAGACTCTTTTAATTAAAAAAGAAGTCATAAATCGCTTGTGTCAATGGGATGACTCAGAGTGATCCAGATAGGCACGTTCAGATGATCCAGCATTCATATAAATAGGAACAGAAGAGCAATCATAGTGAAGTACTGTTTATTAAAACAAAATTAAAAAGTAACATGCCAAATGGCTGCTTACTCAGGTTGTGCCCTGATCCCGGCACTGAGGCTTTATGGCGTTATTCGATATCCAATCGAACTCAGATATGGTACGATAGTCCGTCGCGCTGGTCGTCTCACTGGCCGGCGTACGTTCCACCGTCGAAGTAACGTAGATTCGGAGATGGATCGAAAATCCGTCGCACTGCTAGTTTCGATAGCCGGCGTGCGTTCCACCGTCGAAAACCAACGGACCCGGAAATCGGAAGTGGTAGGGAAAAGCGTGACTGGTTAGCGCTAACCAGTCACGCTTTTCCCTACCACTTCCGATTTCCGGGTCCGTTGGTTTTCGACGGTGGAACGCACGCCGGCTATCGAAACTAGCAGTGCGACGGATTTTCGATCCATCTCCGAATCTACGTTACTTCGACGGTGGAACGTACGCCGGCCAGTGAGACGACCAGCGCGACGGACTATCGTACCATATCTGAGTTCGATTGGATATCGAATAACGCCATAAAGCCTCAGTGCCGGGATCAGGGCACAACCTGAGTAAGCAGCCATTTGGCATGTTACTTTTTAATTTTGTTTTAATAAACAGTACTTCACTATGATTGCTCTTCTGTTCCTATTTATATGAATGCTGGATCATCTGAACGTGCCTATCTGGATCACTCTGAGTCATCCCATTGACACAAGCGATTTATGACTTCTTTTTTAATTAAAAGAGTCTACTAATATTGGTAAGAAGCCATTTCTATTGATCTCACCGGGTGCAAACATATGGTGGAGGTTCCAGAACTGCAATATTTACGTCTTTGTTTGAACCGAGAATCACTATTGGGTGCTTATATTTTTTAGCACTATTTGGACTCAATTCATTATTTAATAATAATTTTTTGGTCTTCACTGTATGGACTTTTCACTAATAATATATGTTTTTCTAAGAGATTGCACATTTTTATGTATATATATACACATAATTTGCATTGATTTTTGTGTCATTAGCGCCCCTTCACTTCCGATTCTATTTGTATTTTCACACTCTGAAAAATTTTTTAGGTGGCAGCTTTTTAAACTGGTATATTTAATTTATTTAGGTTTAATTATAATTAATTCTACCCTCTTGTTGGGAGAACTAATATTGTTTTTTCCTGTGGCGCAAATTATACACATTTTTTCCATATGAGTTTACCTGTTTCACACCACAGCAACTGATAACGTTGATGCATAAGATAATTATCTTTGAAGCTTATGTTTTAGCTGAGCTTAATTTAGATATTGAATGATGACTACACTGATTTTTATCGTTTTATCAGTCAGATTGTGTCATCTATGGAGCCCTGACTGTAGTTCTCACTGAATTCCAGACCAACCTTCCCTCATGCCACTTCCCTCCTGCCCCTTATGCCTCAGCCATCTCAGCTGAGAAAGCCTCACATGAGCAGTTCACTGTGGCTGACTAATGCTTGCTTTGAGCCAGCTAACCAGATGGTGAAATGTGACCCACGACATGATAAAATATGTCTTGCTGCCTGCTATATTGTTATACTGTGATGATGTGGTGCATACGGATGTTCATGCAGCTATTGCCACCATCAAGACCAAGTCTAATGTTCATGTTTATGGACTGGTGCCCTACTGCTTTCACTGTTGGTATTACCTATCGAACACCGACTGTTGTACTGTGGTGATCTTGCCAAGGTTTAAATAGTGTTGCTCACGAATATTCGTATTGCGAATAATCGGCTCGAATATTGCATATTCGAGTAATCGCGCAATATCTCGAATATCGCGCTGAATATTCGCAATGTCGAATAGTGATCTCCATCGACGTGTAAAAGCAATGGTGGTATGATTAGAGAGACCCTGGGCCGAGTAGCGCATGCGATCCTTTTATGCTGCCGAATATTCGCAATCTATCTATATTAGTTTGTTTATTGCTTTTATTCGTTGCCCAGTCAGTTTTTGTCTGTTGTCTGTCAGTCAGTTAGTTTAAAAAAAAAAAAAATTTTTTAAAAATGTACCTTTAGTTTAAGTGTTGTTTAGTGGCATAGCTACTAGGTGTTTGTCTGCGTGCCAGTTTTTCTTTTATCACATTTACCCCCCCCCCCAATAAAGTTTACCCACCCCCCCATATCAGCATGAGCAGCATCCGTGGCCGTGGTCGTGGCAGCAGGGGTAGGGGAGTTACTCCCAGTGCTGGGTCGCTGCCAGCACGGGGTACCTCTCGCGCCCCTACTACTGGTAGAGGATCGGGTGGAAGGGGAGTCCCCCTCATCCGGGAGTTTTTCACTTCGGGCAGCCGCCCGATATAGCCTTCCCAGGCTCCAGCAGTGGTGGAGTACATGGGGCACAGCAGTGCCACTGAGTCATCACCAGTAGCCGCACCAAGTAGCACCACCACCATCAGTACACCGGTGCCTTTAGTACCCAGCCCCAGCCCCCAAGAGTCCAGCCTCATGCTGTTTGAGGATGAAGGTGAGATGGATATCTTGGGGGAGGCCCTCGATCATGCAGACATAGATTTATGTGCTGATGGTCAGGACCTTTTTGAAGGGTTAATCGAGGAGGAGGAGGATGGGGTACCGGCTGTCAGTAGCCCAGAGACCTCCCTTCATGGTGGTGCTGGTGATTTTCTGCAGGAAACACCAGCACCTAGTCAGACCCATGCGTCTGTGAGGGGACATCGGAGCCAGGCTAGCGGCTCCATGTCAGATGTCTCCTTCAGACCACCATATGTCAGCCCTGGGTCTGACATATCTGGGGGCGAAGAGGAGGGTGACCCAACATGGGTGCCACCTGCCTCGTCGGTTCACAGCATCAGTGACGACGAGGAAGGTAGGCACCCTGGGGAAACGGTGCGCCAGGTCACCAGGGAGACCAGCGTCAGGGTCTCCACTGGTGATGGCAGCAGGAGGTGTCAGCAGCAGCAGCAGCAGCAGGCAGCTCCACCTGTGCGCACCGAGTCCCAGCAGGTGGAAGTCAGCGTCACCCCATCTGACAGGAGGGCGGCGCTGAAGTCACCTGTCTGGGCCTACTTCACCTTGGTAGCAGATAACCCGACAGTAGCCATCTGCCAGCTCTGTCGTGCCAAGGTGAAGAGAGGGAAGTGCTTGGCTCGGGTGGGTACCACGCCACTCAACCAGCACTTGAGGATTAACCACTGGCAGGAGCATGACCAGATCAAGCGTGGTGGTGGTAGCAGCGCCACCACCACAAGTGTGCAGGGTACAGCAGCCCCTGCCACAGCTTCATCGGCTACCAGCAGGTCATGCCCCCCCGCTCCCTCTAGTAGAGGTACTGGTACCGGCAGCCAGACCTCCACATCATCACCCTCCTCTTCGGTGTCCCGCACTGCCGTCCGGCGCCAGGCGTCGCTTTCTGACGCCTTTGAACGCAACACTCCCTTCCCCCCTGCAGACCGACGTGTGCGTTCCCTCAATGGGCTCCTGGCAAGGGTTATTGCCCAACATCTGCTTCCCTTTAACATAGTGGACTGCAACCCCCTCAGGCAGATGTTGGAGCAGGCCCAACCCCAATGGCGTGTCCCCAGCCGCCATTACTTTGCCAGGACTGGTGTCCCTGCCCTACACCAGCACATTGTGCAGAATGTAACCCTGTCGCTGGATCATGCTGTCAGCAACAGGATGCATCTGACAATGGATGGCTGGACCAGCAGGCATGGGCAGGGGCGCTACATAAGCTTCACGGCCCATTGGGTTTCCCTCCGAGGCGCCGGGGAGGGATTGGCGGCATTTGATTTTGTGGTGCCACCCCGGGGTGTCCAGGGGAGAACTGCTGGTCTCCCTCAAGCCACTGTCTCCACAGCTGCTGAGCCTCCCAGCAAGCGCCCCCGTAGCTATTCAAGTGTGGGGCACGTGCGCTGTCAGGCCGTGCTCCAGCTTGTTAGTTTAGGGGAACGGAGACACACTGGACGAGAAGTGCTGAGCGCACTTCAGGCTCAGGTCCAGAAGTGGCGGACACCCCGAAGGCTCCAAGCAGGTATGGTTGTCTGTGACAATGGCAGCAACCTCCTCTCCGCCCTCCAGGCTGGCAGTCTGACACACGTGCCCTGTCTGGCACATGTCCTCAACCTAGTGGTGCAGAAGTTCCTGCGCACCTATCCCGGGTTGAGTGACATTGTGCTAAGGGTACGCAGGATTGCCAGCCACTTCAGGCGCTCCCCAACCGCTACCGCGTCCCTGTCAAAGTTACAGCGGGACAACAGCCTGCCCCTTCACAGGCTGATTGTGGACAGTGTGACGCGGTGGAACTCCAGCCTCTACATGCTGGAGAGGTTGTGGGAGCAGCGAAGGGCGGTGAAGGAGTACCTGCTGGAGCAAGGCACTGGCGGGCCATCACAACACACACTCCCGTACATCACCAGTCTGGAGTGGGGGCAGATACACCAGGTCTGCCATGTGTTGGCCCCTTTTGAGCAGGCGACCAAGATGGTGAGCAGGGAGCATGTCGGCCTCAACGACGTGCTCCCTATAGTGTTCCTGCTGGACAGGGCACTAGATCGCCTGCTCGGAGCTGGGGAGAGTGCCTTGGTGGAGCAGGAGGAGGCAACACTGCTCCACCAAGACCAGGCCCAGGACGAGGAGGAGGAGGAGGAGGATCATGATGATGATCAGGAGGTGACTGGTGGCGTCCTGGAGTCAGGGCCTGGTCAGGAGGGTGAGCCGGTGTTGGGGGCACCGATAGTCCGGGGGTTTGGCATGACTGACCGCGAACAGCAGCGCCTCCATGACGAGGAAGCGGACGTCATGGACCCAGGCAGCCATGAGGAGTCACAGCGGGCTGTGCTCTTCCCCATGGCTGCCCACATGCTGAGATGCCTCAGGAGGGACCCCCGGGTTAAAGCCATCAAGGAGAGGGATGAGTTTTGGCTGGCCACCCTTGTAGATCCCAGATTTAAGGGGAAACTGGAGCAGTTCCTCCCAGCCAGACGGAGGCAGCCCCGGATGGAGGAACTGCAGGCATGCCTAGTCAGCCGGTTGGAGCAGGCAACTCCCCGGCCTCCAGTTGTCCCCCCTCATCTCACCCAGCAGGTGGCTGCACCCAGCAGCAACATCAGCAGCCGAGCAGGGGACCTAATGGGTGAGATGAGGATGTTCATGCAAACTGAGTGACCCAGTACCAGCAGCAGCAGCAGCAGCAGCAGCAGTAGTCACCACCAGCGGCTGGCCCACATGGTGGCAGACTACATGGGGTCCGTCAGTGCTTCTGACAGTATGATCACCGACGACCCCATGGAGTACTGGGTTGCCAGATTGGACACCTGCCGTGAGCTCGCTCAGTATGCGTTGGAGTTATTGTCTTGCCCCCCCTCCAGCGTACTATCTGAGCGGACATTCAGCGCGGCAGGTGGGGTGGTCACGGACAAGAGGACCCGTCTGTCCACAGACTCCGTGGACAGACTCACATTCATCAAAATGAATGAGTCCTGGATCGGCGGTGACTTTCTGGCACCCGCCGTCGGTTCAGGGCGCTGAATGGTCCCTTGTCAGTTAGCAATACCTCTCCTATCTCTTTATACCAGGGGTGTCAAACTCAATTTCATCGTGGTCCGCATCAGCATTATGGTTGCCCTTAAAAGGGCCGGTTATATCTGTAATATTATATGTCCAGCGCATCCCCTGCCCTTACATTAGATGTCAAAGGCCACCCCACCATCCTACCCCACCATCAGAAGTGGAGTTCCCCCTCTCCCTTACATCACAGTGCATCCCCCTTTCCTTATGCTGCTGCTGGGAAGAAGTTGGATATTTTTTTTTTTTTTGAAAAGCCTGTGGCGTGCAAAACACAACCCAAAAACTCCACCCGGTGCCACAGCTACTTAAGGCCTGTGTCATTCTGCTTTTCAAATGTAATCACCATGCTAATGCAATTTCAAGCTTTTGTAATTTTGGCACTATATGGGCTCCTACTGCTAATGCCAAAAGGCTGAGTGATTATGTACCGATATATTACTCATACTGGTGCTGTCACCTTTTGTCTGTGAGATTTGCCACTTTCTTACTACTGCTGGTGCTGATGCCACCTCTTCCACGACCACGAGTGAAAAAAACACTTATTTGTGTACTGCTACTACTATGCTGCTGCTGCTGCCAGTGCTCAGATACTTATGTGTCAAGTTCTTTGGCACTATATGCTACAATTATCAATGCTGCTGCTGTCCTGCTGCCACCTCTTCCACGACCACGAGTGAAAAAAACACTTAATTGTGTACTGGTACTACTATGCTTTTGCTGCTGCCAGTGCTCAGATACTTATGTGTCAAGTTCTTTGGCACTATATGCTACAATTATCAATGCTGCTGCTGTGCTGCTGCCACCACCTCTTCCACGACCACGAGTGAAAAAAACACTTAATTGTGTACTGGTACTACTATGCTGCTGCTGCTGCCAGTGCTCAGATACTTATGTGTCAAGTTCTTTGGCACTATATGCTACAATTATCAATGCTGCTGCTGTCCTGCTGCCACCTCTTCCACGACCACGAGTGAAAAAAACACTTAATTGTGTACTGGTACTACTACTATACTGCTGCTGCTGCCAGTGCTCACTTACCTATGTGACAAGTTCTTTGGCACTATATGCTACAATTATCAATGCTGCTGCTGCTGTGCTGCTGCCACCTCTTCCACGACCACGGGTGAAAAAACACTTTATTGTGTACTGTTACTACTACTATACTGCTGCTGCTGCCAGTGCTCACTTACCTATGTGACAAGTTCTTTGCCACTGTATGCTACAGTTATCAATGCTGCTGCTGTGTTGCTGCCACCTCTTCCACGACCACGAGTGAAAAAACACTTTATTGTGTATTGTTACTACTACTATACTGCTGCTGCTGCCAGTGCTCACTTACCTATGTGGCAACTTCTTTGGCACTATATGCTGCAATTATCAATGCTGCTGCTGTCCTGCTGCCACCTCTTCCACGACCACGAGTGAAAAAAAAAAATTGTGTACTGTTACTACTACACTGCTGCTGCTACCAGTGCTCACTTACCTATGTGACAACTTCTTTGGCACTATATGCTACAATTATCAATGCTGCTGCTGTCCTGCTGCCACCTCTTCCACGACCACGAGTGAAAAAAACACTTAATTGTGTACTGGTACTACTATGATTTTGCTGCTGCCAGTGCTCAGATACTTATGTGTCAAGTTCTTTGGCACTATATGCTACAATTATCAATGCTGCTGCTGTGCTGCTGCCACCACCTCTTCCACGACCACGAGTGAAAAAAACACTTAATTGTGTACTGGTACTACTACTATACTGCTGCTGCTGCCAGTGCTCATATACCTATGTGACAAGTTCTTTGCCACTATATGCTACAATTATCAATGCTGCTGCTGCTGTGCTGCTGCCACCTCTTCCACGACCAAGAGTGAAAAAAACACTTAATTGTGTACTGGTACTACTATGCTGCTGCTGCTGCCAGTGCTCAGATACTTATGTGTCAAGTTCTTTGGCACTATATGCTACAATTATCAATGCTGCTGCTGTCCTGCTGCCACCTCTTCCACGACCACGAGTGAAAAAAACACTTAATTGTGTACTGTTACTACTACACTGCTGCTGCTGCCAGTGCTCACTTACCTATGTGACAACTTATTTGGCACTATATGCTGCAATTATCAATGCTGCTGCTGCTGTGCTGCTGCCACCTCTTCCACGACCAAGAGTGAAAAAAACACTTAATTGTGTACTGGTACTACTATGCTGCTGCTGCTGCCAGTGCTCAGATACTTATGTGTCAAGTTCTTTGGCACTATATGCTACAATTATCAATGCTGCTGCTGTCCTGCTGCCACCTCTTCCACGACCACGAGTGAAAAAAACACTTAATTGTGTACTGTTACTACTACACTGCTGCTGCTGCCAGTGCTCACTTACCTATGTGACAACTTCTTTGGCACTATATGCTGCAATTATCAATGCTGCTGCTGCTGTGCTGCTGCCACCTCTTCCACGACCAAGAGTGAAAAAAACACTTAATTGTGTACTGGTACTACTATGCTGCTGCTGCTGCCAGTGCTCAGATACTTATGTGTCAAGTTCTTTGGCACTATATGCTACAATTATCAATGCTGCTGCTGTCCTGCTGCCACCTCTTCCACGACCACGAGTGAAAAAAACACTTAATTGTGTACTGTTACTACTACACTGCTGCTGCTGCCAGTGCTCACTTACCTATGTGACAACTTCTTTGCCACTATATGCTGCAATTATCAATGCTGCTGCTGTCCTGCTGCCACCTCTTCCACGACCACGAGTGAAAAAAACACATAGGGCCAGATTCAGGTAGTCCAGAGCATCTTTGCTCTGGAGTAACGCTTCTCATTTGCGTTGCGCTGCCGAAATTTTAGGAGCAAGTGCTGTCATTCACGAAGCACTTGCTCCTAAAGTTGCGGCAGCGCATCACAAATGAGCCGGCAGAATTCAAATTTAGCGGGTACGGGGCGTGTAGTATGCTAACTACGCGCGATCCCGCCGCCAACGTACTGCGCATGCGTCGAGTGTCAAAACATCCCCGTGCGCATGCTCCAAAATCTGTGAATGAACGTCAATGACGTCACATTCCCATTCATGACCGTTTTACGCAAGCGACGTTTTTTTTTTTTTTCCCGACGCGATGACGACGCCTATACCTAACATAGGATACTCCTACCCCATGTAGGTATATCTATGCGCCGCGTATCCCGTCCGGAAACGTCGTATCGTCATTGCGTCGCACCGGATTTCGATCGTGAATTGCCGATTTCCGCTCATTAACATATTTTTTGAGCGTAAATCGGCGGGAACGCCCCCGGCGCCATTTTTAAGTTGAAGTAACGATGCGATGGCGAAACTCAGTTACGCTGCTCGCATCGGAACTTCAACCCGGCGTTTCTTGTTTTCTGGTTACAGAAAACAGAAACGCCGGCTCAAAGTCACAGTTAGGCTGGCGGATCACTCGATCCGCCAGCGTAACTGTTCCTGAATCTGGCCCTTAATTGTGTACTGGTACTACTATGCTGCTGCTGCTGCCAGTGCTCAGATACTTATGTGTCAAGTTCTTTGGCACTATATGCTACAATTATCAATGCTGCTGCTGTGCTGCTGCCACCACCTCTTCCACGACCACGAGTGAAAAAAACACTTAATTGTGTACTGGTACTACTACTATACTGCTGCTGCTGCCAGTGCTCATATACCTATGTGACAAGTTCTTTGCCACTATATGCTACAATTATCAATGCTGCTGCTGCTGTGCTGCTGCCACCTCTTCCACGACCACGAGTGAAAAAAACACTTAATTGTGTACTGGTACTACTATGCTGCTGCTGCTGCCAGTGCTCAGACACTTATGTGTCAAGTTCTTTGGCACTATATGCTACAATTATCAATGCTGCTGCTGTCCTGCTGCCACCTCTTCCACGACCACGAGTGAAAAAAACACTTAATTGTGTACTGTTACTACTACACTGCTGCTGCTGCCAGTGCTCACTTACCTATGTGACAACTTCTTTGGCACTATATGCTGCAAATATCAATGCTGCTGCTGCTGTGCTGCTGCCACCTCTTCCACGACCAAGAGTGAAAAAAACACTTAATTGTGTACTGGTACTACTATGCTGCTGCTGCTGCCAGTGCTCAGATACTTATGTGTCAAGTTCTTTGGCACTATATGCTACAATTATCAATGCTGCTGCTGTCCTGCTGCCACCTCTTCCACGACCACGAGTGAAAAAAACACTTAATTGTGTACTGTTACTACTACTATACTGCTGCTGCTGCCAGTGCTCACTTACCTATGTGACAACTTCTTTGGCACTATATGCTGCAATTATCAATGCTGCTGCTGCTGTGCTGCTGCCACCTCTTCCACAACCACGAGTGAAAAAAACACTTAATTGTGTACTGTTACTACAATACTGCTGCTGCTGCCAGTGCTCACTTACCTATGTGACAAGTTCTTTGCCACTATATGCTACAATTATCAATGCTGCTGCTGTCCTGCTGCCACCTCTTCCACAACTACGAGTGAAAAAACACTTTATTGTGTACTGTTACTACTATACTGCTGCTCAGATACCTATGTGACAAGTTCTTTGCCACTATATACTACTATTACCACTACTGCTGGTGTCAAGTCTTGCCCAACTGTTTAGATGCTATCTATTACTATTACAACTACTGCTTGTAAATGTTGTGTGTGTGATTATTAGTTTATATTTGAATACTACTGCTGCTGCCTTCATGCTGATTAATGCTTCATGACCTCTCTGGCACAGCGGATCCACCAACAGCCTCCGCTACAAGCTACCAGACCAGATCGTAACAGCAAGTGTGACTAAAACAATGAACTTATGTTAAACCCTGGTTTGCGGCCTGTTGATGTTGATGTGGATGTTGATGTGTGAAGTTAGATGTGTTGAAAAACCTAACAATCTAAGTAAGAAAGGAAACATTTGACAAAAAAACTTTTTTTATTAAAATAAACAAAAAAATCAAACATGATTCTTCATGCTCTTGTGATCTTCTCCCATCAGAGCCAAAATGTCTCGTTGCTGTTGAAACAGCTGCTGATTTTGAGAAATTAAAAAATGAATCTTCCGTTCGTTTGCTTGTATTTTGGCTGCGATGTTTTCAATTTCAGTTTTTCTCTCAACCATCTTTTTTAAAACTGTTAGGATAAAAGAAAAAAACATTTGGATTTCAAAGAGCGTTACAAAATAAATATAATATTTATGTTGCTTATTAAACAATCATTATCATGTCTATACAATTGTTATGTGTCTAGCACATATACTTGTATCATAAATACCATATTATTGTTCTGAAATCTGACGGGTAAGCTTTAAATGCTGTCCTTTTTTATTTCTACATCTTATTAGGTGGTCTTGCATAGCAAGATCACTTACTATTCTCACATATTTAAGTGGTCTTGCATAGCAAGAGCACTTACTATTCTCTCACATATATATTATTATTATTTTTATAGCCAAATTTACCACCCTAACTCCTCCCACAGTTTTTACGCTACATAGACGAGTAATATATCAAATCGAGCGGCTTGTTCCCGAATAGTGGGCTATTACTTTGTGGAACGTTTCGCCAAATCGTTCGCGAAATATCGTCATATTTGCGGCGAAATTTTCCCATAGGAATGAATGGTGAGAGCTAGAGCACAGAATGGCAAAAACGGAAAAATCATTACATGATTTGTAAACTGCGACCACTCCCTCATTTTCAAGCCGACCTACACAAATCTTATATCAAAATGTTCAGCTGTCCCTGCTGACACTACACGTGTTGACGACTAAGCGATCGGTCAAATGGTTTTCAAGATACAGACATTTGTTTGCAACACACGCCATCCATCATTTCAATGAAAGTCAATGGAGGAAAGAAAATTGAAAACTGAATATTGCAAGGCAATTTGTAAACTGCGACTGTGCCTTCAAATTTAATATTTTAGAGACATACTATACATCAGGTTGAAGGTCTGGGTCTTGTGATTCGTAAAATATAAAGATATTCGCTGTGCGATTTATAGTTTTTTAAAATACAATCATTTGAAGAAGCACAGTAAAAAACAAGCCAGAATCTGAGTGGCTGTTTAGAGTGGCTGCCTGCATGTGTTTACATTGGTTTCCTAGGAGACGATGTCTCCTCACACACAGCTGAGGGGCTTTCTATAGCTCCTCCCACACAGCTGTGAGGTGATATGGCTCTGTTTTTCAGGCATATCCCACTTTTAAGTAAACAATGGGGTTTATTTACTAAAGCTGGAAAGCGCAATATAAGGCTCACTTCTGCACACAAACCAATGAGCTTCCAGGTTTTATTACCAGGCTTAACTGAACAAGCTGGGGTTAGAAGCTTATTGTTTTTTCTGCAGAAGTGAGCCTGATATTGCGATTTCCAGCATTAGTAAATAAACCCTAGTGTGTACTTAAAAGCGGGGTATGCCTGTATTTGGCTCTGTGTAACTTCTGCATACTCTGCATATAGAAACCATCCATAGCATCCAGTCCATAGAAACCATCCATAGCAACCAGACCATAGCAACCCTCCATAGCAACCACTCCATAGCAACCACTCCATAGCAACCACTCCATAGCAACCACTCCATAGCAACCCGTCCATAGCAACCACTCCATAGCAACCGTCCATAGCAACCAGTCCATAGCAACCAGTCCATAGTAACCACTCCATAGCAACCAGACCATAGCAACCAGACTATAGCAACTGTCCATAGCAACCAGTCAATAGCAACTGTCCATAGCAACCCGCCCATAGCAACCCGTCCATAGCAACCCGTCCATAGCAACCCGACCATAGCAACCCGACCATAGCAACCAGTCCATAGCAACCAGACCATAGCAACCAGACCATAGCAACCCCTCCATAGCAACCCCTCCATAGCAACCCCTCCATAGCAACCCGTCCATAGTAACCCGTTTTTGATGGGGCAAATAGGATGGCGCAGTTTTGATGGGGTAGTTTTTGATGAAGCAGTTTTTGATGGGGCAATGGATCGAAATGGATAGACACATTGTTGGATCACATTTACATCTCCAGGGGCACCGTCTCCAGTCTGGAGTATTGGTGAAGGCAAGAACACGTCACACAATTTCCCCAGAAATTGTACCTTTTCTAGTTTTTATTATTCTTATTCTTATAGCCAAATTTACCACCCTAACTCCTCCCACAGTTTTTACGCTACATAGACGAGTCATATATCAAAATGAGCAGATTGTTCCCGAATAGTGGGCCATTACTTTGTGGAACGTTTCGCCAAATCGTTTGCGAAATATCGTTGTTATTGTGGCGAAATTTTCCCATAGAAATGAATGGTGAAGCTTAGAGTGTGACATTTTTAAAACTGAAAAATCATTACATGATTTCCAAACTGCGACCACTCCCTCATTTTCAGGCCGACCTACACAAATCTTATATCAAAATGTTCAGCTGTCCCTGCTGCTACTGCACGTGTCGACGGCTAAGCGATCGGTCAAATGGTTTTCAAGATACAGACATTTGATTGCAAAACACGCCAGTCCATAGCAACCAGTCCATTGCAAACAGTTTTTGAAGGGGCTAATAGGATGGTGCAGTTTTGATGGGATAGGTTTTGATGGAGCAGTTTTTAATGGATCAATGGATAGACACATTGTTGCATCACATTTACATCTGCAGGGGCACCGTCTCCAGTCTGGAGTATTGGTGAAGGCAAGAACACGTCACACAATTTCCCTAGAAATATTACCTTTTCTAGTTTTTGAAATGTTATTAATCTTTGTGCACATATTTACCCTCCTGACCGAAGCTCACAGGAAGAGTGTCATCCTCCTGCTCCTCTTCTCCTACACCACCAGAAGTTTGGGGGGGGGGCGGGTTGCAGCTCCTCATCTTCCTCCTCCACAAGAGCTGTGGCTGACGAGTGGGAGGGCCCTGGATGCTCCTCATTACTCTCCTCCTCTGCATCCTCCTCCTGCTCCTCCTCCTCTACATCCTCCTCTGCGGCCTGTCGCCTTTTGCGTTTATGGCGCACAGATGGTAGAGCAACATCTATAATAACACAATGTCCATATATGTGAAAATGTTTTATAATAACATATGCAAATTCTGTGAACTCTGCTGTATTGTATATGAATACAAATAAATTTATATAGACAGTTAACCAATGGGACAATGTTATATTAAAGGGTCTTGCGGGCACTACAGGGGACTGAGTGTGAGCTGGGCTGCCACCATGGTAAAATGAGCTGTTTTTGTCTCCTTTGTTTTGTTCAGACGATCTCATGTTAAAAAAAGGGCCTGATGGATCACACGGGATTACTATGACAACCCCACGCCTAACACAGGAATTTAGTGGGAATCTATATATATAAAACTCAACGTGTGTGTGTGTGTGTGTGTGTGTATGTATGTATGTATGTATGTACCAGCATCGCGTCCAAATGGCTAAAGATATTTACATGAAACTTGGCACACAGGTTACTTATATGTCAGCCACAAACATAGGATAGGTGGTTTAACCCTTACCCACCGCCATTTGCCATGGTCAGGGTTTTTCTTTAAAGTCCCATTCTACTCTATGGAAAATACATGTTACTTCATAACAGCTGTAGATATTTCGATAACACTTGGTCATATGTTACTTTTACGTCCACTTAAAGTATAGGATCGTTAATTTATCCCTTAACTACCCCCATTTGTGAGGGTTGGGGTTTTTGTTTAAAGTCCCATGCAAAGCAATGGGAAAAGTATGTTCCCACATAACTTCTGCGTTCCTGTCTGCTGTCCCATGTCTTTTTTCAACAGTACTATAAATACCTTGGCTGGTGGTGGTGATATATGTTACCACAACATGGCGTCTGGGTTAACAACATCTGCCCTTACATTAATTACATATGACCTTACATAACTGTCACCAAAGGAGCTGCGGTGGCTCAATGCGATTGGCACTGCGCTGACAAGCCATTCACCTCTGCAGCTAGGGGTTCGGATCCTGCTCTCGGCTACATGTGAATTGAGTTTGGTGGTCTCAGCCCGGCCCCCGGTGGGAGTGCTATGCGAGGTAAGCCTGCGCTTAGTACGCCCACCCCCCTCCCACAAAAACCACCACACTTACACACGCACTCGAAATTGGTTTAACATGCACGCACTCTGACCACGCGGTCTCTAAAAAGAGAGGCGAAAGACTAACAGGGGCTGGTTGAGCGGGCAAATACTCTCACTCCCTTATAGGGAGTCCCTCTGCCCCGTTGGGCTTCAAAGCCACCCGGGGCATGGAGAAAGGTGGCAGATTGCCTCTGGGGGAGGCCTGCCTACTCCCAACTCCTGCAGTCCGGCTCCTCTCTCGAGTACATGCACAAAATACACTTTAGAAAAAAAAAATACATAACTGTCACCAATAACTTACCTGGATGATATTCCTCCCTTATACGCTTTACCTGGTCCATGTGGCGCCTCTTCAGGTCGGACCATTTTTTTAATACGGCTAAGCGGTCATGTGTGCTGCCATATTGGTCGTGTAACTCCTGAATTATGGAGCTGATCATTTTTTTTTTTTTCTGCCTGCGTCCGCTCCTCATCATAGCCCTTTTGCAGGAACCTCTGCAAGATGAAGAACAAAGTATATTACAATACTTTTGTTTAAACCCTTATGGATATATGACGGAAATCTATGGTATTCAACAATTGGAAGCATTCTCGCCTTATTAATCAATGACAGTTAATGGCTGTCCGGTAATACTGGGGAGTTGTTTTGCAACAGCTGTAGGCTGTGTAGGCAGTGCCGTACCAGATGTTTTTTTTTGTTGTGGAGGGTGGCTATGTAGGGGTACGTGTATATGTTTTGTTTTTTAATTTATATTTAGTGTGGTGTCGTGTTTGTAAGGTACAGTCAGAGGGGCGTGGAGTTCACAGTAGTTTCCCGCTGAGGGTTTGAGCTGCAGCGCCAAATTTGCTTCAGCTAGAAGCACACTGTAAGCCCCAGCCCATGTGAATGTACCCTGTACATTCACATTGGGGAAGAGGGGGGGGGGGTTATTGCAGCCAGTTGCATGCAGGGAGTTATACTTTTGCAACAGCTGGAGGCAGAATGGTTGCAAAACACTGCGCGTTTGTTACCTAACTCAGGGTTTCAAGACCAGTCCACCTCCAGCTGTTGCAAAACTACTACTACCATCAGCCATGGTCTGTCAGTGCATGGTAAGAATTTTACTTTTGCTGCATCTAGGGTGCCACAGTTTAGAGACCCATGTATAGTGGTCTGAAAAATGTGGGCCTTCAGAACTTGCAAAACTAGAAGTGCCAGCATGCCCAGTAGGGTTGCCACCTGTCCGGTTTTCACCCGGACAGTCCGGGTTTGGACACATGTGCCCGATTTTGAAGCCATCTGAAACCCGGGCACATTTAAAAATGGGGAGGTCGAGTTGTATGCTAATAAAAGGGGGGCCCTGGGGGAGGTCGATGCATGCTGATATAAAGGGGGGCCCTGGAGGAGGTCTGGTCTACACATGCTGCCAGTGGCGGCTGGTGCCATGCCATGAAACCGCAGCCACCGTGCCATCAAAACGCAGCCACTGTGCCATGCCATCAAAACTCAGCCACCGTGCCATCAAAACGCAACCACTGTGCCATCCCATAAAACGCAGCCACCATGCTATCAAAACGCAGCCACCATGCCATAAAAATTCAGCCACTGTGCCATCCCATCAAACGCAGTCACTGTGCCATCAAACGCAACCACTGTGCCATGCCATCAAAACGCAGCTACCATGCCATCACAACGCAGCCACTGTGCCATGCCATCAAAACTCAGCCACCGTGCCATCAAAACGCAACCACTGTGCCATTCCATAAAACGCAGCCACCATGCTATCAAAACGCAGCCACCATGCCATAAAAATTCAGCCACTGTGCCATCCCATCAAACTCAGTCACTGTGCCATCAAACGCAACCACTGTGCCATGCCATCAAAACGCAGCCACCATGCCATCACAACGCAGCCACCATGCCATCAAAATGCAGCCACTGTGCCATGCCATCAAAACGCAGCCACCATGCCATCAAAACGCAGCCACTGTGCCATGCCATCAAAACGCAGCCACCGTGCCATCAAAACACAGCCACCGTGCCATCAAAACGCAGCCACTGTGCCATGCCATCAATTTTCACCACTATGCCATCAAATGCAGCCACTGTGCCCCCAATTGTCGACACCGTGCCCAGTACCCCCCTGGCACTTACCTTTCTGGCTTCTATGTCCCTCGATGTCCCTCGTCCTGCCCTCGATGACGCTTCAGCCAATCAGGTTACCTGATTGGCTGAGACGCCTGTCAGTCTTATCCTCAGAACGCACGGTCGGTACCTCCCGAGGATAAGCTACAAAAAAATTGACGTGCGTCACTAAAGTGTTCGGGTTTGGCTTGACGAAAAGGTGGCAACCCTAATGCCCAGGCATGCTGGAAGTTGTAGTTCTGCAACATCTAAAGGGCAATATGTATTCGAACGTCCTTGGGCCTTAAGGACCCTGAAGTCAGGACGTTCGCATACGTACTATGTCCACAACATGTTAAATTAATTATGCTAAATAGCAAGGAAAGTGCCTAAATACACATTTACCAACCAGGGTGTCTGCAGCTGTGCAGGCATGCTGGTAGTTGTAGTTTTGCAACAGCAGAAGACACAATGTTTGGGAAATACTAATATCTGAACTTATATACTAACTTTTAAACTAGTCTAAAATGCAGTTAAAGCTAATGAAATAACAGTGGTGAAAATACTTACACTAATCAGCATCTTTTCCTCACTGGGTGTAAAATTGCTTCCCACCATTTTCACTCCCAAGGACTAGGCACTTAGGCAGCACAAAATTGCGAAAACGAGCTGTCAGGTAACTGGCACGGATCCAGGAAATGGTCGCGTGTTGTTCGCGTGTTGTTCTCGCGTTTGCGCATGCGCGAACGAGAATCGCAATAACCGCAATAACAATCGCAATAACAATCGCAACCACAATCGCAACCTGCAATCGCAACCCCAATCGCAATCGCATTAGCGAAAAATCGCAATATTGTTTATTCGCTAAAATATCACGAATATTCGATTTTAGCGAATATTTCTCGAATATTCTACTATATATTCGTGATATATCGCGAAATCGAATATGGGGTATTCCGCTCAACACTGGGTTTAAACTGCTGTGTGTATGCTGAGAAACACCACTGCTATTGCGGAAGCATGGGCTTTGCCCGAATGCTGTTCTATACTGGAGGTCCCTCCCCTTGCAAACAGGCCTTACTCCAGCCTGACCCATCCCACCCCAACCCCTGCCCAGTATTGAACTACCCCCTCTACCCCCTGTGAACGCCGATGGCATCCTATACTGCCCACTGGCCATTGCCCATACCAGATTCTGTGTTCTGTAACCCACCAACCCTGCTACTCTCCTTCGTTTTCTCCAAGGGAGCTATCATGCCATGTCTCTGGACCTACCTGCTCCTACCCTGGATAAACATGATTGCTTTGAACTCATGAAGGTGGAAACCGCTCATCTACCCTCTGTCCTGTGTGCCCCGATCCCAATGCCTTTGTAACGGTTACCACCGCTTACAACCTCCATCCATCCACGACAAGCTGATCTGACACACTCCGACAATATTGCATACACGATCCATATCCTTTCCCAGAATAAACGAGACAGCGCTCCGTTCTTGCTTCCAAAGATATGACAATTTATTAGTATTTTCTCAGCTTCTTATATCCAGTACAGCATAATACAGTTAATCACAGGACAATGTAATTTCCACCCCCCTATTCACTCACTGAGGATAATTCTTTAATTGGTAGCTAGACATGACGGCACCGTATTATCAATAGGGTTCAATTAACCTTGAATAGTAACACAGACATCTTGTTGAATAAGTTCTCTATACAGCTTTGTCACACAATGGCAGTGAGAGTGGGTGTCTTTACATTGAATAGCCAACACCTTAGGATATTTCAATAGCCTATTATACAAAAGGTATGACTCACTGGCTGACCTGGTCATGTCATCATGACTCCTTGTGATATCTCAGTCCTGCAATATGAAGTATTATTAATGTCCCATCTCATGTAATATGAATTATGATTCACTATTAGCCACCCTATACCCAAAAGGGCACAGGGTGGATTTCAACCCAAGAGTTTTTGGTGCTGCTGGCACAAGAGTATCTCTCATCCTTCCAACGTCTCTGGGTGTCACGGGCCATTCTGTTACATCTCTCCCCTTTCGGTGGGAGACGGACACAGGAGGGAACCCCAAACGGGTTGACTCCGAAGTCCGTCAGTAGTTCCCGTCCTCCAATGCTGGTATCCATACTGTACCCCAAATAAATGGCTCCAAACTGAGCATTACTCACCCCGCCAACCTCTGCCTCTCTCAGAGAACACGCCTGCCGCTGGGGAGAAGGCAGGGTAGCTGGGCTCAGTCCATCATGCTGTTGGGGGTCTGGGCCAACTGCCCCCCCTTCCTGGGGTATACCAGTGGAGACTGAAGTCCCATCCACTGGTGCTTGCAAAGCAAAGCAGACATCCTCCTGTCCCAGTCCTGTACCATTTTCTGGGGCTGTGCCAGTGGAGACTGAAGTCCCATCCACTACCCCAGGAACCCCCTCTTCTGTTAGTGAGGAGCAGAGGCCTATGACCCTCTGCTTTGTTGCCAGCTCTTCCGCTGGGTTGCTGCGAGCGGAGACCATAGTCCCATCCACTACCACAGGATCCCCCTCTTCTGTTAGCGACGAGCAGAGGCCTATGACACTCTGCTCTGTTGCCAGCTCTTCCGCTGGGTTGCTGTGAGTGGAGACCACAGTCCCATCCACTACCACAGGGTCCCCCTCTTCTGCTAGTTGGGAGCAGAGGCTTGGGGTACCCTGCTCTGTTGCCAGTGATTCAGCTGGGGGTTACAGCTTTACCACCTCAGCTTGTTGCTGGAGAGGAGGGCCAACCGCCCCGGCTCCCTGGAACTCCACACCATCCGCTTCGACTTTAGGGATGAAAATCTCCATATTTTCCACTGCCGATTCATCAGCCAGGAGTTCACAGTTGTCATCTGAACTTTCCTCATAGTCCCAGGCAATGGGAGCCCCACCCTGCTGCTGAGCCGAGTCTAGCAGCTGTCTGTAGGCGACCTCCAGCTCCCATTCACGAATGGCCAGAAATTCTAAATCTTCCTGTGACCAGTGGCCTCCCGAGATATTTAATTTTTCCTCTCTGTGCTCCATTATGTCCTCCAAGTGCCACTCCCGATCATCCCCAAAGTCGGGATCACTGGACATCCTCCAATGCAACAATCCCAGGCCATCATAGTCATAGCCTTCTGTGGGGCTGTCATCCGCTGACCACGGGCACTCTTGGGCTACATACCACCGGAGGGCTCTGTAGCTCTTATCCAGCTGCATCTCTGCCCGGATCAGCCTGCTTAACTCTGCTATCCACTCCTGCTTCGGTTGTTCCCCCAACAACAGCATTTGTACGTCATACTGCGGCCAGTACCTTGCATAGATGGAGGGCAGGACCTTTCCTTGGTGTTGCTGCTCCAGAGCTAACGCTTCCTTCCAGAGTTGGCACCGAATCACATCCGACCATCCCAACAGGACCTCCTCTGATACTGGTCCTCTATGCTGTATCCGCATCTCTTGTAACCTCCTTTGGAATTCCTCTTCAATGGAGACTGGTATCTGCACCTCTCCTCTCTCTTCAGCTGCTGCCGCACTTCTTCGCTGTCGCAAGGTGGCATCCACAGCCGCTATAACCCGGTCTATGATCTCCGGCGGAGGATTAGGACCATATTGTGCCAGTCCATGTTTAACAGCCCGATCAAAAAATTCTTCCTCGGGTGTCCTGTCTGTTATGCTGGGCCTCTTAGCTCTATTCATTTCGACAAGTTCTGCGATAATGTCCCTTTTCTTACGGTTGCTGGCCGGTCTGCCCCGGCTCTCCAGTAAGTCCATGAGGGAAGAGAGCTTCATCCGTTCATACAGCGTCTCCATTGTCATGTGTCCTTGTAGCCGTCCTTCTGAAGATGGAATCATCCCACTGCTGCCACCAATGTAACGGTTACCACCGCTTACAACCTCCATCCATCCACGACAAGCTGATCTGACACACTCCGACAATATTGCATACACGATCCATATCCTTTCCCAGAATAAACGAGACAGCGCTCCATTCTTGCTTCCAAAGATATGACAATTTATTAGTATTTTCTCAGCTTCTTATATCCAGTACAGCATAATACAGTTAATCACAGGACAATGTAATCTCCACCCCCCTATTCACTCACTGAGGATAATTCTTTAATTGGTAGCTAGACATGACGGCACCGTATTATCAATAGGGTTCAATTAACCTTGAATAGTAACACAGACATCTTGTTGAATAAGTTCTCTATACAGCTTTGTCACACAATGGCAGTGAGAGTGGGTGTCTTTACATTGAATAGCCAACACCTTAGGATATTTCAATAGCCTAATATACAAAAGGTATGACTCACTGGCTGACCTGGTCATGTCATCATGACTCCTTGTGATATCTCAGTCCTGCAATATGAAGTATTATTAATGTCCCATCTCATGTAATATGAATTATGATTCACTATTAGCCACCCTATACCCAAAAGGGCACAGGGTGGATTTCGACCCAAGAGTTTTTGGTGCTGCTGTTACAGCCTTAACTCACCTTGTATGTTGACTGCTCCAGATTCAGATATGGGGTAATTAAGGTGATAGAGAGTGATCAAGGTCCTAGGTACCACATTAGCATTTCACACACCTTACCACCCTTAGAGTAGTGGGAAAGTGGCCCCAAGGGGGAAGCATTCTTTATCCCTTTTTGAAATCTTGTTTGAAACAGCCCCTAAATTAGGTTGTTATCACCCACAACAGTTGCATCTACAGTCTAATACATTGAGAAATTATGTGCCCGCTCTTGAAAAATAATTAACTAATATCCATGTACGAGTATTTTCTTCCATTCCAGATCCTGATTTAGATACAGGTATTCACTGCATACTCCCTGGTGATTGGGTGATGGTTAAGAAGTTCCTTTGAAAACATTTTCTGGAGATGAGATATGATGGACCGTGTGCCACCCGCATCAGGATGAAACTATATATCTTTTTTCTTATATTTGGTTACTGTACTATAGTCTCCTTCCCTCCATTAGACTGACAGGGGAACATGTTCAGGAACGATATATATATATATATGTGATATACTGTAAGGAAATAATAAGTTAAGGATTGAGGATTGAGCAATGTTTACAAAAGATTCCAAACTTGAATTTGGTTATTTAAATTAAAGGTAGTAGATTGTTCTAGCTTACTTTAGGTTACCCAGGAAAAATATTAAAATATGAATGTTTTGTTCAATCTAAAAATTATAAAAAATTGTAAAAAAAAATAAAAAAAAGTTTTTGTAATTGGATATTTCTGATAAAACTGGAGACTTTGGTTGGGGGAGGAGTTTTCTCTGGAAAATTGCCAATCACAGTTCATTAGGCTGGAACTAATCTGTAAGTTTCACGAGATTGTCCTCTAAACAATTTGTTGTCATTACTATAGTTAAGAAACGTCATATTATAATGTAATGTACGTGATTTTTGGCAGATGTACAAACCAAATATGTTTAACATTTTTTTAAAAAGGTTAAAAATTAGAAAACGGTTAATCAGGTTGCTACTGAATTGAACAATGAATGGGGAAGCAAAGCATGGTAATTAAGTCTGGCAGTAACATATGTTTCTTTGGAGAGTGTTACATGTAAAGGAATGTGTTGCCAGCAGAGAGATGAAGATCAGGTTACACAGCCTGAGACGCCATAACAATTTTCACTGTGAATCTGAGAGCAACATTTTTGTGTTAAACTCTTTCAGAAACCTGGAATGGAGTTCATGGATGAGAAAAAATATATTTAGAAGTTGAGTCTTGAGAATTCATTGAGATTTTTGAAGACAAAGGGCCAGATTCACGTACATCGGCACATTTTTTGACTGGCGTTACTTTAGACTGCCGCAATGTAGCAGCGCAATCACCGTATTCTCGTTTGATTTGCACAGAAATTAGCGCCTGTGCAACGTAATTTCAGAGGCGTAAGGTGGAGTAATACAAATTGGGAAGGACGTGGGCGTGTTACATTGAAATGAGCCGTGACCCCATGCAAATGAAGGGCTGGCCGGCTCGCGCATGCGCACATGAAGCAGACCATGGTCAGCACCTCTGTGCGCATGCTCACAACTCGGGAACGGCGCAATCAGTGAAATTGGAAGTGGACCCGGGCAACTTAGTGAACTACGCAGACAGCATAAATAGACAGACACAAATGCACTTCCTTTGCAAAAGTACATCCCTTTGTATCCCTTCCTATACAGCAAGGTGCTTTTGTTCTGTTGTTTATTAGCGTTTGTTTGTTTGTTTGTGACGTGTCTTTGAGATATTTGGGGACTGTTTTGCAGAGTGATTTTTGTCTTTTATGTGTTTTCTTTGTTGTTATTTTTTTTTTATTAGATTTTTGCTGGGCATTTTTTATTTTTGCTGGTCATTTTTTTTGGGGGGGGTTCTATTTGTGAATGATTTTGGAATGTGGGGGTGACATTCCTGCCGGAAAAGGGGTGTCACCCTCATTTGTGGTGGAGAAGTGATCCCCAGGTCCGTGTGAATGGTGTATGAATGTACAGTGACATAATTGTAGCCGTGGCATGGCGTTGCTGCTCACAAGTCCTGCATGGTGGGCTTGTGCCAATCCAATGTGATGAGGATGTGATGTGTCTGTGCTAGGGACCACAGTGGTGTGCATGCATGCATTCTCATTGTGCCATGATTAATGTGTGTGTTTAACGTGCAAAGATGTCTAATGTGATCTGGCTCCTGGCTGCTCTTCCCTCAGAAGACAGGGTATCCTCGGTTTGGGGGGATTGTCTGGTTCAGGGGTCAGGTCATCACGTATGTCAATCTGCAGGCCCTTTCTTACTGCGAAGTTGTGCAGCATGCAACATGCACCGATGATCTGGCATACAAAGTTTACAGGGTACCATGGGGGGTTCCGTATAGGAGTCATGAGATGGGGTCCCAGTGCATATGCAGAGTCACCCTGAAGGGATAAGACAGGAGGATGTTAGTAGTGCATGTGCCCCTTGTGATTTCAGCATCATGGGGGGGACAGTCATGCCTGCCACCCATGTCACTCGCCAACCAGCCAGCTGTCCCCATACATGTTCTGTTCGAAATCTGTGGGGATGGGGCTAGGATTGTATATGTAGCTGTCATGGGTGTCATGGGTGGTGTCATGTGTTGGGCTGGTGTTGCGCTCCTGCAGGGTTGTGGTTAATTCCAGGATGGCATGAGGGGTGAATCTGAAGATGTGAGACACCTCAGAATCACTCATGCCAAAGATGTCTATGCGTGTGTGATATATCAAGTGAAGAGTGAGGGGCTTGTATCAGATTAGATTATTATATCCATAAAGGTTTTAAAGGGCTATTGAAAGATAGTGAGACCGTGTTTGTATTTTGTATGTATGTTATGTATTGATGTATATATGTATGAATTTTTTTGTAGTTGTTTATAGAAGCAAAGAATTTTTTTTTGGAAAAACAAAATACCTCTCCTGTGCCCTCCTCCGTGCCCTCCTCCTTCTTTGCTCATCTAAAGTCAGTAGTATAGCTATAAGCATGGATGCCACTGGCATGTTGGCATACAGTTTGTTGGGCAGCAAGTGTGACTGCTCAGCTCCTCACTAACAGTGTTGCTTTAGCTGACATGTAGACGGATTGTCTAATTTTATACCACCTTTTATATGGTCTAATTTTAGACAGAACGTGCAGCTGTTGCGCACAGTGCGTAGCCTGCGCTGCACCAACGTTCTTTTGTGGATCCCCGTAACTCCCTCATTTGCATATTTGAATAGCAAATCAATGGTGTGTCTAGCGCAGTTTTGCGCGGACGGATGTGCCTGTCTATCGAAATTACGCCGGTCAAAAAAAAGTAGATTTCTTGCGTATCTCATTTTGGGGATGCGGCGCATCGAAACGCATGCGCAAATTTAGACTTATGCCGCTCATCTCCTGTAACGCCGGCATAATCGCTCTGTGAATCTGGCCCAAAGTATCTGTCTGAATAAATGTTAATGAATTATAAAGGCTTACTATAGGACAAATCTTTCTTTAATAATAAAAGATAACTTTTATACAATCATTTGAAGATCTAAAGAAAGCCCTTATTAATTTTGTATTGTTTGATTAATATAGAGATCTCTCTCATACATTTACATTGTACAAGTGTATGTGGATGATGATTGACATTTTAAAAACCATGTGGGTTTTGCACCAATTGTTTTGAGGAAAAACGTATGTTACTCTAAAGGTGTTATTTCAAGGAAAATGGGAGGTGTCAATACACAGCTTTAAAAAAAAAAAAAAAAAAAAAAAAAAAAATGACCAGTAACCAGTGAACAAAATTAAATAGTCACTAGTATAAGAAATGGAATGTCCTGAACAAAAAAATTGCAATCGATGTCCAAATCCAAAAGCTATAAGTGTTCAATATAAACAAGTGATGTCCTCTATGCGCACTCTTGTGTGGTGATATAAAAAAGGAAGAAGACCTTCACCCAATAAAGCATGGAGGCTTACCAGATCAAGTGGACTCTGCCAGCTATACAGACTGGAGAGTCACATAAGCTTTGGATCATCCAGCGTGGATCGAAGCCTCATAGAACTCGGTGACAGGGATGTACGTCAGTATAGTAATCCGGGAGGGGGACTTCAGTTATCCAGGGCTTGATGCTCAGTAGGTATACGTTGAGAATAGTGTGTAGGAGAAAAGAAGGAGCAATAGTGTGATACCGTCACGGTATTAAAAGATTTAATAAGTAATGAACTTACATGGATCAGGATAAAAAAAGCGCGCTTGCAGTCATAATGTGGCGACAGTAGAATCTTCCCGAGGGAAGATTCTACTGTCGCCACATTATGACTGCAAGCGCGCTTTTTTTATCCTGATCCATGTAAGTTCATTACTTATTAAATCTTTTAATACCGTGACGGTATCACACTATTGCTCCTTCTTTTCTCCTACACACTATTCTCAACGTATACCTACTGAGCATCAAGCCCTGGATAACTGAAGTCCCCCTCCCGGATTACTATACTGACGTACATCCCTGTCACCGGCAGTTCTATGAGGCTTCGATCCACGCTGGATGATCCAAAGCTTATGTGACTCTCCAGTCTGTATAGCTGGCAGAGTCCACTTGATCTGGTAAGCCTCCATGCTTTATTGGGTGAAGGTCTTCTTCCTTTTTTATATCACCACACAAGAGTGCGCATAGAGGACATCACTTGTTTATATTGAACACTTATAGCTTTTGGATTTGGACATCGATTGCAATTTTTTTGAGGACATTCCATTTCTTATACTAGTGACTATTTAATTTTGTTCATGGTTACTGGTCATTTTTTTTTTTTTTTTTTTTTTTTTTATTGTGTATAGTTGGTTATTTTTTCACAAAATAATCTTTCTATGATCATATTTTCTAATCACATACAATTTTTTAGCACATAGATATATTTATTTATATTCTATTTACTTAGCGCTACACATTTTTTTATCCACATTATTTTTTGCTTATTGTTTTCTATTAGCTGTGTTTAGCGGCTCACATTATTTACCTAAAGCAGCGCGATATTTTTCCAATCTATCAATACACAGCTTTGACTAAGCTTTGTCTAGTGACAACTGGATGTTAAAAAGAATGGTCAATTGAAGTGGGATATAGATACATTATGAATAAATGATGCAGTGTGATAGAACCACAGTTGTGTATTCAAAACTCACTTTTTCAAGCTTTTAGTTGACGGATGTATTTATTGGGAGGGGATATTGTGCTTTTATAAATGGATCCATATATTAGCACAGTGGAACTTCCTGTATGTTTGTCTACACTGAAGGATGAACTAAGACTGCCATGTGTTTGTTTAACAACATAGTGTGACAGAGCATATGAGGTTCATTAAAATCATACTGTATAGATCATACAGAAATAGAATATTTAGGAAAGCCCAATATAAATGAATGTTCTTTTGCAAAATTAAAACAGTATAGTAAAAAGAAAAAATACAGTAATCTGGTAAGATTGTTGCTTTTACAAAATGTAATTTAGTCATGGGATAAAGAGGGTTCAAATAAGAATGTAGATTGGAATAATTATATATACTATAACCAACAGAAGTTTGTTTACTATAAACAGGGATGCACTCCAAAGTTTAGCTGAACAACTAGAGGCCACTTCACAAATGACTTTGTAAAATCGTATGGCCCTAGACAGGTTTTTAGCTGATAAGGTGGGTGTATGTAAAATGTTACCTGGGACCAGTATTTTGGGTGACAACGCATTTGACAATGCATATATGTTTCGTCACAAGCGGACGTCGTCTGGGATTGGTTGCAACCAATCCCAGACGACGTCTGCTTGTGACGAAACGCATAGGCTAGTTTGCATTCAGAGGACATTACGCCTCTCCATATGGAGATTTTGTGAAACGGCCAACGAACATAACGGAGGAGACTTGGAGGAGACGCCGAGAAATGTCGTATTTGTATCCACATACACCGCGCATTTCCTGCTTGCTTTTGTAAGTGCAATAAAATCTTTTCCATTAAACCTATTTTATTGCAGTATACACTATGGATTTCTTTTTTCTTATTTCTTTGATTCGATCTTATGCATACGTCCAGTTTTAACCTTGAGTCTTCAGGGAGACGTTAAACACCCCATGCACATACTGACCACTGACTGTGGTCACAGCTTCTGGTAAGGAGACTGAATTAACAGCACTTTGGTGTCCCTTCTGGTTGAAGGAGTGTAATTTTTTGGCTTCATTGCACAATGTTTATACAAGAAGAATTCCTTTAATTTATACACATTCAGTTGTGGATTATTGGGACTTTTATATCATTAGTATTTTAGTACCTTATTTCTTATATATTATTTCTAGTGAATATCACGTTCACTTATTTATGCATTTTTCAGATTGTGCATATTTATATTTATTTTTAAATGTGTTTGCTTTTTGAATATTGGTGTTTATTGAAACAATTTTTTTTTCAACACATATGTTGTTTATTTTCCCGAATCTGTCATATTGTTTTTGGGTATTATCAATATTAATTTTTTAGCGCCGTTCCTCATATTTAAACACTTTTCCAATTTTGTATCTACTATTTCTTGGTACTGGCAGCAATTTTCTCAATCACTTTATTTAGTTCAGCGCAGTATTTTTTCCAATTTTTTTTGTTTGTTTTTCTAATGTAAGAACAGTGTCCAGGAATCCAACCAGGAAGTCAAGAAAAAACAATGCTCAAAGGGGAGTTGCAGTAGCCCATCAGTCCAAATAATGCAAAAACCATCAACCAGATTAATGAGGTCGCGCCTCAGCGCTGCTGAGGAAATACCAGCTCTAAGGTTAGTAGGTTAGAGTTAGCCATGAACTATGGCCCAAAATTATTGCTCTAACTCACATGTGTAATGCAATTTCTATCTACATATATCTGCACAGGACAGGGTTGCTTATATATTATTTTTTTAATTACTTCTGTAAAAATGCAGGTAAAAGTACTAAATGCTTACATGCAGTATCTTATTTTTCCCATTAACAATATTTGTTTACTTTCAATGTGCTTCTCAACTTGCTACAGAAATTGATATTTCCCTAGCAAGACTCCCTGCCTACTTACATGCCATAGCCCTCTCTTTTTCTTGGAGTGTCCAGTTACAGCCTGTGCTAGCTTAATACCTCCCACATCTTACCTACATAATCTATTATATAGCTGTCGGAGAAGAGCAAAGAGAATAATATAAAGTGTCACTTTCATGAACAGCACTGTGTCTTCAGGAGCTACTGACATCACATCCAAGATGGCAGAGCCCAACAGCAGCCTCAAGTCTTCTTAATGTCAATACAAGGTAGGCTTTTACAGGTAAATAATGTGCATAAAATATGTACATATTATTATACAGGATTTATATAGCGCCAACAGTTTGTGCATCGCTTAACAAAATAATGGAGGACATTTTAGTTACATTACAATTTGGTACAAGAGGAATCAGAGGGTGTTGCTCATTAGAGCTTACATATAATCCTAAGGGAAGATTGTTGTTGAAATGAATTGTCTGACAATAGGGTCCCTTTACAGAATTGTTATGTAGTGGCCATTGTTGAGTTCCCAGGGCACAACCAAATCCAAACAGAGTCCACCCAATGGGTGCATAACTGAAAGCCAAAATGGAAGCTCCTGACCCCAAAAGGAAACACAAGCTGCAGCCATTCCAAGGACTTATTCATGTTTTCAAATATTTTCCAAAAGATAAAACCAATTTTCAGGAGAATGCTATATTTATGGACTGTTGGGCAAGAATTTCTCCATTCATACTGGACAGCATAGATGGAGGAATCACCTTTGCTGGCTATTGAATTTGGACAGTGAGTATCTGAAAAGTAACTACAGAGTCTTTTATTTGTATTTGCATCCAAATGTTCATGCTTTCAATACCACCTCTGCAAGCCTCTGACAAGGGGTACTACAGCTACTAACCTTTTTAATCTCAAGTTTTGAACTTAATGTGCAGCCTTGCAGGGAATAGCCACATACAGTACACAGCTCACTGATGTATCAGCATTATCGGTCCTATAAATATGGGGAATGTCTCATGAGGGTAATATTCTTGACAAATTGGAGTGCTTAATGCTCTTCATGAAGGAAATCAAAGCACTGAATTAATAAAAGCATCATCTAGAAGAAATAATGTGTAATGTTCTGATAATAATGTAAAAAATAAAAAAGATTTATAAGGAACTGTTACATGCTTAGACACATGGCATGATTCAACCAACTCTCTGTTCCACCCAACGGGATTTTCTAAAACTGCATACACTGTAGATTTTAAATATCCTTTCCAGGGACACAGTCTATCTTGTTGAAGATTCACCTTCAATATGGTTGTCGTAGTCCTTATTATCTTGGGCCTTGAGTATTTAGGAAGCTTTTTGCCAGCCCCAGCTTACTGGGTATATTTGTGTCTGAAAGTGGTACTCAGTTTACACCTTCTGAAATAAAGGCTTTTTATAGTAACCAATGGTATTTGCTATATTAAAATGGTTGTAAACCCTTACTGTACATATACATAGTGAAGTGACTGGCCTCCAGTGATACACAGAGTTTAAATAAATCCTCCTACATAAGTTTTACCTGTCTATCTGTAGTCATCTCTTCTCTACAGCAATTTCAGAAAGCAGAGGGTGGACAGCTGAAATTACACTCTACAGGGCTCAGTGAGGAGAGCTCTGAGAGATAATTGGAGGAAAAGGACACCCCCCCCCCCAATCACAGAGCACACAGGAACAGAGCTGAGGCTGTCAATCAGTTGGAGCTTCCTCCTCTGTCACCAGGTTTCTCTTGGTGCCAGGAAAACTTGCTGATAGCAGTGGAACAGGGCAGCAGACAGAAATGACACTTACCACTGTGGATGAGACAAGTACACACTACACAGGGATTTGCTTTTTTCATATTTAATGTCAGAGACCACCCATCCTCAGACTGTAATGCTCAATCCACAATCCTAACTAGAAAACAACTTTTAATGGTAAATTCAATGAAAAACAGTTAATAGAGAATGAAAATAAGAAACTGGCAGAATTTCTTATGAAACAGTATGTAGCAATATGCTTGAATAGTGGCTGTAGTACATTACTGATTAACAGGAGACGAATAAACTTTACCTCAGTTTGAACTCAGATTTACATGGGAAGCAAATATTAGCTTCACAAATATGTGAGTGAAAGTGAAATTATGGAGAAAAAAAAACATACTGTATATAATGCAGCCTGTCAATAGCATTAACACGGCAGTTTTGTTTTACTGAGTCCTCCGTAACATAGTTATATTACCTATTGATCCTGCCAATAAGTCTGTTATTTTTCAATTTCCTTTACCATACTAAGCTGTCAAGCTGTCAGGAAAGGTTCCATCCGCTGGTGCTATTTATGTTCTGTCTTGCAGTGCTGCGTCCCACCAGCAGGGGTCTCCTGGCAGTTCGGAGCTGTCAGAGGAACTTCCTCCTGCTGGTATATCACCTTTGGTACGCAGTACTGGCCTCCACCAGCGGATGGATCCTAACAGTTTGGAGCACACAACCTTTCTTGCGTTCAGCTGTAACATGAACTTAATCAGCAGCTCTATTTATACCCGGCGAGCTCAAGCAGAGCTCGCCCTGGTATCGTCATTCCTTCCTGACCTAAGCCTGTATCCTGACCCTGTCTTTTGGATCCTGATTCTGAGCCTTGACCCTGTTCTGTGATCCTTGATCCTGATCCCTGCCTGGACTCTTCCGCCCTGTATCCTGGTTCCTATCTTCCCTGGAGTCTTACCCCGCAGCTTGTCCATCCTCTCCCTGCTCTGTTCTGTCCCCATCCTCACCTATCTGCTGACATACCATATGTATGACCTCGGCCTGGCTTGATTTATGAATACGGTATCCCCTTTTGTTTGTATATACTGTTTGCTGTTTTTTACTGGTTGTCCCCACTTATTTTGTAAAATAAACACCTCTTCACTTCACTATCTCTTTGTTTGGTTTCCTCTGTGCAGTCACACAGTACTGATCTATACCGCCCCTGACACAAGCAAAATAGCATTTTAAGGGTTAGGGTAAACAATTTAACACTGATGGGTGTTCCCAGTGGTTTGTTTTTATTATTTATCTAAAATCTTTTCCTGAAAGGAAAAGTGTTTCTGTAAATGCTTAAAACATGTTAGCTAGATATGGCTTATATTGTAGTTAAAGTGGTTCTAACATCAAATTGTTTTCTACCTTAACACATTTTTTTGTATTAGGGTAAAAAACATACCACTACTTGTTGTGCCCACCCCCTCCCTAAGCACTTACCTGACTCCTCCACCGATCAAGTGTGTCCCATCTGCAGCACTGCTTATACTTGTTCCTGGTCTCACAGAAGGGTCTAACAGCAGCAGGAGCCATAAGCTCCTGCTGCTGTCAGTCAAATCTAGTGAGGAGGGAGCAAATAGTGTGGCCTGGCAATGCTGTGTTTGTCTATGGATGCTCTCACAACCCGGCCCAGGAGTGCTTCAATGTGGGTGCCCCCTCAGCACATGGTTTGCCGAGTGGGCACTTGTAAGAAGAAGGAGGGTCCAGCGCCGACAGGAGATCTCAGAAGATGAGGTAAGGGACTGCTCTGTCCAATAGAATTGTACTGAAGAAGTAAGTATAACATCTTTTTTATGTAGCCAGAAACAAAAATAAAACAGCACCGCTCAGATACCTTAATTCATTATCCCAGTCGGGTGGCTGTACTGCTTGTATTTGCTGGTCGGGCTGAATACTGACTCTTCAGGCTTGTTCAGGACTACAGAAAAATGGCACCCATTCACACACTATCTTGGCACACTGTTAACCTTGTTTGATAAGGAGTGGCTTCAGCTCAGTCCCCTACCCATAATAGAACCCACTTACACGTTTTGCAGATTAATGTGGGGCTTAATTTTAGAGGTTGTACGATTAAGTGGAAAATGTATTAGATGGGGTTCTCCTATGAGTAGGGGATTTAGCTGAAACCACTCTTAATCAAACAGAGTTTACAATGTGCTGAGATAGTGAGGGGTGGGTATGGGAACCATTTTTCTGTCATCTTTTTTATTTTAAATTAGCATTTAATATCACTTTAAGTCAATCTAAGTCTACTAAATTAACTGTAGCCTCTCCACAGGTTGACAATGCTTCTGTTCAAGGAAGGCTACATTGGTTCTCCACAATTGAGGAGTGAGTGTGCTCACTCTGAGACAGGTAGTGTGTTACTAGTTAGATCACCAGATGAAAATAAAGGAAATTCCTAAAAAAAAGACATCCAATTATAGGAAAGCTGCAATATTATATATTACATTTTTGTTTTTGGGTTTGGAATGGATACCGTGAGTGTGCTCACCCTGAGACAGGTAGTGTGTTACTAGTTAGATCACCAGATGAAAATAAAGGAAATTCCTAAAAAAAAGACATCTAATTATAGGAAAGCTGCAATATTATATATTACATTTTTGTTTTTGGGTTTGGAATGGAATATTATATATTACATTTTTGTAAAAAAAAAGACATTTTGCAATATTATATATTACATTTTTGTTTTTGGGTTTGGAATGGATACCGTTAATAAAATAATAAAACTAAGGATTTTGAAACCTAGACTAGATGTTCATGATACATGCTAAAATGTTGGATATATATATATAGTGGCAGAGCGTGGCTCTGTCACTATAAAAATTATGATGAAATGGACACACGGTCTGCATATAGCCAGATTGCAGAGCTGCAGAGCGTAAATTTCAAAACAGAGAAAACTGCGCTGGCAGTTTTCTCATATTTTTTCTATTGCTACATGGGGCTCTATGGCTTGGAGATCCTTCAGAGCTATGGGTGGGACGGGATCTCCCACCTGTGTCCAGGTTTTAAAGACAGCCTGCAAGCTGCCTTCCCAGGTGCAGACAGCTCATATAATGAAGGGCTGGGGAGAGCAGATGAGAGGAGGAAGGTAAAGTGTGTGGAGCATAGGGTTGCCACCTCATCCCTTTAAACCCAAACACATATGAATTACAAAGGTTCTGAGGCTAATTTAAGGCTGGTAAAGCACCAAGTGAGTTTAATTACCACCTTAATCAGCCACAGAACCGGTGTAATTCATATGTGTTTGTGTTTAAAGGGATGAGGTGGCAACCCTAGTGGAGCAGTGGCTGCAAGACGCTGTGTGCAGGACAAATTCTGTGTGTGGGACAAGCACTGTATGCGGGACAAGACGCTGTGTGGGTGAAAGGGATTCAAAGCTGTGTGCGCCCAAGAAGCCCGAAAGCTGTGTGCATCCAAGACTGACACTGGAAGATCTGGTTTAAGGTACCAGTAACTATAGCAGCAGTGCTGCTGAAGAATAGCCAGGTGGGCTGGTGTTTTTCAGTTGTCTTGTGAATATTGTTTAAACAATAAACATGGGCTATCACGCCCTTAATGAGATATGCCTGTTTGGTGCGGTCTCACTACAAGAAAAACGCATTTACCACTAGAGTTAAATACCCCCAATGTTACAATATATATATATATATATATATATATATATTGTGAACTTTGGGGATTCTTTAGCTCCGCAAGATAAGTGCTTAAACCATGGGTCTTCAAACTACGGCCCTCCAGTTGTTCAGGAACTACAATTCCCATAATGCCTAGTCATGTCTGTGAATGTCAGTGTTTTACAATGCCTCATGGGATGTGTAGTTCTACAACATCTGGAGGGCCGTAGTTTGAGGATCCCTGGCTTAAACCATAGTATAATAAACAAAAAAGGTTTTTATTTGCGATCAAACCAAACAAAAACAATGGGCCAGATTCACGTACATCGGCGCAGTTTTTGACTGGCGTAGCGCACCTCCTTTACGTTAGACTGCCGCAATGTAGCGGCGCAATCACCGTATTCTTGATTGATTTGCGCAGAAATTAGCGCCTGTGCAACGTAATTTCAGAGTCGTAAGGTGGAGTAATTCAAATTGGGAAGGACGTGGGCGTGTTACATTGAAATGAGCCGTGACTCCATGCAAATGAAGGGCCGGCCGGCTCGCGCATGCGCACATGAAGCAGACCATGGTCAGCACCTCTGTGCGCATGCTCACAACTCGGGAACGGCGCAATCAGTGAAATTGGAAGTGGACCCGGGCAACTTTGTGAACTACGCAGACAGCATAAATAGACAGACACAAACGCACTTCCTTTGCAAAAGTACATCCCTTTGTATCCCTCCCTATACAGCAAGGTGCTTTTGTTCTGTTGTTTGTTGCGTTGTGATTTGTCTTTGTTATATTTGTGGACTGTTTGATCTAGTGTTTGGTAGAATATATTTGAAAGTGTTTTTTGGTGACTGCTTGTGAGACTTTTTGGTTGATAGATTTTTGTTTGTTTTGTTGGTTGATTTTTCCTGCTTGTTTTTGTGAGTGATTTTTGCTGATTGTTTGGGAGAGAGTTTTTGTATGAGTATGACTGAGAGGAAGAGGAAGTTAAATTTTACTTTGGGGGAGAAACAAATAATTGCCCGGGCCATTACCCAATATGGGCGTTTCCTCCACGGCCCGGAGAGTGCCAACACCCCCCCGGCCACGAGGTGTGAGATCTTGCAGCATATTACTGACCAGGTGAATGCAGCGGGGGGGAGACCCGGACATGGCCGGGGATTGAAAAGAGGATCAATGACCTCCGGTGTCTGTTCAGAAAGAAGCTGGCCAAAATGGCAGCCCATGCCAGGGGCACAGGAGGGGGCCCACCATGCCCTGTTAGGCTGACAGCGGAGGAGCGTGCGGTGGCCCAGACCTTTCATAGACAACAGGTGGAGGGCCTGCCTGGCTATGACTCCAGTCATGAAGGCGTGATGCCAGGTAAGGTTTTCTTGCCCTATAAGGTGTGTAGCATGTGGGGGGGGGTGAAAGGGAATATGTGGCAAGTGTGTGGATCCTCCAACCTGTGAATGTTTTGTGTCATCCACAGATGTGCAGGAGGGTGCTGGGCCATCTGGGCTGACCGCACCATCCCAGGGACAACAACCTGATAAGGACCCCCCGACAAGGCCGGAGTCCTTGGAGGAGTTTGAAGAGGAGGAGGAGTTTGAGGAGGAGGAGTTTGAGGAGGAGGTGGATGTCATGTCAGCCAGTGGTTTGCTGTTTTTGGAGGAGTCTTCCTCTCTGGCTGGCAGCAGCTAGCCCTCCATAAGTGCTAGCCCCTCCCACTCCTCCCCCAACAGGGCTCCTCTCCCAAGGGCCTCCCCTTCTCCCCAGCCACAAGCCTCAGCTGGAGGCAGGAAGTCATCCCAGAAGACCAGGGGGGTGGCCGAGGTTCTGCCCGCCAATCTGAGAAGGGACCAGGCCCTTCAGACCTGCCATCTGGGACAGGTCAGCCAGACTTTGGGGCGGATGGAGGAGAGCCTGTCCTCCATAAAGGATACGCTTGGGGACCTGGACTGCCACTCCCGGGCTCTTACAAACTGCCTAAACGTACTGCAGACTACAACAGCAGACGTTGGGCAGGATGTGAGGGCCCTCACCCAGGCTATCCAGGCCAACACGGCAACACTAGGTGCTGGCCTGAACAGAATTGCCGTGGCCTTGGAGGGCAGACCACCAGGTGGGCAGAGACCAGGGGCTGCTCCTCCTTCCCCGGATTACCCCCCCCTCCCCATGAGCTCACGCCAGCGGCATTAATTTGTTTTCCCCCTTTTTTTTTTCTTTTTTTTTTTTCTTTCTTTTTTTTTTGCTGGGCTTTTTTTTTTGTGAATGTTTTTGGAATGTGGGGGTGATATTCCTGCCAAAAAAAAGGGGTGTCACCCTCAGTTTTGGTGGAGAAGGGTTCCCCAGGACCAGGGAGAAGCGATTCCCAGGTCCGTGTAAATGGTGTATGAATGTACAGTGACATGGTGGGCTTGTGCTAATCCAATTAGATGAGGATGTGATGTGTCTGTGCTAGGGACCACAGTGGTGTGCATGCATGCATTCTCATTGTGCCATGATTAATGTGTGTGTTTAACGTGCAAAGATGCCTAATGTGAGCTGTCTCCTGGCTGCTCTTCCCTCAGAAGACAGGGTATGCAAGGTTGTGGTTAATTCCAGGATGGCATGAGGGGTGAATCTGAAGATGCGATACACCTCAGAATCACTCATGCCAAAGAGGTCTATGCAGGTGCGGTATATCCTCTCCCGTGCCCTCCTCCATGCCCTCCTCCGTGCCCTCCTCCTTCTTTGCTCCTCTAAAGTCAGTAGTATAGCTATGAGCAAGGATGTCCCTGGCATGTTGGCATACAGATTGTTGTGCAACACGTGTGACTTCTCAGCTCCTCACTAACAGTGTTGCTTTCTCTGACATGGACGAATTGTCTAATTTTATACCACCTTTTATATGGTCTAATTGTAGACAGGCTGTGCAGCTGTTGTGCACAGCGCGTAGCCTGCGCTGCAACATTGTTCTTTTGTGAATCCCCGTAACTCCCTCATTAGCATATTTGAATAGCAAATCAATGGTGTGTCTAGTGCAGTTTTGCGCACTGTCTATCGAAATTACGCTGGACAAAAAAATGTAGATTTCTTGCGTATCTCGTTTTGGGGATGCGGCGCATCAAAACGCATGCGCAAATTTAGACTTACGCCGCGCATCTCCTGTAACGCCAGCGTAATCGCTCTGTGAATCTGGCCCAATACTTTCTTCAGCACAAGGAAACAAAATAAAAGACCTGCTTGTCTCCAGAATAAATTAAACACGTGTGCTGTTACATACCACCTGAGCGCATTTGGTGTCACCGCACGTGTGCTGTAATATACCACCTGAGCGCATTTGATGTCACCGCACCTGTGCTGTAATATACCACCTGAGCGCAGTTAGTGTCACCGTACGTGTGCTGTTATATACCACCTGAGCGCATTTGGTGTCACCGCACGTGTGCTGTTGCATACCACCTGAGCGCATTTGGTGTCACCGCACGTGTGCTGTTACATACCACCTTAGCGCATTTGGTGTCACCGCACGTGTGCTGTTACATACCACCTTAGCGCATTTGGTGTCACCGCACGTGTGCTGTTACATACCACCTGAGCGCATTTGGTGTCACCGCACGTGTGCTGTTACATACCACCTGAGCGCATTTGGTGTCACCGCACGTGTGCTGTTATATACCACCTGAGCGCATTTGGTGTCACCGCACGTGTGCTGTTATATACCACCTGAGCGCATTTGGTGTCACCGCACCTGTGCTGTAATATACCACCTGAGCGCAGTTAGTGTCACCGCACCTGTGCTGTTATATACCACCTGAGCGCAGTTAGTGTCACTGTACGTGTGCTGTTACATACCACCTGAGCGCAGTTAGTGTCACCGCACCTGTGCTGTTATATACCGCCTGAGCGCAGTTAGTGTCACTGTACATGTGCTGTTATATACCAACTGAGCGCACTTGGTGTCACCGCACCTGTGCTGTAATATACCACCTGAGCGCAGTTAGTGTCACTGTACGTGTGCTGTTATATACCACCTGAGCGCATTTGGTGTCACCGCACGTGTGCTGTTGCATACCACCTGAGCACATTTGGTGTCACCGCACGTGTGCTGTTACATACCACCTTAGCGCATTTGGTGTCACCGCACGTGTGCTGTTACATACCACCTGAGCGCATTTGGTGTCACCGCACGTGTGCTGTTATATACCACCTGAGCGCATTTGGTGTCACCGCACCTGTGCTGTAATATACCACCTGAGCGCAGTTAGTGTCACTGTACGTGTGCTGTTATATACCACCTGAGCGCATTTGGTGTCACCGCATGTGTGCTGTTGCATACCACCTTAGCGCATTTGGTGTCACCGCATGTGTGCTGTTACATACGACCTTAGCGCATTTGGTGTCACCGCACGTGTGCTGTTACATACCACCTTAGCGCATTTGATGTCACCGCACGTGTGCTGTTATATACCACCTGAGCGCAGTTAGTGTCACTGTACGTGTGCTGTTATATACCACCTGAGCGCATTTGGTGTCACCGCACCTGTGCTGTTATATACCACCTGAGCGCAGTGTCACCGCACCTGTGCTGTTATATACCACCAGCGCATTTGGTGTCACCGTGTGCTGTATATCACCTGACCAGTTAGTGTCACTGTACGTGTGCTGTTACATACCACCTGAGCGCAGTTGGTGTCACCTGCACCTGTGCTGTTATATACCACCTGAGCGCAGTTAGCTGTACCACCTGACCGTCACTGTACTGTGCTGTTATATACCACCTGAGCGCATTTGGTGTCACCGCACCTGTGCTGTTATATATATATCACCTGAGCAGCGCAGTTAGTGTCACTGTACGTGTGAGCGCAGTTAGTGTCACCGCACCTGTGCTGTTATATACCACCTGAGCGCAGTTAGTGTCACTGTACGTGTGCTGTACCACCTGAGCGCAGTGTCACCGCACCTGTGCTGTTATATACCACCTGAGCGCAGTTAGTGTCACTGTACGTGTGCTGTTACATACCACCTGAGCGCAGTTAGTGTCACCGCACCTGTGCTGTTATATACCACCTGAGCGCAGTTAGTGTCACTGTACGTGTGCTGTTATATACCAACTGAGCGCACTTGGTGTCACCGCACCTGTGCTGTTATATACCACCTGAGTGCAGTTAGTATCACTGTACGTGTGCTGTTACATACCACCTAAACGCAGTTAGTGTCACCGCACCTGTGCTGTTAAATACCACCTGAGCGCAGTTAGTGTCACTGTACGTGTGCTGTTATATACCACCTGAGCGCATTTTGGTGTCACCGCACCTGTGCTGTTATATACCACCTGAGCGCAGTTAGTGTCACTGTACGTGTGCTGTTAGAAACCACCTGAGCGCAGTTAGTGTCACTGTACGTGTGCTGTTACATACCACCTGAGCGCAGTTAGTGTCACCGCACCTGTGCTGTTATATACCACCTGAGCGCAGTTAGTGTCACTGTACGTGTGCTGTTATATACCACCTGAGCGCATTTGGTGTCACCGCACCTGTGCTGTTATATACCACCTGACCGCAGTTAGTGTCACTGTACGTGTGCTGTTACATACCACCTGAGCGCAGTTAGTGTCACCTCACCTGTGCTGTTAAATACCACCTGAGCGCAGTTAGTGTCACTGTACGTGTGCTGTTACATACCACTTGGGCGCAGTTGGTGTGACTCCGCTTGTGCTGTTACATACCACCTGAACGCAGTTGGTGTCACTGCGCTTGTGCTGTTACATATCACCTGAACGCATAAATATGTCTGGAAGGACAACAAAGAGAGGCAGAGAGTCACGAGGGCAAGCAGTCTCTGCATGTAGAGGTAACGCTGGTAGTGGATGTGGTGCATCCTCTTCAGCACGTGGCCACTCGTCCTTCTTTTCGGGAGCTGGCCGTGTTGAGCCTCAACATGCAGAGAAATTAGTAGAGTGGATGACCAAGCCGTCCTCATCCTCCTCATCCTCTCTCACACAGACTGATCAAAGTTTATTTGGCAAAGCAGCTGCCAAGGCGTCCTCTTCCCTCTGCACAATGGCTTCACACAATACTTCCCTAGTACCACCATGTCCTCCTGAGGAGTCCCCCAAACTGTTTCAACACAGTGTTGGGTACATGCTGCAGGAAGATGCGCAGCGTTTTGAAGACTCCGATGACGGAACACTGATAGAGGAAGGCATTGATGTGAGCCCAGGGAGAGGGGGTGGCCGAGAGGGACAGCAATTTGTCAGTAATGATGTTCCCCCAGCTGGAGCATACTGCCAGGTTGTTGACAGTGATGAGGAGGGAGGGGATGATGAGGTCACTGACTCTACCTGGGTGCCTGATAGGAGAAAGGAGGAGGAGGAGGAGGAGGAGGAGGACGAGGCACAGGCACATCTCCAAAGAGGCAGGATGCCCTCCAGGGGTCAGCTTCAGATCACACCCACTGCATTACAGCGCACATCTACGGTGCTTGTGCATGGCGCTGCTGTGTCTGACCGGTACAGCAAAAGTTCTTTGGTGTGGGCCTTTTTTGAAACATGTCCACAAGATCGTACCTTTGCTATTTGCAACTTATGTTGCAAGTGTATCTCGCGTGGCCTAAACATCAACCGCCTGGGTACCACATGCTTGTCCAGACATATGTCGACCTGCCATGCAGCTCGTTGGCAAGCACACCAAAAAGACCCTCACCAAAGACAAAAGCGTACCCCCCTTGCCCTTCTGGGACCTCCAACCCCAGTAGACCCCCAGTCCTCTCTGAAGCCTGCAGTGAAGGTGTAGAAATAGGTGTGTCACAAGCTAGTAGTAGCGGTCAATCTACTGATAGTACCAGGCAAATTTCCCTGCCCCAGCTGCTGCAGCACCGAAAGAAATACAATCCCAGCCTTCCACATGCCCAGCAGTTGAATGCTAGCTTAGCGAAATTGCTAGCACTTCAACTGCTACCTTTTCAGTTGGTAGATTCTGCCCCCTTCCGTGAGTTTGTGCAATGTGCAGTACCTCAGTGGCAAGTACCAAAACGCCACTTTTTCTCACGGAAGGCTATTCCGGCTCTCTACCGGCATGTGGAAGGCAATGTCCATGCCTCGCTGGACAGGGCGGTCAGTGGTAAGGTGCATATTACCGCTGACTCATGGTCCAGCAGGCATGGACAGGGACGTTACCTGTCTTTTACAGCCCATTGGGTGACTCTGCTGGCAGCTGGGAAGGACGCAGGGCAAGGTCCAGTAGTTTTGGAGGTTGTTCCGCCACCACGCCTCCAAAACATTACTACTGCTTGTGACACACCTCTCTCCTCCACCCCCTCCTCTTCTTCCTCTGTGGCCTCTTCCTGTGATGATGTTTTCTCCGAACCAGCCGTGCTCCGTAGGCGTACGAGGGGATACGCAGGAATGCAGGCCAAGAGATGCCATGCTGTGCTAGAGCTGGTGTGCTTGGGAGATAGGAGCCACACTGGGGAAGAGGTTTTGTCAGCTCTGCAGGGTCAGGCTGAGAGGTGGTTCACGCCACACCAGCTGAAGCCTGGAATGGTGGTCAGCGATAATGGCACCAACCTCCTCTCTGCCCTGCGACAGTGAAAACTCACCCACGTGCCCTGTTTTGCGCATTTCCTCAATTTGGTGGTGCAGCGGTTCTTGGGCAGGTACCCACGCTTGCAGGATGTCCTGAAGCAGGCCAGGAAAGTCTGTGTGCGTTTTCGGAGGTCATATAATGCCACTGCTCGGCTGCTGACCTCCAAAGGGAATACAACCTGCCCAAGAACCGCCTAATTTGTGACATGCCCACCAGATAGAACTCAATGTTGGCCATGCTGCAGCGGCTGCATACGCAGCAACGGGCCATCAATGAGTACCTGTGCCAATATGGCAGCAGAACTGGGTCAGGGGAGCTAGGTTTTTTTCACCACACCAGTGGGCCTTGATCAGGGATGCATGCACTGTCCTGTCACCATTTGAGGAGGCCACGAGGATGGTGAGCAGTGACAGTGCATGCATCAGTGAGACTGTCCCTCTTATTCACATGTTGGAGCACACGCTACATGGAATAATGGACAGGACCCTTGAGGCAGAACAGAGGGAAGAAGAGGAGGACTTCCTTACCTCTCAAGGCCCCCTTTACCCAGACAGTGGTCCTGCTTGCCCACCTAGCACACAGGAAGAGGAGGAGGAGGAGGATTGTATCAGCAGCATGGAGGTGGAGCCTAGCACTCAGCAACAGCAGTCTTCAAGGGATCATTTGCAGTCTCAAGGAGCACATGGACTTTTACGTGGCTGGGATGAGGTGCCTGTGGATCCTGTCGTCCTCAGTGACCCAGAGGACTGTGCCCCGAATGCCTCTGCAAACCTACACTGCATGGCCTCCCTGATCCTGCAAAGCCTGCGTAAGGATCCTCGTGTACGTGCTATTAAGGAGAGGGATCATTACTGGCTGGCGACTCTCTTTGATCCACGTTACAAGAGTAAGGTTGCGGACCTTATGTTGCCATCGAAGAGGGAGCAGAAGATGAAACTTCTGCGGGAGGCCTTGCAGAAGGGTCTGTGCAATGCGTTCCCAGAACCGGGGGGGATTACCAAAACCTGGCTCTGGACAACGTCTTGCTGAGGCTTCGGTGGGTCACAGAAGGGGCGGTGGAGCAGTTGGTCGTCTGACCGATGCACTCAGGCAGTTTTTTAGTCCGCAGCCCCAAGGTCTGACCGGTTCCAGCAACCATCGCCAGCATCTGGTTTACATGGTCCGGGAATACCTAGGGGCAAGATCCGACTTGGACACCTTCCCCACGAAAATCCTCTGGCTTACTGGGTCTTGAGGATGGATCACTGGCCAGAGCTTGCCCAGTACGCAATTGAGCTACTGGCCTGCCCTGCATCCAGTGTTCTTTCAGAACGGACATTCAGTGCTGCTGGAGGCTTTGTGACTGATCACAGGGTGCGCCTCTCCACCGGCTCTGTTGATCGACTGACCTTCATCAAAATGAATCAGGCTTGGATCAACACCAGCTACCAAGCACCTGATGCTGATATTAATGAATAATATATTTTTGTTGAAAAGTCGGTTCCCTTTTAGACTGCTGATGCTGAGTGACTGTCCTCTTATGCTGCTGATGGAATATCCTTCTCCTCCTCACTTTTCTTGCTGATAGCTAGTAAGAAATGTTGTGTTTCTGGGCTCCGCCACCAGTGCCTAAGGCCCAATTTTTCAGTCCCTGTTTAACAGGGGCGCCTAATAATTTTTGATGCAATAATTTGCACGTGGCTCCTTGTTGCACTCCAATTGGAGTTATTGTGAGGGGTTGCAGTGTTGTGCCCAAGGCCCAATTTTTCTGCCCCTGTTTAACAGTAGTGTTGAGCGGAATACGCCATATTCGATTTCGCGATATTGAGCGAATATATAGAAGAATATTCGCAAATATTCGCTAATATCGAATATTCGTGATATTTTATCCAAAAAATTTTTTGCGAAATTCTCATTAACGGAGATCATTTCCTGTATTACTAAACTAATATGCACTAAACACTAACTCTACACTAACTCTACTTAAAAGAAAGAAGAATAAGGGGGCAAAAGGGCGAAGATAATCGCGCAATATTCCTATTGCGCGATTACCTTCTCCGCCCTTCTTTTGCATCAGAGCCAATCAGAATAACTCGAATATTCGGCAAAAGGAATATCGCGCAATATTCCTTTTGCCGAATATTCGAGTTATTCTGATTGGCTCTGGTGCAAAAGAAGGGCCGAGTAGCTGATGCGATTCTTTTATGTTGCCGAAAATTCGCAATGCGAATTTTCGGAAACATAAAAGAATCGCATCAGCTACTCGGCCCAGGGTCTCTCTCTAATCATACCAGCAATGCTTTTAGACGTCGATGGAGATCACTAGGATGTGATCTGTTTTACAAATAAATTTGAAAAAATACGAATATTCGCCGCAATATTCGAGTTATTCGCGAATACTCGAATATGCAATATTCGTAGCGAATATTCGTGAGCAACACTATTTAACAGGGGCGCCTAATAACAATTTTTGGTGCAATACTTTGCACGTGGCTTTGTTGCGCTCCAATTAGAGTTATTGGGAGGGGTTGCAAGTGTTGTGCCCAAGGCACAATTTTTTTGCCCTTGTTTAACAGGGGCGCCTAATAACAATTTTTGATGCAATACTTTGCACGTGGCTCCTTGTTGCGCTCCAATTACAGTATGTTTGAGGGGTGCCCTTTTCTAAAAATGTTCTTTCACAAAACAATAATGGCCCTCCACCACCGCTAAAATATTCGACATAATGTTGCCACACAGAACTTGCGCAAGTAGCATTAATTACTTTTTTTTATAGTCCTCTCACGTTGTGCAGGGACATTTCTAAACACGTGCCACTACTATAGACACCCAGCAGGTGTGATATTTATAGGATATTTTTTTTTTCACTTTAAACATCATTAAAATGGCTGCTCTGGAAAAAACGGCAGTTTTAAAAAAAAAAAAAAATTCCATTGATACATGTTCCCTGGGGCAAGACCCGGGTTCTGAATGACGTTTTCCAACATTTAATTGAATTTTGGTCTTTAAAATGATCGTTTTTGAATTCGAACGTTCGGGTCCCATAGACTTCAATGGGGTTCCAAATATTTGTGTGAACCCGCGGTCTGTTCGAATGTTCTGGTGCGAACAGAACCCGGGGGTGTTCGGCTCATCCCTAATGACCGGTTCCAGCAACCATCGCCAGCGTCTGGTTTACATGGTGCGGGAGTACCTAGGGGCAAGATCAGACTTGGACACCTTCCCCACCGAAAATCCTCTGGCTTACTGGGTCTTGAGGATGGATCACTGGCCAGAGCTTGCAAAGTACGCAATTGAGCTACTGGCTTGTCCTGTGTCCAGCGTTCTTTCAGAATGCACATTCAGTGCTGCTGGAGGCTTTGTGACCGATCACAGGGTGCGCCTCTCCACCGACCCTGTCGATCAACTAACCTTCATAAAAATGAATCAGGCTTGGATCAACACCAGCTACCAAGCACCTCATGCTGATGTAACTGAATAATTTTTTGGAAGTGTCAGATCCCTTGGAGACTGCCTATGTTGATGCTGAGTGACTATTCTGTTATGCTGACTGAATATTATTTTCTTCCTCAATGATCTTGCTGATAGCTAGTAAGAACATTGTTGGTTCTGGGCACCGCCACCAGTGGCTAAGGCCCAATTTTCTGCCCCTGTTTAACAGGGGCATGTAATAATAACAATTTCTGAAGCAGTACTTTGCATGTGGCTCTTTGCTGCGCTCCAATTACAGTATCTGTGAGGGGTTGCAGTGTTGTGGCACCAGCACCAGTGGCTAAGGCCCAATTTTTCTGCCCCTGTTAAACAGGGGCGTGTAATTACAGTTTTTGATGCAATGCTTTGCAGCGTGCTCATTGCTGTGCTCCAACTAGAGTATCTGTGAGGGGTTGCAGTGTTGTGGCACCAGCACCAGTGCCTAAGGCCCAATTTTTCTGCTCCTGTTCAACTGGGGTGTGTAATTACAATTCCAGCGCCCACCAAGACTAACTGTGAGGGCTTACAGTGTTGTGGCAACACCAACACCTAGGGCCCAAATTTCTGCAGAGTATATACATCAGGCCCCTACTTTCAAACATCCAACTTACAAACGACTCCTACTTGCAAACGGAAGGAGACTGTCAGGGGGATGCCTACGCAGGCATCCAATACTAGGCAACAGGTCAGTGGGCTGCACTAAAGACAATAGGCACCAGGATAGTGACAAAATATACGTTTAATAAAAGGTTAAGCACACGTGAAACAATCATGTAAAACCCCCAAGACAAGCAAGCATAACACAGCAAACCCCAAACCAATAATCAACAAATATATACAAGGTGGGAGCATAAATACCAGGTCAAGCAGGGATGTGAGGAACAAGGGGAAGCAGAGTCCAGGACAGGGCAGGGATCAAATCAGGAGAGTCCAGCACAAGGCAGAGATCAAATCAGGGACAGGTTGGCTCCAGCTAGCAGATCAGGCAGGTAACAGGCTGACAAGGAAAATACTGAAGCACTGGATTGTAGTGCAGGGCGGGCTTATATACACCTGTAACAGTTCATCCCAATTAGAGAGGAGTCCATTCCATGGGAGACACCCGCTGGCGGACACCAGAACTGCACCCCTGTTGCTGGGAGAAACAGTGCCACCAGCAGGTGACCAAAGCCATGACATGGATCATGACAGAGACAACAGGAAGTGAGAGGAAATCTACCCCTAGGAAGGGAAATTCTCTTCTGTAAAAAGTGTCTCCTGTCCACTGATGCTTTATCACCAATCCTTGTTTCACCAAAAAAAATAAAAAAATCATTTGTCATTGGGACAGAAAGTGATGTGCAATCTTCCGAACTGATGCACACAGACAGCAAAACAAATGTTACAGGGGTAACCCTATGTTTTTAGAAAAGCTTAAAAAAAGATTTTATGGCTGAAGACACACTTTAAAGAAGTACCAGTTGAAAATTACAAACAGATTCTACTTAACAACAAACCTACAGTCCCTGTCTTGTTTTCACCACCTATATACTGCTGTTCAAAGTATATAGGGCCAAAGGGGCTTGTAATGACCTGGGGGGAGTTGGGGGAAACCCATGCTATTTTTCTCAATGATTTTCATCCATATTGCAGGGACCAAACATTACATTAAAGCCGCAAGCAGTCTTAAATTACTTTTTTCTTGTAGTAATCTTATTTTGTGCAGGGACAGTTCTAAACACTACTATAGACACCCAGCAGGTACGATATTTAAAGGAATTTTTCATTTTTTTTTTTCACTTTAAGGATCATTAAAATCGCAGCTCCAGAAAAAACAACAGTTTTTAAAACTTTTTTTTCCATTGATACATGTTCCCTGGGGCAAGACCCGGGTCCCCAAAACTGTTTTCCGACAATAACTTGTATATTGGACTTTAAAATGAGCACTTTTGACTCGATACGTTCGCGCAAACATTAGGTCCGTTCGAAGGTTCTGGTGCAAACCAAACACGGGGGTGTTCATGTCATCCCTATTTAGAGTTACTACATTGTTGTATTCTTTTGTTTGCCCTCCATGTTGCATTCTGTTATGTTCAATAAATGTTCATGAAGCAGGTTTTCTCTACTGCATATAACTAGTCTGAGAACATAACACCTACAATTTGTTTTCAGAGTTGTCAAAAACTGTATGCTTTCCATTAAAATAGTAAATAAACACCTAGTCCTAATAAAAGGAATAATAAAAGGAAGAAAACTGCGCTTAGGACAGAAAATAAGGGAAGTAATGTATAATGTTATGTGGCTGCAGCCCCCCTAAATATTGACTCCCCTAAGGGAGAATATGAGACGATCTGTGGATTTGAAGAATGTTTTTATGTGCAGTTTGGACCCTTCTTTAAAGATCTGTAGATCTAAGTAGTCTATACTCTCCATGACGCACTTGCCAGTAAACGTGAGGCCATATGTATTGGTATTCAGATTTTGTAAGAATTCTTGAAATGAGTCGATGGATCCGTCCCAAAGTATTACAAGATAGTCAATGTATCTACGATACAGCTTGATTTGGGGGATATTGAGGTTGTACATGTACTCTTCCTCCCAACAGTCCATCAGTAGGTTGGCGATGCTGGGGGCCGAGTATCTAGTGTCTAATTCTACCAGGACACCGGTGATTTATTATACACCTAAGATACACAAAAAACTCAACAAACCCCCAGGAAGACCTATAATAAGTGGGATCAACTCCGTGTTCTCCAGGCTAGGAGAATACTTGGACACATTTCTCATACCTATTGTCAAAGAGGGGAGATCGTATCTCCGTGATAGTGTAAAGTATATCAATGAACTCAAACAAGTAGAGGGGGCAGAAAACTTACTCTTGGCCACAATTGATGTCAACTCACTGTATACTAGTATCTCACAAACAGATGGCATATATGGGGTGAAAAAGGCCCTTCATCAAAATACAAGGCTCAAACAGGAACAGATTAATTTTATAATCGAAGGATTGTATTTTGATGAAGGGCCTTTTCCACCCCATAGATGCCATCTGTGCCATATGCCAGATGCCATAGATGCCATTTCTTTTGCATACATTTATGATTAATTTGAATAATACTGTTTATTGAGTATACTTCCCGTCAGGCCTTGTACACACGAGGGGATATTTCCGCTGAACATGGTCCGACGGACCATTTCAGCCGAAAAATCCCCTCGTCTGTAGGGGCAAACGGACGCTTTTTGCCGGATTCATCCGGCGGAAAAATTTCAAAGCATGCTTTGAAATAATTCCGCCGGATAGCTGGCCGTCAGATATGTCCGCTGGTTAGTACGGCAAACCAGCGGACATATCTTGCCGCACATGCGTCGTATCCTGTGAATGGATCCGACGCATGCGCGCGGAAGTGTTTACTTCCTGGTGCGGTGACGTGGCGGTCACGTGGCGGCGTCAACGTCACCGCCGCGTCACCGCGCTGTCCGCCGGCGGGGAATTTGATCCGATGGTGTGTACAGCCATCGGATCAAAACATCCCGGCGCAAATATACACTGTAAACGGTCCGGGGACCGTTTACAGCGGATATTTCCCCTCGTGTGTACAAGGCCTTAGGGTTACTACATCTAGGACGTCAACATGGCAACTAGCAGAGCCCCATGCCTCTACCATCCCCAGGGGATTGGACAATCAACCCGTCGTTCATTTCTGTAGTGGGCGGCACTAGCCGCACAATCCGCCTCTATAGGGCGACAGGTCCCACCTTCTAATTGGACGTCTCTCCCGCTACCCCCCACCTGATAGGTTCACGCCTTCGAGCGTCAGAATGTTGCCATGGTGACGTCCTCTACATATGGAGCCAGCTACGGTATGCGTGTACCTGCTTCAGAAGACGTAAGCAATACGAAACGTGCGTAAAGCAGATACACGCACACCAACACGCACTTCCGGGTTGACCAGCTGACCGTGTGTGGAACGCACGCCGTTCCCACACTGCTGACACAAGCAATCGGTCATACCCAGTGCAGTGTATTCACAGCGCCTACACTTATGCAGTTTAGGCTGTTGTTTTTTCTTTGTTCTTTTTATTTTTTATTTTTTATTTATCCTGTTGATTGGCAGCTGTGCTGTATTATTATCTGTCCCCCATAGCCTGCTGCCATATCTTTGTAAATGCGCTTTTGGTTTTGTTTTTATGCATGCCTTTTTTTGGCAGTGCCAATAAAACTTTTATACATTTTAAAACGTACTACACTATGGTAGTCTGTTTCTCTTTTTTTTACCTTGGAGGAAACCTGAGAATCTATTGGATCCTATAACCTACATCAAGGATACACCTCAGGAATTCAGGATAAAGAGCACTGGCTTACAGGAGCTGCGGTTCATCTGACACGCATTCTACCCCTGCAGGGGTGACTGCCTCTGGTGAGTGGGGAACCATAAGGGGGAGCACCGGACCCACTGCGAGAAACACTTGATGTACCTGTTTGATCACCTACCTATTTAGGTGCACCCTGAAATCTTCACCCTGAATTCCCTATCAATTTTTCTACCTGCTTGCATTTTTATTACATAGACATTTTTTTTTGCACCAAGTTCCACTAAATATAGACTTTTTTTTGCACTAAGTTCCACTAAATATCACTGTGCCTGTTATTTATACAGATGTCTGTTTATTGCTTTTAGTGTATGATTATTACACCTACTATCACTGTGCCTGTTTTACATATATAAGCTTGTTTATTGCCCATAGTGTTGTCTTATTGCACATTGTACCTGTATAGTGCCCACAATTCATCTGCATTTTTGTATTACTGTATAGGTTATTTTAATCACTATTGTGGTTCTCTTAGTGGTGTATTATTACTTATTTATACACCTATATATTTATTTTTATTTTTCATATATTAGACAGGTATTGCCAGTTATATTGTGTTTTAGAGGGGACGTTGCCCCTGCAGAGCTTATTTGTACACCGATAGGGTCTTTTTGGCTCAATTATACAACAAATTAGCGACAGCGCCACCACCCCCACACCCCTTTTTTATAAACACCCAGTCCTCCTCACAGTAAAGGATGGATGCCCTCATTCCAGGTTCCCCATGGACTAAATTGTAGCATCTCTTCTATCAGCTAGCACACTATTCTAAATCCTCCAGACAATATTATATATCACTTACAATGGAAACTTAGAAAGATGAAGTTGTGCATGAAGGTCATGCTTAATGCTGTGAACATATAGGAGAAGTAGAAGAAAATGTGTATTTAGGAATGGAAGCCCTGTACACACAATCCGAATTTCCAATATCAGACTGACTTTTTCCATTGGAAATTCTGACAGTGTGTATGCCCCATTGGAGTAATTTCATTGGAAATTCCAATGAATTCTATTGGAGTTTACATAGAGAACATGTTCTCTTTTACTCCGATTGAATTCCATTTGAATTCCTATGTTATTTTGGTCGGACAAAGGTCTGATCATTTGTACAGGGCTTAAGTGTACAATTGGGAGCACTGAAGTAGAGAGCAAGGGTCAAGAAAGGTGAACATTGGATAAAATACAGTAAATTGTGCATATTATATTAATATCAGCAGTTAATAGTCCTGTTTGAATATTTATTAGGTGGTTGCTAATTCCATAAGTTTTGTCCATGTGTTTCTGAAATATAGTTGCAACGCTTTGCATGTTATGCTCTATAAAGATATATGCATCTCATAGTATCACATGGGGCCTAGGTAAAAAGAAGTAGCTTACTAAAATGTATATGATATTTATGTGTACACCATGTTTGTCCTGTTTACCATTCTATTTCCACCACATTTAAAAAGTATTAAACTTGTGTACAGGAAAAATTGTGAACAGAAATATTGTATATTCATGAAAAATCCATATTTTTAGTAACAAATTAAAAGACACCTGATTAGATGAGCCAAAACAAACCTGAGATTTTGGGAGCAGGGACAGTGATGCAGAGAGCACCAGTCTCCACACCATTGTTCATCTTCAGGATTGCTGTTGGCTAATATAGTCATGGTTCTCTTGTAAATTGTCCCATACCCAGATGTCCTCCAGAATGTCCCAGTCAGAAAATGAAAGCATAGACTATGCCAGTGTAGCCAACCGTCTGTATTTTTACGGACAGTTCGTAAAAATGGGCACATTTTTCCTCCGTTCGTAAATGTCAGTGGTTGCGTGAATGTGCCAGTAAAAATAGCTGAGATCGGTTCAGCTTGTAACTGCGCATGGATATTGGAGGCAGGGGGTGATTGGAGGCACGGGGTGACGGTGGCTGCGGTGGCATCTCAGGGGGCAATGATGGCACCACAGACAGGGATGGTGGCACTGCAGAGGGTGGGGGATGGAGACAGGGGTTGTTGGTGGCACCGCAGAGGGGGATGGAGGCAGGGGACGATGGAGACTGGGGGTGATTGGAGGCAGGGGGAGATTGTGGCACCGCAGAGGGGGGTGAAGGCAGGGGGAAATTGTGGCACCGCAGAGGGGGGTGAAGGCACGGGGTGTTGCTGCCAGAGGGTGATGGATGCAGGGGGTGATGTGACTAAATAATTTGCCCTTATTATATCGAAAATAACAAAAATATGTTTTTTTTACCTTAACCACTTGAGGCCCGCGCTACCGTCGGATGACGGCAACAGCGCGGGCCTGAATAGCCAACATGCCGTCATTTGACGGCATGTCATTCTGGCGTTCCCAGCGCGCGCTGTAGAGCGCGCTGCGGGGAAGCCCTGTGTTGTCCGTGTCCCTTGGACACGGCCAATCACAGATCGCGGCAAACGGCCAATCAGAGCGGCCGTTTGTGATGCGATCTGTGGGCGAATGAGAGATGATCTCTCATAGATCATCTCTCATTGCCGGCTCACACAGAGACAATGTCCTGTCTCTGGAGGGGAGGAGCCCGATGTGTGTTCCTTCCTACATAGGGACACAGATCGGTCACCCCCCCAGTCACTCCCCCCTCCCCCCACAGTTAGAACACACCTAGCATACACATTTAACCCCTTCCTCACCCCCTAGTGTTAACCCCTTCAATGCCAGTCACATTTATACTGTAATTAGTGCATATTTATAGCACTGATCGCAGAATAAATGTGAATGGCGCCAAAAATGTGTCAAAAGTGTCCGATGTGTCCGCCATAACGTCGCAGTACCAATAAAAATCGCAGATCGCCGCCATTTCTAGTAAAAAAAAAAATAATAAAAAATAATAATTCTCTCCCCTATATTGTAAGCCCTATAACTTTTGCGCAAACCAGTCGCTTATTGCGATTTTTTTTTTTCTTTTTACCAAAAATATGTAGAAGAATACGTATCGCCCTAAGCTGAGAAAAAAAAATGTTTGGGATATTTATTATAGCAACAAGTAAAAAATATTGTATTTTTCTTCAAAATTGTCGCTCTTTTTTGTTTATAGCGCAAAAAATAAAAATCGCACAGGCGATCAAATACCACCAAAAGAAAGCTCTACTTGTGGGGAAAAAAGGACGTAAATTTTGTTTGGGAGCCACGTCGCACGACCGCGCAATTGTCAGTTAAAGCGACGCAGTGCCGGAAGCTGAAATTTTACCTGGGCAGGAGGGGGGTGTAAGTGCCCAGTATGCAAGTGGTTAATATCTACCTTAAATCACATTTCTATTTGCCTAGCGTACTTGTTTGTAGCCTAGATACTGAAATTTGCACCTAAAAATGTGTAGCGCCCCCTTGCTTTTTGCATGGGCCCTGCATTAAAACTAGTTGTACTAGAAGAGTTAAGTAGCTCCGAGTTGTGATTTGTTTAGGTTGTGACCTATGACATTCTGGAAAGGTCCACTGGCTTGGACTTCATTCTGGGGATGTCATTTCATCCTTGGCTGGCAGTGGGAGCCAGCGGGATTTCTGGTGGAAGGAGTCTTCCTCAGGAGCCATTTGGAGAGGGTTTTTCCTCGCTGGGCATGCTGGGGAGGGGTATATCTGGGACCTAGGTCGGGTCTTCAGGGTTCTTCTTCACGTGCGCGGGGTCCCGTACTCGGGGTGCGGCATCCACCTTCAGGGTGTGCGCGCCCATGGACCCTGCCGGCGTGGCCCGTCTGGCCAGGTTCCTGGGCCTTCCTGAGTCTCAGCCGGAGACAAGAATCAAGGGACCTCAGTGACTTACTGGGTTCCCGAAGCTTAAGAGAATCCCAGACGGGGATTCGGTGACCGGGATGCTGGCAGGTACGCTTTGCTGCCGCCTGGTGACTTATGCTGAGAAATTACTGGGAGGATTTGTCCGGTTCGCACATTTAGTCTATCCAAATTAACTGGCCTGTGGCAGAGGCCTAGAGCCGGGCCTGTGAGAGAGACCCGTTCCTCCCAGCTAAAATTCTAGGTGGCGCCTCGGCTGCCAGGTCTGTGTGAGAGACACCTGTCCGGGGGCACCTTACCCACAGTTTCATAGGAGTGGCGACGTGTGAAAATTTGTGCTACTAAGGGCTGATCTGCCTTGTGTATTTTCAGGCCTGACATAGAAAGTTTCTATTCTCTCATCAACCTATTCTTCCTTCACCAAAGTTGATGTTGGCTAATGTTTGGCCTGGAATTAAAGCATTGAGAAAATCTTTATTGACTGTGTGGACCTCTGTTTACTACTTAGTTCTTCTGGTGCATCCCTAGACCAAGCTGGGGTAACTTAATTTGCCGATCCCAAAACAATCCAGTGGCTCCTTTTGGGGTAGTGCTACAAATGTAACTTAGTAACTTTTGTGAATTGCCAGTAAAAACGTGGCTGTCGTGTCAGTAAATTTCAATCTGGTTGGCAACACTGCACATTGCCTTAACAGTCAGCAACTATGTACATTTTACACATCACCATGGCTTTTTGTGTAGCGCCCCCTTACTTTCAGTACGGGCACTATGCTAAAGTTAGTGGGTGAATGGGAGTGTTATTTTGCTCCCATTCATAATTTGTTAAATTGCAGGCTGCTGCTATTTCAGAACTGTCCTATAGGTCAGTCTGCGATCCAGGGGTGCGATCCCACCCCTGGACGACAGTTGGCGCTAGAGGGGTTCTGACGGAGCTGCTTTTCCCCAGCAGCCAATTAGAGGAGTTTTCCCTCGCTGGGCATGCTGGGGAGGGGTATATCTGTGGCAGACGCCAGGTGTTTTAGGTCTTTTTCTCTCTCTCTGCGCGGGGTCCACGTTTCAGGTGCGGCACCCACCTTCAGGGTGCGCGCATCCACGGACCCCATCTGCATGGCCCACCTGGCCGTAGCTTCCTGCTCCATGGAGATCCATCCAGATGTTGATAGGGGCCCCAGTGACTTACTGGGTCCCCAACCTTACTGAGAAGATCCCAGGCTGTATACTATTCAGTGGGGGATCGGCTTGAACGAACCATCGGGGATCTGGTCACCGGGATTTGACAGGTACATGACAGCTGTCAACCAGTGACCCTTTTCATTGCATTTACTGGGAGGATTTGCTCAATCTGAACTGTTCTCTTGAGTACTGAAGTACTAAGCCTGTGGCAGAGGCCCGAGCCAGGCCTGTAACAGAGGCCTGTCCCTCCCAGCAATTTAAAAGTGACACTTCGGCTGCCAGACTTATAACAAGGGTCTGTCCGGAGGCACTTTACCCACTCTGGCTAGAGTGGCGACGAACTGTATCTACTACTATTGAGAGCAGGACTGCTCTACTTCTTATCCAGGCCTGATACTGCAAAGTTCTCTATTGCTTTATCAACCTTTCCTATCTCCTGTTGATGTTGGCCATTTTGGGCCTTGGAATAAAGCATTTGAAAACCCATTTGGTGACTGGACATTCACTCACTGCTACTACTCACTGCTACTACCCCTAGACACACTACAAGGTAACTTAATACACCGATCCCAAAAAACAACCAGCGGCTCCTTCGGGGGTGAGCGCTACATTTGTAATAGCTTTCCCTAATAAGAGTGAGGTGCAAACAAAATCCAAATATTTCATGCACTTTACTTAATTCAATACATTTGCTTCTGCATGTCAATTTGAATACTTTTAATAAAAAATACAGAAAAGTCATATGTCTAGGAATACTACTAATACTATGTTACGGTAAGAGAAGCTACAGTATATATTAGTGTGACTTTGAATGACAGCAAATATGAAAGATGACTAATGCTAACAGGATAACGATGATGAAGCCAACCAAAAAAAAAAAAAAATGCAAATCCAACCCTAACTGCATCTGACTATAAAGACAGCATTACAATATACATCAGTATAAATGATTTATATTCAGTAATAATGGTTATATTCACGGTGAAGTATTTTGCAATGCACCTCTTATTCATGTCAGAAAGATAACTCATGTACAAGCCAGGAATACCTTGAGCAGACAAGCAAAGAGATACAATAAGAGACTTGCTAAGGTACATTTATAAAAGAGGACTAGATTAAAGAATTGGAGATAGTTATACCTAATTCTTAAAGAGATTTCAAAGAAAAAATGAGAATCCCCTGTTTTATAACTGAGCCCCTTTGTGCAGCTACATGGAGCAGTCCCCACCTCCTGCGACTCCTTGAAGATAATAGAGGGACCTCTAAACATGTAAAATAAAATACAATACTTGTCATACAGTGAAACCTATCATCTCAGATCTGCCCTGGAAAAAATCTCCCAGGGTGGATACTGTAAATCTGTCTTCCCTCCAGGGACAGTTCAAGAAAACTGCAGAGAATGCATGGTTTTGTGCACACTGCAATGCAGGTATACGTTCAGGGGTTTTATTTAGATATCATACATCCCTACGTCCAGATGAATGATGGCTTTCTTTTGTACAAGCTCTGTCTCTGCTGGTATGTGCCATTGAAAGCAGCATGGCGTCTCCTCTATGTGAAGAATTAAAACTGAGAAATAGCTCCCTGCGTCAGGAATTATTAAGAGCTTTAGGACACCCTCTCAACATTCCCTAATCTTCTTCTCACTATGATTTTCTTGCTAAATCTAGCCACAAATGGAGAAAAACAAAACTGGCAAATATATGAGTTTTGAGGGTCGATGATGCCCCTTTTAGCTGCTGGCCAATAAGTGCCATATGGTAAATACAGTCCTGCTTCTGCCCTTTGTCTTGGCCCTGTTTATTTAAAGTGATATTAAAGCTTCAGATTTAATTTTATTTTTAAATAATAAACATGTCATACTTACCTGCTCTGTGCAACGATTTTGCACAGATCAGCCCCAATTCTCCTCTTCTCGGGTCCCCCGATTGTGCTCCTGGCCCCTCCCTCCTGCCCCCAGAGCAAGCTGCTTGCTTTGGGGACACTCATGCATGCTCACTCCCAATGCCGCCTCTGTGTGTCTATTAGACACACAGAGCCTGGCTCTGCCCCACTACCTACTCCCTCCTCACTGGCAGTGATTGACAGCCAATGGCTCCCACTGCTGTGTCTCAGTCAATGAGGAGGCAGAGACCTGGGAGAGCGTAAGCTCTTGTGCTCGTCACTGGATTGGTATCTGGCTCAGATGAGTATGGGAGGGGGGGCTGAGGGTGGAGCTGCACACTGACGTTTTTTTTTACCTAAATTAATAAAATGCAAGGTAAAAAAAAAAAACGTTCAGCCTTTAGAACCACTTAAAATCTGAACTCTAGGCAGATATTAAATGACAATATTACATGTAATTGTTTATTGCTTTGAAAATAATTAATTGTATTTTGTACATGCAACTAGCACAAGTACCTTAATCCATTTTAATAATCATTCCCTGCATAGCAGACTGGGGGGTGGGGGGTGGAGGGGTACAGCTGTAGGAGCTAATCGGGCTCTTCTGCATGCAAATGTGCTGAAAGGCATAATGCAGACAGCTACAGAGGGTAGACCAAGTACACTGAAAGGCTTATCAGTGTGTTGTTGCTTCTAAGGCCCCATACACACGAGCAGACAGATTTGTTCAAATCGGTCGGACAGACCTATTTGAACAAATCTGTCTGCTGGCGACGTATTGGTTTGATCGTGTACATACGATCAAACCAAAATCCCCGCCGGCAGACGGCACGCTGACGTGGCGGTGACGTTGATGCTGCCACGTCACCGCACCAGGAAGTAAAACACTTCCGCGCATGCGTTGAAAACCATTTGACGCGTGTGCGAGAAGACATGTCTGCTGGTTAGTGTACTAACCAGCAGACATGTTTGCGTACTAACCAGCAGACCGTTTCCAGCAGACAGATTTGATCGTGTGTACGCAGCCTAAGTGGTCCAATGAGCAGTCTGCAAGAAATGGCAACACTTTATTTTTAAAAGATTTATTTGAGAAGGTGGTGTCACCCTATTGGTTGATTGTCTGGAACTGGTGTATGAATTAGAAAAAGTTTCTAAAATTTTCACGATAATAAGACAATTCACTTAAGCCTAGTACAGGGATATGCAATTAGCGGACCTCCAGCTGTTGCCAAACTACAAGTCCCATGAGGCATAGCGAGACTCTGACAGCATTAAGCAAGACACCCAGGGACAGAGGCATGATGGGACTTGTAGTTTGGCAACAGCTGGAGGTCTGCTAATTGCATATCCCTGGCCTAGTACATATGGGCCAAATGTCAGGTAGCAAACAGTGGCGGCTGGTGAAGTTTTAGAATGGGGGGGCGCAAGACCCCGCCCCTCCACATTTGGTCGCTCCCACTTCTCATAAGCCACACCTCTTATAGAATCCACCCACTCCGTCCCCTGTATTCCACTTGCTTCCACCCATAGTGTCAGTAGTATACAGCCCCAGCATCACAGATCATGGTATATAGCGCAGCATTACAGATCGGCGCAAACAAACTAAAAAATTACACTGTTAGTTATGAAGGACTCTAAATTGGCATGAGATTTTCAGAGACTGCGGATATACTGACTGCACAAGATTACGAGAGACTGCGGACCTAATGACTGCACGAGATTACCAGAGACTACGGATATACTGACTGCACGAGATTACCAGAGACTGCAGATATACTGACTGCACGAGATTACCAGAGACTGCAGATATACTGACTGCACGAGATTACCAGAGACTGCAGATATACTGACTGCACGAGATTACCAGAGACTGCGGATATACTGACTGCACAAGATTACGAGAGACTGCGGACATAATTAATGCACAAGATTACCAGAGACTGCAGATATACTGACTGCACGAGATTACCAGAGACTGCAGATATACTGACTGCACGAGATTACCAGAGACTGCAGATATACTGACTGCACGAGATTACCAGAGACTGCAGATATACTGACTGCACGAGATTACCAGAGACTGCAGATATACTGACTGCACGAGATTACCAGAGACTGCAGATATACTGACTGCACAAGATTACCAGAGACTGCAGATATACTGACTGCACAAGATTACCAGAGACTGCGGAAATAACTGCATTGGGGGGGGGGGGGTATCTCACATATGGATGTAATACACTGCAATTCATGTCCATGTAAAGACATCTCTCATACTAATATTCTCCTACAATCAGATTATATATGACTGATCATCTCCTACAAACACTCAGCATTTCCCCCACACTGATATCACCTGGCCATGTGTCTTCCCCAGGAAGTAATAGGTGAACAATTAATTAAAAAAAAAACTGTTAAAGAGGGGGGGTCGATTATGGGGCCGTTTGTAGCTGATTGCTGACCATTAAAAAAAAAAAAAAGTTGGGGCCGTTATTTTTGCTGCTGATCCTTAAATAAATAAAAAAGTTAAGAAGCGGGGGGGGGGGTGGGTGGATTGGCGGCTTGGACGGGTCAGTCTGGATTACAATACACAAGTTCAATAACGGGGGGTGGCCGCTAGCTTAACATTAGGCATAGGCAGCTGTAAACAGGCTTACCTTCATGCCTGGCTCACGGAAATGCGTCCCTCTATTCTACAGAGCGCCGACATCACTTCCTGGCGTGCACAGGCACAGAAATATACTGGGTGCCGTGCACCCGCCCGGCCACAAGACCAAGTCCTTCGCGCCGGAAGCAAGTGGCGCGTTCGGCTCCGCCACAAAGGCATTTTTTTGCTGCCAATGTAGCGCCACGTCTGCAATCTCGTGATTGCACAGACGTGGCGCTACTGATACTGCACCTTTCTTCGATTTTTTTTTTAAAGGGACATGTTTTTTTTTTTACTGACTTGGGGGAGGGGGCGGCGCCAAGGCGCCCCCTATGTGAGTGCTGCCCAGAGTATTCACAGCAGGGGAGATCGCCATCGGATAGTTAGCACAGCAGCTTCTCCTGAGCTGTCAGTTTTTTTTTCCCTTCAGCCCTGCTGTGTTGAAGGAAAAAACTACTGGTGTGTACTAGGCTTAAAGGGATGTTAAAGCCCAGTATTATTTTAAATAACAAATATGTTATACTTACCTGCTCTGTGCAGTGGTTTTTGCACAGAGCAGCGTGGAACCTCCTCTTCTAGGGTCCCATGCTGGCGCTCCTCCCTCCTGCCATGTGTCCCCACAGCAAGCGGCTTTCTATGGGGGCACCCAAGCAGGGGAACTCCTAACCCTCGGCTCTGTATGTCTATTCACACATGGAGCAGTGATTTGGCCTCCATCTCCTGATTGGCTCACTAGCTGTAAATGACAGCAGTGAGAGCCAATGGCTTCTTCTGCTGTCAAAAGCCAATCAGGAACGGAGTCCCAGGAGAGAGGGCTAAGGTAAGTATTAGGGGGGCTGGGGGGGCTGCTGCACACAGAAGTTTGTTTCACTTCATGCATAGAATGCGTGAAGGTAATAAACCTTGTGCCTTTACAACCACTTGTAGTTAGCTGTTTGCTCTGAAGTTCAACACTCTCTAACTGGCATTATATTTAGATACCATTCTTTTCTATTATGGTTGCAGATGTAATTGACATTCTCCTAAAAAACAGATTATGAGGCACGTCCAACAGACAATAAAATGTCAGTGAACTGTAAAACACCGGCACTAACCTCAAATAAAGCTTATTTCTGTGGTGGTCATGCCATCAATTTGTTGACCGCAAATGTAAATTGTAGGCAAAATGCTTGTTAGTGTGAGTCCTAAGTGCCTAAAGTTGGCCATAAATGGCTCAACTTTTGGGCTGAACAAAAAAAAACAGAACCAATTCCCCATCCATACATTGAGGTGGATGTGAGAATCCTGCCCACTGAGCTATTTTATTTTGACAGTGAGGACTCCACCACCAGAAGAATATATTGATCAGTGGATTGGCTGCAGGGTTGATTGAAGCAAAATTTTGCTTTGCCCTATGTAATGTGCCCTACAGTGCAACCTTGTAATTCGCCTCACTGCCCTGATTTAAAGTGAACTGCTGTGCCCCATTGTAATGTGCCCTGATGCCCCCTATAATTTGCCCTGCATTGCCCTTATGTAATTAATGTGCCCTGCTGTGCCCCCTTGCAATGTGCACCCTGTAATGTGCCCTGCTGCCTTATGCAATGTCTCCCTTTAATGTGCCCTGCTATACCCCCACATAATGCTCCCTATTGTGTCCCCTGTAATGTGCCTTGCTGTGCCTCATGTAATGAACCCTGCTATGTCTCCATACAATGTGTCCTGCTGCCCCCATGTAATGCACCCTGCTGTGCCCTCATGTAATGTGTCCTGCTGTGCCATTTTGTAATGTGCCCCCTGTAATGTGCCTTGCTCTGCCCCCATTTAATGTGCCTGCTGTGTCCCCTGTAATGTTCCCTGCTGTACTCCCATGTAATGCGCCCTGCTGCCCTCATGTGACGTGCCCTGCTGTGTCCCTATGTAATTTGCCCTGTTGTGACATTATGTAATGTGCCCCCTGTAATATGCCTTGCTGTACCCCGTGTAATGTCCCCTGCTGTACCCCCTGTAATTCGCCCTGCTGTGCTCCCATATAATGCACCCTGCTGCCCCCATGTGATGTGCTTTGCTGTGCCCCCATGTAATGTGCCCTGCTACGCCCTGTAATGTGCCCTTCTACTCCCATGTAATGTGCCTTACTATGCCCCCATGTAATGTGCCCTGCTGTGCTCCATATAATGTGTCCCTTGTAATGTGCCCTGTTGTGCCCCATGTAATGTATCCTGCTGCCCCTATGTAACATGCCCTGCTGTGCTCCCATTTAATGTGCCCTGCTGCCCCATATAATTTTCAATGTTGTGCTCCCATATAATGTGTCCCCTGTAATGTGCCCTGCTGTGCCCCCATATAATGTACCCTGCCATACCCCCATGTAATGTGATCTGCTGAGCCCCCATGTAATGTCCCCTGTTGTGCCCCCTGTAATATAAACCCTGTAATGTGCCCTACTGTTCCCCTATGTACTGTGACCTGCTGCCCCCTGTGTAATATGCCCTGCTTCCCCCCATGTAATGTGCCCTGCTTCCCCCCATGTAATGTGCCCTGCTGTGCCCCATAATGTGACCTGCTGTGCGCCCATGTCATATGCCCTGCTACCCTCATGCGATATGTCCAGCTGTGCCCCCATATAATGTGCCCTGCTGTGCCCCCATGTAATGTGCCCTGCTGCCCCACTGCAATGTGCCCTGCTATTCCTCTATGTACTGTGTCTTGCTGCCCCCATGTAATGTGCCCTGCTGTCCCCCATGTAATATGCCCTCCTGTGCATCCATGTAATGTTCCCTGCTGCCCCCATGTAATATGCCCCTCTGTGCTTTTATGTCATGTGCTTCATGTAATGTGCCCTGCTGCCTTATGCAATGTCTCCCTTTAATGTGCCCTGCTATACCCCCACATAATGCTCCCTATTGTGTCCCCTGTAATGTGCCTTGCTGTGCCTCATGTAATGAACCCTGCTATGTCTCCATACAATGTGTCCTGCTGCCCCCATGTAATGCACCCTGCTGTGCCCTCATGTAATGTGTCCTGCTGTGCCATTTTGTAATGTGCCCCCTGTAATGTGCCTTGCTCTGCCCCCATTTAATGTGCCTGCTGTGTCCCCTGTAATGTTCCCTGCTGTACTCCCATGTAATGCGCCCTGCTGCCCTCATGTGACGTGCCCTGCTGTGCCCCTATGTAATTTGCCCTGTTGTGACATTATGTAATGTGCCCCCTGTAATATGCCTTGCTGTACCCCGTGTAATGTCCCCTGCTGTACCCCCTGTAATTCGCCCTGCTGTGCTCCCATATAATGCACCCTGCTGCCCCCATGTGATGTGCTTTGCTGTGCCCCCATGTAATGTGCCCTGCTATGCCCTGTAATGTGCCCTTCTACCCCCATGTAATGTGCCTTACTATGCCCCCATGTAATGTGCCCTGCTGTGCTCCATATAATGTGTCCCTTGTAATGTGCCCTGTTGTGCCCCATGTAATGTATCCTGCTGCCCCTATGTAACATGCCCTGCTGTGCTCCCATTTAATGTGCCCTGCTGCCCCATGTAATTTTCAATGTTGTGCTCCCATATAATGTGTCCCCTGTAATGTGATCTGCTGAGCCCCCATGTAATGTCCCCTGTTGTGCCCCTTGTAATATAACCCCATAATTCATATATTACATGAGATGGGACATTATTAATACTTCATATTTCAGGACTGAGATATCACAAGGAGTTCATGATGACATGACCAGGTCAGCCAGCCAGTGAGTCATACCTTTGTATAATAGGCTATTGAAATATCTTAAGGTGTTGGCTATTCACTGTAAAGACATTCCATTGAAGGTGTTGATTGCACCCACTCTCACAAGACTCTGCCATTGTGTGATAAAGCTGTCTAGATAAGTTATTCAACTAGATGTCTGTGTTATTATTCAAGGTTAATTGAACCCTATTGATGATACAGTGCCGTCATGTCTAGCTACCAATTAAAGAATTATCCTCAGTGAGTGAATAGGGGGGTGGAGATTGCATTGTCCTGTGATAAACTGCATTATGCTTGAGACTGTATAAGAAGCTGAGAAAATACCAATAAATTGTCATATCTTTTAAAGCAAGAACAGAGCTCTGTCTTGTCTTATTCTGGGAAAGGATATGGATCGTGTATGCAATATTGTCGGAGTGTGTCAGATAAGCTTGTCGTGGTTGGATGGAAGGTCGTAAGCGGTGGTGACCGTTACACTGACCTAAAGCAACACACAGCCGAGACATTACAGATACCCTGCACCAGATTTAAAAAAAATGGCATGGGGTTCCCCCCAAAAATCAATACCAGACCCTTATCAGAGCATGCAACCTGGCAGGCAGCAGGAAAAGAGGGGGGACGAGAGAGCACCCCCCTCCTGAACTGTACTAGGCCACATGTCCTCAACATGGGGAGGATGTTACCATGTTGATGGGGACAAGGGCCTCATCCTGTAACAGGCGCTCTCAACGCTGTATTGCATTTCACACTGGAACCCATACGGCCACCGCGCAATGACGTCGTCACCTGGCACCACGTGCGTTCCTAAGTAGCAGCGCAGCCCGGATCCTAGCTGGTTATCTACCGCCTCCTTCCACACTGACCATCTTACTGCTGTGGCTGGGGACACCCTAGGACAGGGGTGGCAAACACAAGGCCCGCGGGCCGAATCCGGCCCGCCGGACCTTGTAATGTGGCCCGCACAGCAGCCACCTAATTTTGCCAGGATTTCAGCGAGCGGCACGGCAATTATTCCCCTTACTCTGTGCCACTCCGTCCCGCCTCCAATGCTGCGTCTTAGGCTCCGCCTCCACCGCTGCTCTACACTAAAGCCATTAGGTGTACTTACATTATGGTTCCGGCTGTCGCTCTGGTGCCCACCTCCTACTCTGCCCTGTCTCCGCCTCCACTCTTTCTGCAGCCACAATGCCGCTCTGGTGCCCGTCTCCTCCTCCACCCTGTCTCCACCTCCACCACCGCCCCGTCTCCACCTCCACCCCGCCTCCCCAGTCTTTTCCAGCCTTTTCCAGGCTTTTTGGTGGCAGAATCTGCAGTTTTTGGGGAAGTTTTTTCCCCCACCCAGTGGGCTGTGTCCTGTGGCTCCGGTGCCCAGCTCAGCGCAGTGGATCTCGCAAGTGCAGAGGATGGCTAGCTTTGTGAATCCCTCCGGTGTGTCCTGGGTCCCTCCCTCGCAATGCCGTCTCACCCCCCTCTCCCCCCTCAAGTGGATGTGCTGCAGGAAGAGATTGGCTGCCCAAATCGTGAGTACCAGCTGCCCCCTCCCTGCTCGGTCCCTCTAACCCTGCCAGGCTGTCTGGGGTCCCCTCTGACACTGTCCTCTGCTCCTCTTCTTAACCTGTGCCTTCCATCTGCCCTGCACCCCTCAGCCTATACTGACCTACTCCACCTCACTCTGCACCCCTCACTATGCACCCTGCACCCACCCCACAGCACCCTGCACCCCTCACTATGCACCCTGCAGCCACCCTACAGCACCCTGCACCCTTCACTGTGCACCCTGCCCCCACCCCACAGCACCCTGCACCCCTTCACTGTGCACCCTGCACCCCTCACTATGCACCCTGCAGCCACCCTACAGCACCCTGCACCCTTCACTGTGCACCCTGCCCCCACCCCACAGCACGCTGCACCCCTTACTGTGCACCCTGCACCCCTCACTATGCACCCTGCACCCACCCACAGCACACTGCACCCCTCACTATGCACCCACCCCACATAACTATGCACTCCTCACTGTGCACCCTGCATCCACCCCACAGCACCCTGCACACCTCATTATGCACCCTGCAGCCACCTTACAGCACCCTGCACCCTTCACTGTGCACCCTGCCCCCACCCTACAGCACCCTGCACCCCTCACTATGCACCCACCCCACATAACTATGCACTCCTCACTGTGCACCCTGCATCCACCCCACAGCACCCTGCACACCTCACTATGCACCCACCCCACAGCACCCTGCACCCCTCACTGTGCACCCTGCACCCCTCACTATGCACCCTGCACCCACCCCACAGAACTATGCACCCCTCACTGTGCACCCTGCATCCACCCCGCAGAACTATGCACCCCTCACTGTGCACCCTGCATCCACCCCACAGCACCCTGCACCCCTCACTATGCACCCTGCACTCACCCCACCCCACAGCACTCATCACCCCTCGCTATGCACTCTGCACCCCTCACCGTGTACCCGGCCCTTTGAGGGTAACCATACTGCTGATGCGGCCCCCGATGAATTTGAGTTTGCCACGCCTGCCCTAGGATATCCTGCACCAGGAGACCCTCCAAGACGGAATCCCATTACCACTGCAATACTCTGTGTACTCTCATCCTCTGCAAATGGATAAGTAGCAACTTTACGCCATATTTACTGCTTAGAGTTACCTGCTTCATATATTACGCTTATCAAGTACTGTATTTAAATCTGGATTATTGAATACAAACTTGCTGCCTGTGTCTTCAGCTGTCCTCTGTAGAATATCTTAAAGGGACATACCCTCTCAACTCAGCTCAGCTATACTTGCCTCTCCTACACAAATATTAATTGCATACAGTATTCTAAATTGCTACGTGCCTGACCTACGTTCCTAAATGTATATGTGCTTTGTCCTTAAAATGCTGAACATGTTCGCTCTAACATTTTCATGCTAAGGCTCGAAGGTATCTCATACCTGCTCCCTTAGTAGTCCAATGCATTCCTTTATGTTAAAGTGATATGATGTAGAGAACCCCCAAACTCCTGTTCTATGATTGGAGTGACGCCTGGGGTCCTGTACTGATAATCACTATACATAGAGTGCCTGCATTGGAGTCTATAATGCAGTTGCGCTTGTTGATCCTTATTGTAAATTTTCTACACTAGCGGTTGGAGGCATGTTGTAATACCTTCGCCCTTAGTAGCTCAACGCATTCCTATATGTGAGGGAGATGATGCAGTGACCCCCCGAACTCCTGTTCTCTGATTAGAGTGACGCCTGGGGCCCAGTACTGAAATCTCACATAACATAGGGAGGTGCATTGAATTCTTTCCTTAACCGCAGTTGTGGTTTACTCCCATTCACCGTAGTTTGTGATACATCCCTACAAACCTTGCCCAGTGGTTGTGGGTAGGGTTGAGCGAAAGTTCGGGTTCGTACCGGACTTTTGGAATTTTTGGTTTGGGTTTGGGTTCGGTGTTCGGCAATGTAATGGAGCGCTGCAGGGCAGCCAATCACCATTTGTTTTACTCGTGTGACCTAGAAGCCATCACAGCCATGCCTACTAATGTCATGGCTGTGATTGGCCAGTGCAGCATGTGACCCAGCCTCTATATAAGCTAAAGGCACATAGCACAGCTTGTCACTCTGCTTCACATAGGGTAGGGAAAGGCTGCCGCTGCTGCTCTCAGGGAGAGATTTAGATAGGAGTCAGACTGTCCTGTTTCAGAAACACTAGCACTGCATATGTTACTCTGAGATACTCTGCAAGATAGTTTAGGGAAAGGTTCCCGATTGTGCTTGTAGGGAGAGATTTAGATAGGAGTCAGACTGTCCTGCTTCAGAAACACCAGAACTGCATATGTTAGGCTGGCCTACACTATACAATTTTCTTATTCAATTTCCTTTAGATTTACCTTCAACTATGTAGTGCAAGGGCCTGCCTGACTGCATACAAATTGAAAGGGTTTTCAATTTGACCTCATATTATATGGTTTTGGTAAATCTAAAGGAAAGTTGAACAAGAAGATTATATAGTGTATGGCCAGCCTAACTCTAAGATACTCTGCAAGATAGTTTAGGGAAAGGTTCCCGATTGTGCTTGTAGGGAGAGATTTAGATAGGAGTCAGATAGAGATGAACCGAACATACCCGTGTTCGGTTCGCATCAGAACGTTCAAACAGACCGTGGGTTCGCGCGAACATTTAGAACCCCATTGAAGTCTATGGGACTCGAACGTTCGAATTCAAAAACGATCATTTTAAAGACCAATATTCAATTTAATGTTGGAAAATGTCGTTCAGAACCCCGGGTCTTGCCCCAGGGAACATGTATCAATAGAAAAAAAAGTTTTAAAAACGGCTGTTTTTTCCAGATTTAATGATGCTTAAAGTGAAAGAAAAAAAACCTTTAAATATCACACCTGCTGGGTGTCTATAGTAGTCGGTTTCAAGTTTGAAATTTGGCGCGGAGTTCCCCTTCAGTGTCAGCACAGGCTGAAAACCGTTTGGAGATTCCAGTGCGCCACGTCACGCACAAAAATCTCAGCTACGCCGCAAGGAATTTACTAAAAATTTCTCGGCCTACTGATGTGGCGCACGGGAAGCCCCGAAATTTCCCTCTGTGCATGCCCAGTATGCAAATGAACCCCTTACATTCCAGACCAAATCTAAGAGCCTGTTGTGCACCTGGAGGGGGACCCCCACGGGGGGGGGAATGCCTGCTCGTCTTTTCATACAATGTATGAACAGCGATCTGTCACTTCCCCTAGTCAGTCCCACCCCCTTTACAGTTAGAACACACCCAGGTAATATAATCAACCCCTTCCTCGCCCCTAGTGTTAACCCCTTCCCTACCAGTGACATTTTTATAGTAAGCAATGCATTTGTATACCATTGGTCGCTAGAAAAATGCCAAAGGTCCCAAAAATGTGTCGGCCATAATGTCGCAGTAGCCATAAAAATCACTGATCGCCGCCATTACTAGTAAAACCAAAATATATACCTAAAAAACCTATAAAACGAACCCCTATTTATTACTTTTGCCCAAACCAATCAAACGCTTATTGCGACTTTTTTGAAGCAAAAATATGTCGAAGAATACTTATCAGCCTAAACTGAGGGCAAAAAAGTTTATTTATATATATTTTTGGGGAGATTTATTATAGCAAACAGTCAAAAAATTGTCTTTTTATTTACAAAATTGTCGCTATATTTTTGGTTTTAGCAAAAATAAGAAAAAACGCAGAGGTGATCAAATACCACCAAAACAAAAAATAAAATGTTGTGGGGGAAAAAAGAGGACGCCAATTTTGTTTGGGAGCCACGTTGCACAACCGCGCAATTGTCAGTTAAAATGACGCAGTGCCGAAATGCAAAAACTGGCCCGGTCAGTGACCAGTAATATGGTCTGGGGCTCAAGTGGTTAAAAAATAAGAAAACACTAAAGTTAGCCCAATTTATGGCCATAATGTGAAAGATGATGTTACACCGAGTAAATAGATACCTAACATGTCACGCTTTAATATTACACACACTCATGGAATGGTGCCAAACTTCAGTACTTGAAAATACCCATAGGCAACACTTTTTTTTTTCAGGTTACCAGTTTAGAGTTACAGAGGAGGTCTAGTGCTAAAAGTATTGCTCTCGCTCTAACGCACGCTATGATACCTCACTTGTGGGGTTTGAACAGTGTTTACATATGTGGGCGGGACTTACACATTTAAGGCCCGTCCACATATGTAAACACTGTTCAAACCACACATGTGAGGTATCATAGCGTGCGTAAGAGCGAGAGCAATACTTTTAGCAGTAGACCTCCTCTGTAAATCTAAACTGGTAACCTGAAAAAAATAAAATTGTGCGTGTTTGCTTCTGACTGCGAGCTACTAGGGACAGGGGCGTTTTAATTATTATTATTTATGTTTGTTACGTAAAAATTCAATAAGACCTCCCCTTCAGGTAGGAAAGCATCAGTTCAGGGGAAAAAAACAGCTCTCATGCTTTCATCCGCCATTGCAGCTTTGATTCTGCTAATGCATCTTGAGTAAACTGGGCATGCTCGAACACTTAGAAAATTAAGCTGGGTTTTTGTGCCTGAAAATGACTTGCATGTTTCTGAGCATGCTCAGAAAGCTTGTTTTTTGGCTTAGTAATTTAAGGACATCCTTAACAGGTGTAAGCAGTTACAAGTGCACACAAACTACAGACTGACATTTCTTCATGTGTTTCCAATTGGTTCATTAGCACACATGTTATAAAAAGCGTGGATAGGGCACATGTCAGCTGCCCTGAGAGGGGGCAGACTTGCTGGTTGGATCGTGGGGCGAAACAGAGATGTTTTGGAGCAAGTTTTTTTTTTGTTGGGGGGGCAATTGTTTGATTTAATGATGTTCACTTTGATGTTTTGGTCTGCTGCATAATTTTGCAAAATGTTTCTCAAGACGTTAATGACTAATGTTTTAATCCTGTGGGTCTATCCTGTTATTTCAAAACCATATTCCAATTACTGTGTGAAATAAACCTAGGTCTATTTTTTGTTTTTATGTTTTTTTTTGTTTGTGTGTTTATTTTTCATATTTTGTTTTGCTTTCCGTGTTTTTTGGACCAATAAAATTGCTTTCAAATTTTGAAGTTTGGTTTGTGATATTTTTTTTAGACATGTGCACAGAAAAAAAAATCATTTTTTTTGTTCCATTTCGTATAGTCCCGTCTGTTCGTTTCCGTTCATTTTTCGTAAGACGCCCGTTTTCCCGTTCGTTCCTGTTTGTTTGTCGTACTACGCGTTTTTTTGTATTCCGATCGTTTCGTATTTCCGTTACCGTTTTATTTTCGTACATGCGGGATGGTTCAGAATTCTGTTTAATTCATGTTCGTTTCTTGTTAGACAATAATTATCATGAATTTTCGTCAATTTGCATTCTGTGTATCTTGAATGCTTTTCTTTTGTTAGTGTCAGTTGTATGTTCATTGTTCAATGACATCTATAACAAAAGAATTTCATTATGTATATTGAATGAATTCCTTTTTCTGTTTGTATTGTGTATTCAAAATACTGATGGCAAATCTTTTGTTATAGGTGTCATATCAACATACAAAAATAACAAAGGAAACGGGTTCAAATGCAAATCTTTTGTTTATCGTTTTTTTTGAATGGCCAGAGAGTTAGGCTGGCCATACATGATACAATTTTCTGTGCAATTTTCTGTACAATTTTCTTTAGATTTACCTTCAACTATGTAGTGCAAGGGCCTGCCTGATTGCATACAATTGAAAGTGTTGTTTAGTTTGACCTCATATTATATGGTTTTTGATAAATCTACAAGACATTGTACAAGAAAATTGAACATGGCTGGCCAGCCTCAGTGACTGAAAGCAGCTTCCCTTTTGTGCTGAGTAGTGAGTACACTTGTACAGTAAAGCCAAATAAACTTTTCTGTGGATTTTCATCTGAAGGGAGTTCAGTTTGCCAGACTTTTGAACCCAAAAATGGTTTTCTGATGCAGTTTAAAAACGAACAAATTTTCTGAGAACGATCAGAAAACAGTTGTTAAAACAGTCTGACAAAGTGTATGGGGCTTACCAAAAACCATATAATATGAGGTCAAACTAAACAACACTTTCAATTGTATGCAATCAGGCAGGCCCTTGCACTACATAGTTGAAGGTAAATCTAAAGAAAATTGTACAGAAAATTGCACAGAAAATTGTATCATGTATGGCCAGCCTAAGGCCTCATACACACGATCAAATCTGTCTGCTGGAAATGGTCTGCTAGACTGTTTCAGCAGACAGATTCGATCGGCAAACAGATTCGATTCAGCAGACAGATTCGATCGGCAAACAGACGGATTTGGCCACCCGACAGATTTCAAAGCATGCTTTGAAATCTGACAGCTGGGAACCCATCCGCCCGACATGCCTGCTGGTTAGTACGCTAACCAGCAGACATGTCTTCTCGCACACGCGCCGAATGGTTTCGACGCATGTGCGGAAGTGTTTTACTTCCTGGTGCGGTGACGTGGCGGCGTCAACGTCACCGCCACGTCACCGACATGTCAGCGCGCTGTCTGCTGGCAGGGATTTTGGTTTGCTCGTGTGTACACGCGAGCAAACCCAAATCCCAGCAGACAGATCTGTTCAAATCGGTCGGTCTGACCGATTTAAACAGATAGATTTACTCGTCTGTACAAGGCCTTAGAGTCACGATTTGTTGAAGCACTAAAAAAAATTTTCACGTATTACCCAGGGTAAATATACTGCTGTTCTGTTCATAGAGGTGTTTTGTGAGCAGACACATTTAATCGGCCATTAAAAAAAACGATAAACAAAAAATTTGCATTTGAACCCGTTTCTTTTGTTATTTTCGTATGTTGATATGACACCTATAACAAAAGATTTGCCTTCAGTATTTTGAATACACAATACAAACAGAAAAAGGAATTCATTCAATATACATAATGAAATTGTTTTGTTATAGATGTCATTGAACAATGAACATACAACTGAAAACGAACACAAAACAGATTCAAACAAAATACACAATGCAAATCTCTTGATACAGATTTCATTTTCGTTATTTTGCTGTTTTCGTTTTGTTGTTTTTTCCCATCGGATCGTTTGTTCGTATTTGCGGTCGTTCGTTATGCGTCTCATCCATTATCCCGTCGTTTTCGTATTTTGGTGCTTTACCGTTTTCGTATGTACACATTATCCCACGGGTACGAAAATGAAAATTTTCGTACGAAAATAACATTTGTACGAACGGGAATGCACATATATAATTTTTTTCATGCTACAGATTTTAACAGCTGCAGCTGAAATAGTTTAGGCCTAAACCATCAAGTGTGATTTGTCTCAAGCGTCTTTGCTGGTGTGTATGCATGAAATGTTTGATGCCATGTTTAGTCACCAGAAAAGGAAAGACAAAGCGGTAAGTATTGTTTCCTAGAATTGATGGCCAGACTGTCTGTTTAAAGCACATGTGCAAGATGAAGGAAAACCTGCAAACAAGGCCTGTTGGGGGGGGGGGGGTTGTATTGGTGAACAGGCTTGAAGTGCTGATTTACAGCACTGTGCTTGAATCTAGCACAAGACAATCCTATTCTAATTGTGGGTTGTTTGAGGGAATCCAAGTGAGTGTTAGAACCCCTGCTAGTGTTTTTAGGTTGGGCTTTGTGTCCCTTTTCTTAAAATTGGCTTCACTTCCTGTCACACAGCTGAACAGGAAGTGAGGTTAAAACCCTACCAATGGTCTTTTCTTCGGGACACAGGTCAATCTAACTAGTGTCCCCATTAAGCAAATTGCACTGCTGTGTACACCCCAAATGATTAGTTAGTTTGGGGTTTAGTAAAGGCAAAGCCGCTCGGCAGTAGAAGCGTAGTCAATGAAAATCAGAAGGGAAGCACTGATGGTTTTAACATCCAATCCCGCCAAGTTTTTTTTTTCTTCCTTGCTTGTCCACTTGTAGTGCAAAGTGGATTTTGCCTTTAGTAAATGGACCCCAAAGTCCAAGATCCCTACTAATTTGGGGTGTACACAGCAAAATGCAATTTCCATAATGGGAAACTATTTAGATTGATCTGTGTGTCCCCAACAAGACAATAATCTGGTTTTACCCTCACTTCCTGTTTGGCTATGTGGCAGGAAGTGAATGAATTAATTAGAAAGTGACAACATTTGTGAGGTGTCTTTACCCTTATCAGGGGTGCAGGCATCCCCAAAACAAACAATAAAATTGTTTAGTTTACATTGGGTGGTGTTTGTGGGGGTCCCTAACACACATTCATACATATTAGCAACGCTGGATCCTGGCCTATTGGCATGGTTATATTTTCTTAAGCCTCTCAATAAAATTATCTGAAATTTGGGGTTAAACTGGAACTATAATCAGCACTTCTTTTTTTGTTTTCTTTCATTTTGGATAGAGTTGGGGGGGAAGGGTTATAAGCCCTGTCAGTTTATTTTGTATTATCCCTGTCTGTCTGGAGAGATTGGCCTTCACTTCCTGCCCCATAGCCAAACAGGAAGTGATAGAAAAACTAGGCAAATTAAGGGACTCTTGTGCCCCCCCCCCCACAGAACTTGTGTGTGTCCCCTGAAAATTCCTGGGCGGGTCATAAAAAAACAGGGTGTGGCCTTGACAGGAAGGGTGGGTCATTTTTCTATTAGGGGGTGCAGAAATTTGGTCAGGCCTAGGGCAGCACAAAACCTAAATATCCTACTGCTTATTTAGACAGGATCCGATTTACAGCATGTTTTTAGATTGTGGGAGGAAGCCCACGCAGGCACACGGAGAACATGCAAACTCCAGGCAGATGGTGTCATGGGCGGGATTCGAACCAGCAACCCTTTTGCTGCTAGGTGAACGTGCTATACACTACACCACTGTGCTGAACTAACATGATCGCAGCTGAAAGCATGAGATCAGTGTTTTTTTTTTTCAATTCCATGCTTTCCAGCCTGGAGGACAGATGTGGGGTCTTATTGACCCCGCCTCTCTCCGTAAAGAGGACCTGTCACACACTAGTCCTATTACAAGGGATGTTTACATTCCTTGTAATAGAAAGAAAAGTGAAAAATAATGCAAAAAAAAGGGACAAACAAGTGCAAAAAGAAAAAGTAAAAAAAACAAAAAAAAATCTAAATTTAAATGCCCCTGTCCCTAGTAGCTCGCACTCAGAAGCGAACACGCATGCAAGTCCCACCCACATATGTAAACACCCTTTAAACCCCATGGTGTGCCTAATCTCATGAGGGGGGAGGAGTAACAACATGGCACCCGGCAGCGTGCGGCTGTAACCTCTGGCGTTCCTCTCTCCCCGAGCATATGAACTGACATGATCCCTTTGGCTGGATAAACCCACCCATGTCCTACCTGCCAATGCTGCTGCTCGCGCTGCTGTTCCCTCTTCCTCCTTGTTGGTAATCGATCTGAACGCGAATGCTGTGCACCGGCGGCTGTGGTCTGGAGGTTCTCCGGCCCCCGAACGAGCGCTCCCCCCCTGCTATAGACCATCCGGTACGCCTGGCTTACCTGGATCCTCAAAGCGTGCTTGGCTTGAAGGGATCTGCTTCCTGTGTTGTCTGGTTCCCAACCAGCCCCTCTCTATGGTCGTGGCCATAAGGAGATGTGAGGAGCTGCTGACATCGCTGGCACCGCTGACACTGCTGACATCGCAGACACAGCAGACATCGCTGCTGACACCGCAGACCCCGCTGACGCTACTACCCCAGTGTGCCCAGTGTGCTATGCCCTGACGTGCCGAGCACCAAACACCGAATACCGAATACTGAGCTCTGACCACTGAAAAAGAGAAGCCTGGAGATGGAGGGGACCGGCATCATAGCACATGCAACACACGCTGCTGTCATCTACAGCAAGGAGCTCTGAGGAACTGAGAAAAGCTGAGCCGGATCCCATGAAGGTAAACTACAAAACGCAAACTATAATCTGAAGCCGGCAAAAACCACATATAGAGTACAACAAGTATAGTGGCTCTTGGAGTTCAGTTGGACTAAGACTGTGAATAGAGATATGCAATAGTCTGAGTAAACCTGATAAAACTGATTAGAGGACTGCATATCTCCCTATCCCCTATCCCTGTCTCCAATAGATATTAGGTAATAATCCTATATTTTCCAATGCATTTTCCACTGCATCCAACATAGCCAAATATACCTGTATAACTTAAGGGAATTCACCTGCCACTATAAAAACCACATAAAAATCTTTTTAGTGAGTGGACCGTGGAATGTGGACAGTGGAATATGGACTGTGTTCGAACAGGGCTATACGTGTACTATATGTGGACTTGGAGTATCAACTGACAACAGAATAATGATACCTATCAATTGACACCATAAACGCACAAGAGTATCCCCCTTTTTATTTTTTTATTATTTTTTGCTGCTCTTCTGTTGCTCTCATAACATTCCGAGAAATCTGAATTTTGATTAGGCCTCCCCCTTTATATCTGTATATCTTGATTGGACTGCCTACCCACTAACTTTTCTTCCTTTGGTATAAACGCATAGAATTATCTGAACGGATTGAATCTGATTTACTTAAATATACATCAAATATACCAGACATATATCAAAGGGGATCAAAGGGGATCAAACAAAAGAGGAGCTCCCCTGTCTCCCATTTCCTCCCTTCCCTCCCCCCCCCATCTCTTTTTTTTTTTTGAGTTTAGTAAGAAGGGGAAAAGGGAAAGAAGGAAAAAAAACAGGACATGTTGGAAAATGTGGGCATTTAACATATAAGAGGCTTGAGTAATTGGATTGATTGACTGACTGATTGGATTGATTAGCACTTATTGCACTTATTGCATATATATTGTACCTACGGCACTTACTCAAAAACATACAAATTCTTCCTTTTTATATATATATATATACATAATTGTCTGAGTATTTAAGTATAAGGCCTCGTACACACGATCAAATCTGTCTGCTGGAAACGGTCTGCTAGACCGTTTCAGCAGACAGATTCGATCATGTGTACGGGCAAACAGACGGATTTGGCCACCCGACAGATTTCAAAGCATGCGCTGTCTGCTGGCGGGGATTTTGGTTTGCTCGTGTGTACACGTGAGCAAACCAAAATGCCAGCAGACAGATCTGTTCAAATCGGTCAGTCTGACCGATTTGAACAGATAGATTTACTCGTCTGTACAAGGCCTTAGAGTCACGATTTGTTGAAGCACTAAAAAAATTTTTTACGTATTACCCAAGGTAAATATACTGCTGTTCTGTTCATAGAGGTGGTTTTTTTTTTGTTTGTTTGTTTTTTGGGGTCTACAGGAGAGGAAGGGAAGATAGAAAGGGGTAACGAGAACGATAAAGTAGAGAGGTAAGAAGATGAGGAGAAGAGGCACTAAGATTAATAAAGCAGACAGTGAAAATAGTGAAAACAGTAACTCAATAAAAGCATATATGGTACAAGGAAAGGCAGATAAGGGGGAGCAGAACCCAGAACAAGTAATAGAAAATATAGAAAATACAGAAGGAATAGACCAGCAGGTAGAACAGGGAGAAATTATGGATCAGGCCGAATGAACCCAGCAACGAGACCAACACCCAAGAACAACGGAAGAAGAAATGAATAAACTTCTGGCACCTCCCACCAAACAAGATATGTTAGACATGATGGCCAGCTTAGAAGGAATGATTAAAAGAGAATTAGGTGAAACCCGAACGGACATACAAAATGTATTACATAGAGTTGAAGAATCGGAAGCCCATATAGAAGATCATAAAAGTGCGATCCTGGAATTACAAGAAAGGGCAGATTCAGATTGGGTAGAAATTAGGAATATTAGATATAGATTAGAAGACCAAGAGAACCGCAATAGACGCAACAACCTGAGGATACGCGGACTCCCAGAGTCAGTGGGGAACAGTAATCTAGAGACAACATTATGTGAACTGTTTAAAGAAACTTTAAAGAGTGAAGTGCTAACTCCCTCATCATTTGAAAGAGTACATAGAATACAGAGAATAACAACATCATCCACAGAGTCAGCAAAGGATGTAATAGCAAGGTTTTCAAATTTTTAAATTAAACAACAAGTTACACGTGGACTGAGGAACTCCACGTCGATTAAATATGGGGGAGCTGAAATTCTAATCTTCACAGATCTAGCACAAGAAACCCTGGCCCGGAGGAGGGCTTTGAAGCCCCTGCTAAAACTACTACAGGAGAAAAAGATTACCTATGGATGGGGGTTTCCAGCTTGCCTGATAGCTAAGAATCAAGGAATATCGGCCACCCTGCGATTTCCAGAGGACCTGAAAGGCTTCTGCAATAAATTAGATGTACCAATGCCACAGATAGAAAACTGGGAGAAGAAGCCGCCAGAATGGAAGAAATTGAAGGAACAACCCTGGAAAAAAGTCTAAGATTCAAATTTAGATTCAAATTTAGAACAATGAGCAGCAAACTATACTAAATATATTAAGTAAATAAATAAATAAGCATAATAGGTAGCGGGGCGGGAGGGGTGGGAGTAGAGGGGTGGGAAAGAAAGTGGTTGCTCGGGGGGGGGGGGTGACAGAGGTGGGCAATGCCTCTCCGGTCGACCGTGACCATCTCTGTTGTAGAGATGAGATGCAGACAAGTGGAAGGGCATATTAGGCCCCCTAGAAAGTGCCCCACATGGTTGGACGTCACACACCTAGACGGTAGCCAGCTGGGCCACAACATTGATTTTCAATGTAATGAGTGAGGGGAAAGGGGAGGGGGGTGAGTAAGGGGGTGAGAGTGTCTGTAATTGTTGTAATTGGTATGTTATTTTATTTTGTATTGGTGGTTTGGACAGATCCTAGAATATTAGAATTGACCTTGGTACCTAAGATAAAAATAAGTCAGCTTATCAAACCATATTTGTATCAGGAATGCCCCTATTAAGGATAGTCACATATAATATTAGAGGCCTAAACAGTTCAGGGAAACGCCATAAAATACTGTGGGAATTAAAAGATCTGACAGCAAATATAGTTTTTCTACAAGAGACTCATTTTAAATATTCATCTAGGGTTGAACTCTAAAGAATTCCCACTGTCGTTCTATGGGTATTCCACAAATAAGAGATCAAAGGGTGTAGCGGTTGGCTTCGATAGGAATACACCATTTACTCTAAAAGAAATAGAATCAGACCCTGAGGGAAGATTTCTATTTGTAAAGGGATACTTATTTAATAAAGAATATACACTAGTAAATATATACTGCCCAAATGTCTACCCTAGCCAATTTTTAAAAAATGTATTAAATAAATTGGAACATTTAAGAGAAGGGGAAGTAATTATGGGCGGAGATTTGAATTTTGTTTTTGACCCGAATCTGGATACACAGCCTATCTCCTTCTGGTCAGAAGGAAAATATTTGAGAATTGTTAAACAAAAACTGTATGAGCAACATCTTGTGGAGGCATGGAGAGTGCTGCACCCTAAGGGGAGAGACTTTACATACTATTCTTAAGTACACTCCTCGTATTCAAGGATTGACTATGTCTTCTTGGATCACAAGCTTTTGGAGGGCCTGGTAAGGGAGGAGGTGAAGTCGATCACCATCTCGGATCATGCCCCAGTTGTGGTCAGCTTGGAACTCAAGGATATACCGGAGAGACATAGATCCTGGAGGCTGGACGAATAACTTCTGCATGATCAGGCTATAGTGGAAAATCTAGAGGAGGATTTATCTCTCTTCTTTATAGAGAATAATGTAGAGAACACTGCATCAACTGTCCTATAGGAAGCCCATAAAGTCTTTATAAGGGGAAGGCTGATTGCAGAAGGTGCCAAAAGGAAAAATATCTGGATAGCAAAAAAGTAATCATTGCTACAGGAAATCCAGGAGTTGGAGCAGATACACAAAAGAGTAAATGATAAAGAGATATTGATAGAACTAACGAAAAAGCGAGAAGACTTAAGAGATACATTGGAACAAGAAACTAAGCGAGTCTTTATAAGAAGGGCCAGAAAGCAAAATAGATTTGGCAACAAATCAGGGAAAATGCTGGCGGAACAAATAAAAGAGAAAAGGAACCTGAATTATATAGCAAAAATAAAAAATGGAGCTGGAGAGATAAGATATTCTACTAGTGATATTATTAAAATATTTATGAAGTATTACCAAGCATTATACAGGGTAAACGACTTTCAGGATCCCGGAGAATTGCAAGATAGAAAAGATAAGATAAGAGGATATCTGGAACGAATAAAATTACCTGTAATTTCAGAGGATGACTCAAGAAGACTAGATAAGGAAATCACTAAAGAGGAGATAGAGCAGGCCATTAAAAACAGCAAATCTGGGAAAAGTCCCGGCCCAGATGGCTATACTTCTTTATATTTTAAGAAATTTATAGGAATTCTGTCGCCTTATTATCATTTATACATGAATTCAATAGGCAAGGGCTTTGAGTTACGAGGAGAAGCCTTAGGTGCCTATATATCTCTTCTGGCAAAAGAGGGAAAAGATCCTACCGTATGCTCTAGTTTCAGGCCAATATCCTTAATCAATGAAGACATGAAAATTTATGCGAGGATACTGGCAGAGAGACTAAAGCTCCTTATGCCAGAGCTAATAGGCGAAGATCAAGCAGGCTTTGTTCCCTGAAGAGAAACGAGAGATAATATCTTAAAAACAGTCCTATTAATTCATGAAACAAAGAAAAGTAAAAGCCTAGCCCTGTTCCTATCTGTCGATGCCGAAAAGGCATTCGACAGGCTGGACTGGGACTTTATGATTCAGACATTATATAAATTTGGCATAGGACCCCGTATGATTAAATGGATAGAAGCCCTATATTCCACACCCACAGCCCAAATCATGGTTAATGGGACTCTCTCAGAAAAATTTGGGCTATTCAATGGAACTCGCCAGGGATGCCCACTTTCCCCTTTGCTCTTTGTGCTCTCCCTGGAGCCTTTTTTTATATCCATTAGAGTAAACCAGGAAATTATGGGTATAGAAGCAGGAGGACAAGAACACAAAATATCCGCCTTTGCGGATGACATCATGTTACATATAACAAACCCTATACAAAGTCTTCCAAAAATTATGGAAGAACTGGGAAAATATGGCCAGGTTTCAAATTTAAAAAAAAATATGGAAAAAACTGAAATTTTGAATATTTCGGTCCCAATGAATGAAAGCAAAGACCTCCAAAAATTATATCCTTTCGGATGGAAACAAAAAGGTTTAAAGTACTTGGGAGTATTTTTGTCAAGATCTAATGCAGATTTATATCATGATAATTATATGCCACTGTTAAATAAAATTAAAAATAAACTAAAGAGATATCCTGCCAATAGACTGTCATGGTTTGGCAGGATAAGTGTGGTTAAAATGATGATTCTCCCTAAGGCCGCGTACACACGAGGGGATATGTCCGCTGAAAACGGTCCGATGGACCGTTTCAGCAGACATCTCCGCTCGTGTGTATGGGCTAGCGGACAGATTTCTCCACCCGACAGATTTCAAAGCATGCTTTGAAATCTATCCGGTGGGGATCTGTCCGCCCGACATGTCTGCTGGTTAGTACACTTACCAGCAGACATGTCGGCTCCCACCGCCGCCGCGCCGCTGCCGAATGGATTCGGCGCATGCGCGGAAGTGTTTTACTTCCTGGTGCGGTGACGTTGCGGTGACGCGGCGGCGTCAACGTCACCGCCACGTCACCGCGCCTTCCGGCGGCGGGGAATTTGATCCGATGGTGTGTACACGCCATCGGATCAAACTCCCGATCGGACATATCCGATGGAAATGGTCCGCGGACCGTTTTCATCGGATATATCCGATCGTGTGTACGCCGCCTAAGGCGCTATACATATTTCAAAGTTTACCGATAAATATCCCTAGAGCTTACTTTAAAACTTTGAGATTAGTGTTACAGAAATTTATATGGAATAATAAAAATAACCGCATCGCCTTCCGTACATTAACTAGATCAAAAGAAAAGGGAGGAATTTTTCTTCCAGATTTAGAGAAATATCATGAAGCAGCTATAAAACGGAGGGTTATGGATTGGACTGCAGGTCCCCAGCAAAAAAAAAATGGGTAGAATTGGAAGCAAAAATGGGCAATTCTGAGCTAGGGCAGATCATTTGGATCCCAAAACAGTTTAGAGGTCTCCCAGGAGAAGTAGCTCAGATTACGGTAGAAGCCTTAAGAACATGGGATAAGTTAATTAAAAGTATACAAGGTAAATATAACAGCCCTTTAATCCCTCTCACTAGAAATAATTATTTCCCCCCAGGAAAAAACAATAAATTGTATTTAAAATGTACTAAAGTGCCACATTTGAGACTAAGGCCTCGTACACACGATCAAATCTGTCCGCTGGAAACGGTCCGCTGGACCGTTTCAGCAGACAGATTCGATCGTGTGTACGGCCGAGCAGACAGATTTGTCCACCCGACAGATTTCAAAGCATGCTTTGAAATCTATCGGGTGGGAATCTGTCCGCCCGACATGTCTGCTGGTTAGTACACTTACCAGCAGACATGTCGTCCCACACCGCCGCCGCACCGCCGCCGAATGGATTCGGCGCATGCGCGGAAGTGTTTTACTTCCTGGTGCGGTGACGTGGCGGCGTCAACGTCACCGCCACGTCACCGACACGTCAGCGCGCTCTCTGCTGGCGGGGATTTTGGTTTGCTCGTGTGTACACGCGAGCAAACCAAAATCCCAGCAGACAGATTTGAACAAATCTGTCCGCTCGTGTGTATGGGGCCTTAGAGATGTCATGAAGGGAAATGCCCTATGTACATTAAATGAACTGCGGGAAAGATATGGAACCACCCCCTGGGAACTGTGGAGATACAATCAGCTGAAACATTTTTTAGATACCCTCCCAAAACCTCTTAGGGGGGTAGGCAGGCTAAATGTATGGGAAAAACTGGTAGAAGAAGCGCGGATAGATAGACATGGAATCTCCACCATATGGTACCATGATACATATGGAGCAGGGTGCTGTGTGCCCAACAGAGAGCTGGGGATTAGAACTAAATCAACCACCACCAGATCGTATGAGAAGCATATGTCTACACCACCTCTGTAGATACACGGATAAAACGGATAAAAGAAATGAACTTCAAACTTTTGAATAAATGGTACTATGTACCGGTGAAATGAAACAAGATAAACCCCCAGGAGACATCTTTATGCTGGAGGGACTGTGGGGAGGTGGGAACGCATGCCCATATTTGGTGGCAATGCCTGAAGATCCAGCCATATTGGATCCAAATACTACAACTTATTAAAGAGATCAGCGGAATCGAGATTAGCTTGGACCCATGGCAATGTCTATTCCATGCTGTGACTATACCCAGATATAAATATAAAACAACAATTATCCCAATACTGTTAAATGCAGCAAAGTCTTTGATTCCAAAAAAATGGAAAGACAAACTAGCACCCCCGATCCAAGAGTGGTTAAGGGAAGTAGAAAGAATAAGAAGTATGGAGGAGGTAATGTCTCAATATAAGGAATTAAATATCCACGATACTGGAACCTGGGGTGGCTGGGAAAAATTAAAAAAATCGTATGAGAAACGAGGAAAGTACTTAGGTAGTTCTTGTAGGTACACGTAGGAGATAAGAGTTCGGGACCTCCTTCCTCCCCCCTCCCCCTGGGGAGAAACTAGAGGGGGATTTAAGCACAATTGCACTTTAACACAATGGGTGTGGTTTTCCTTTTTTTTTTTTTCTCTCTCACCTAACAAGAGAGGTATTGGGTAGTGGAGGACGAGAGTTGCTCATGTCCCCTCATAATATGGAGCAGGGAGGGCACAGGAAATATGTTTAAAATGAGACACCTTTTGAATCAGGGTTTTTTTTTTTCCTTCCTCTCACTTAACAAGAGAGGAATATGGGTAGTGGAGGATGAGAGTTGTTCTTGTCCCCTCATAATACAGAGCAGGGAGGGCACAGGAATATGTTTAAATGAGCCGGCACCTTTTGAATTAGGGTTTTTTTTTTTGTTTTTTTTCTTTGTTTGTTTTTTTCTCTCTTCCTCGCCACCGAGGAAGGGGCAGGGGGGAGGAGAGAGTAGGAGATAAGGAGGAGGATGGACTGTCCTATAATTGTGGTATAGGGAACTGTTTAATGTTGTAATTTATGTGTATGAAATGATAAATGTGTTTAACTGAAGGAAAAAAAATGTGTATGCTTATTGATAATGTGATAGTAATGTATAAATGTTTTAAATTTTTTTAGCACTAGACCTCCTCTGTAACTCTAAACTGGTAATCTGAAAAAAAAAGTCAAGCGTCGCCTATGGAGATTTTTAATAACAAAGTTTAGCGCCATTCCATGAGTGTGCGCAATATGAAAGCGTGACAAGTTAGGTATCTATTCGGTGTAACATCATCTTTCACATTATCCCTAAAAATTGGGCTAGCTTTACTGCTTTGTTATTTTTTAATTCATGAAACAGGTTTTTTTTTTAAGCAAAAAAAAAGGGGCATTAGAATTTTTTTGGCACAAATACCGTTGGAAATTTGTAAGAAAAAATGCCCGCCAATTTATTCCCTAGGGTGTTTGTTAATAAAATATATATAATGTTTGGGGGTCCTGAGTAATTTTCAAGGAAGAAAATATAATTGTTACACGAAGGAGAGACGTGCCAGAATAGGCGCGGTATGTAAGTGGTTAAAGTGCAACAATAAAAGTGAAATATTCCTTTAAATTTCGTACCATGGGGGGTGTAATCAGGGCCGCCATCAGGAATTATGGGGCCCCTTACACAGCTTCAGGCATGGGCCCCCTGGAGCAGATAACCAGGGGGGGTGCTGCCGCCTGAAATTGAGAAGGGGGGGGGGGCTGCCGCAATTTGATAAGCGGGGGGTTCCTTTACAAAAAAAGAAATAAAGAAAAATATATATAAAAAAAGGGTGTTCGCCACCCGTTTAAAAATAAACCTCTGTGCCCTTTAATAAAAAATAAATAAAAATATATATATATATTAAAAAGAAATAAACATTTAAAATAAAACAACAAGGGGGTTGCCTGGGGACCTCTGGGCCCTTTAATAAAAAAATATATATAAACCAAAATAACATGGGGCCCTGGGGACCTCTGAGCCTTTTACTAGAAATATATCTATATATAAAAAAATTCAAATAAAATATAAAACATTTAAAACATTTTTATAAGAAAAAAGGTTGTCATCTGGGGCCACCCCCTTTAATAAGATTAATAATATTATATATATATATATATATATATATATATATATATATATATATATATATATATATATATATATTAAAAAAGGGGGGTTGTCACCTGGAGCCCTGGGGATCTCCGGGCCCCTGGGGACCTCCAGCCCCCCCCCCCAAAAAAAAAACATTGGCCCTTTAATAAAAAAAACTATAATAAAAATATATTAAATCATTTTTTTTTAAATAAATGAAAAAATGTGGGGTTGCCACCCAGGGCCCTGGGGGCCTCTGGGCCCCTGGGGACCTCCGGACTTTAAAAAAAATAAAAGCAAAAAAATTGGCCCTTTAATATAAATAAAAATAAACTATTAAAATATATATATAAAAAAAGAGGGGGGTTACCATCTGGGGCTCTGGGGGCCTCCAGGCACCTGGGCACCTCTGGACCCCCGGGCCCCTTACAGTTGTACTGTCTGTACCCCCCTGATGGCGGCCCTGGGTGTAATGTCAGCATGTGAAAAGTGACATTCTGAAGGAAAAAAGCCGTTTAAAACTTGCGGCTATAATGAATTGTCGGCTCCCGGCAATTGTGAGAAGATTCATTCATAAAAAAACAAAAAAAGCGTGGGGGTCCCCCCAAATTCCATTACAGGCCCTTCAGGTCTGATATGGATATTAAGGGGAACCCCGCCGTCATTTAAAAAAAAATTACGTGGGGTTTCCCCCAAATATCCATACCAGGCCCTTCAGGTCTGGTGTGGATTTTAAGGGGAACTCCACCCCAAATAAAAAAAATTGGCGTGGAGTCCCCCCCAAAATCCACACCCGACCCTTATCCGTGCACGTTGACCTGGCCGGCCGCAGAAAAGAGGGGGGGACAAAATGCGGCCCCCCTCTCCTGAACCGCACCAGGCCACATGCCTTCAACTTTGGGAGGGTGCTTTGGGGTGCCATGTTGATGGGGACAAGAGCCTTATCCCCACAACCCTTGCCCGGTGGTTGTGGGGGTCTGTGGACAGGAGGCTTATCGAAATCTGGAAGACCACTTTAACAAAGGGGCCCCCCAGATCCCGGCACCCCCCCCCCCGTGTGAAATGGTAATGGGGTACATTGTACCTCTACCATTTCACGAAAAAAAAAGTGTCAAGTGTAAAAAAAGACAAGAGCCGGTCCTTTATTATCTTCTTTCTTCTCCTTCTTTTCTTCTTTCCTTCGGGTTTCTTCCTCCATCTTCTTCTTCCTCTGCTTCTTTCTTGAGATCTTGATCGGCGTGTTCTTCCATCTTCTCCTTCCGCTGGCCTTCTTGTCCGCATCTTCTCCTTCTTCTTCGCCGGAGGCGCCGCTTCCAATTGAAATCGGTTTTTGACAAGTCCTTTATTATCTTCTTTCTTCTTCGTCAAGATGCGGCCGTCAAGATGCGGCACTACAAGACCCAAGACAGAAGCAGAGGAAGAAGACGGAGGAAGAAGAACCCCGAAGGAAAGAAGAAAAGAAGAAGAAAGAAGATAATAAAGGACTTGTCAAAAACCGGCTCTTGTCTTTTTTAACACTTGACACTTTTTTTTTTGGTGAAATGGTAGAGGTACAATGTACCCCATTACCATTTCACACAGGGGGGGGGGGGATCTGGGGGCCCCTTTGTTAAAGGGGTCTTATAGATTTCGATAAGCCTCCTGCCCGCAGACCCCCACAACCACCGGGCAAGGGTTGTGGGGAAGAGACCCTTGTCCTCATCAACATGGGGACAAGGAGCTTTGGGGGGCACCCCAAAGCACCCTCCCAATGTTGAGGGCATGTGGCCTGGTGCAGTTCAGGAGAGGGGGGGCCGCACTCTGTCCCCCCCTCTTTTCTGTGGCCGGCCAGGTCAACGTGCTCGGATAAGGGGTCTGGTGTGGATTTTAGGGGGAACTCCACGCCATTTTTTTTAATTTGGGGTGGAGTTCACCTTAAAATCCACACCAGACCTGAAGGGTCTGGTTATGGATATTTGGGGGAACCCCACGTCATTTTTTTTTAAATGATGGCGGGGTTCCCCTTAATATCCATACCAGACCTTAAGGGCCTTCTAATGGAATTTGGGGGGACCCCCACGCTTTTTTTTGTGTTTTTTATGAATGAATTCTCCTGCAATTGCCGACAATTCATTATAGCCGTGAGTCAGTTTTAAACAACTTTTTTTCTTTTGAGAATGTCATTTTGTACAGGGACAGTTCTAACCACGGGAAAAAGTGTGCTTTTTCACATGCTGACATTACAGCCCCCCATGGTACGAAATTTAAAGGAATATTTCACTTTTATTGTTGCACTTTAAGCATTAATAAAATCACTGCTCCCGAAAAAACGGCCGTTTAAAAAAAAAAAAACATTGGTACATGTCCCCTGGGGCAGGACTGAGGTCCCCAAACACTTTTTTAGGACAAAACTTGCAGATTAGCCTTTAAAATTAACACTTAAGATTTCCCCCCATAGACTTTAACAGGGAGTTCGGCGACGGCTTTACTTATAAATTGCATTGCCCTGCTGCTGCGGCCGGTTCATGCGCCTAATTAAGGCTTCATCCAGCGCACTAATTAAGGTATGAACCGGCGCAGCGCATCTTCAATAGTAAATCAGCCCCAGTGTCTTTTCAGATAGATAGATAGATCAGGGAGGCTAGTAGTCAGTATAGTTAGATTTACAGTTTGTAGAGAATATATTGACATCCCTAGGAGTTGTCAATATATTTATAAACTGTATAGCTTAGCTAGATCTGCTATTAGAATCTGTCAGGCAAGAGATTGTGCTTGATGCAGTGCTCTAACGTGTTGTATTGCTTGCATTATGGTTTACCTTAAACATAGTACTCTGTGTTACTCAACGTGTGCTAGTTAATTGCACATCGACGCATTACCTGTTACTGCACGTGTGCTATTTATTTGCACAGAAAGGTAGTTGCTGTTAATGCAAGTGGGCTATTGAATTGCACAGAAACGCAGTCACTCTGACTGTGCGTGTGCTGTTTAATACCACCTGAGTGCATTTGGTGTCACTGTACATGTGCTGTTACATACCACCAGAGCGTATTTAGTGTCACTGCACGTGTGCTATTACATATCACCAGAGCGCATTTGATGTCACTGCACGTGTGCTGTTAAATATCACATGAGCGCATTTGGTGTCACTGCACATGTGCTGTTACATACCACCTGAGCGCAGTTAGAGTCACTGTACGTGTGCTGTTACATACCACCTGAGCGCATTTGGTGTCACTGCACGTGTGATGTTACATATCACCTGAGCGCATTTGGTGTCACTGCACGTGTGCTGTTACATATCACCTGAGCGCATTTGGTGTCACTGCACGTGTGCTGTTACATACCACCTGAGCGCAGTTAGTGTCACTGTACGTGTGCTGTTACATACCTCCTAAGCGCATTTGGTGTCACTGCACGTGTGCTGTTACATATCACCTGAGTGCATTTGGTGTTACTGCACGTGTGCTGTTACATACCACCTGAGCACATCTGGTGTCACTGCACGTGTGCTGTTACATATCACCTGAGCGCATTTGGTGTCACTGCACGTGTGCTGTTACATACCACCTGAGCGCAGTTAGAGTCACTGTACGTGTGCTGTTACATACCACCTGAGCGCATTTGGTGTCACTGCAGGTGTGCTGTTACATATCACCTGAGCGCATTTGGTGTCACTGCACGTGTGCTGTTACATACCACCTGTGTGCAGTTAGTGTCACTGTACGTGAGCTGTTACATACCACCTGAGCGCATTTGGTGTCACTGCACATGTGCTGTTACATACTGTAACGGAAGGTGGCAGCAGTGGGATAATTCCATCTTCAGAAGGACGGCTACAAGGACACATGACAATGGAGACGGTGTATGAACGGATGAAGCTCTCTTCCCTCATTGACTTACTGGAGAGCCGGGGCAGACCGGCCAGCAACCGTAAGAAAAGGGACATTATCGCAGAACTGGTCGAAATGGATAGAGCTAAAAGGCCCGCCGTAACGGACAGGACACCCGAGGAAGAAAGTTTTGATCGGGCTGTTAACCTAAGACTGGCACATTATGGTCCTAACCCTCCACCGGAGATCAGGGACCGAGTTATTGCGGCTCTGAATGCCACCTTGCTACAGCGAAGAAGTGCTGCAGCAGCTGAAGTCACAGCAGCACCAGCAAAAGGGAGAGGAGAGGTGCAGATACCAGTCTCCATGGAAGAGGAATTTCAAAGAAGGTTACAAGAGATGCGGATACAGCATAGAGGACCAGTATCAGAGGAGGTCCTGTTGGGATGGTCGGATGTGATTCGGTGCCAACTCTGGAAGGAAGCGCTAGCTCTGGAGCAGCAACACCAAGGGAAGGTCCTGCCGTCCATCTATGCAAGGTACTGGCCGTAGTATGACGTACGAATGCTGTTGTTGGGGAAACAACCGAAGCAGGAGTGGACAGCCGAGTTGAGCAGGCTGATACGGGCAGAGATGCAGCTGGATGAAAGCTACAGAGCCCTCCAGTGGTATGTAGCCCAAGAGTGCCCGTGGCCAGCAGATGACAGCCCCACAGAAGGCTATGTTTATGATGGCCTGGGATTATTGTATTGGAGGATGTCCAGTGATCCAGACTTCGGGGATGATCGGGAGTGGCGCTTGGAGGACATAATGGAGCACAGAGAGGAGAAATTGAATATCTCGGGAGGCCACTGGTCACAGGAAGATTTAGAATTTCTAGCCATTCAAGAATGGGAGCTGGAGGTCGCCTACAGACAGCTGCTAGACTCGGCTCAGCAGCAGGGTGGGGCTCCCATTGCCTGGGACTATGAGGAAAGGTCAGATAACTGTGAAATCCTGGCTGATGAATCGGCAGTGGAAAAACTGGAGATTGCCATCCCTAAAGCCGAAGCGGATGGTGTGGAGTTCCAGAGAGCCGGGGCGGTTGGCCCCTTTCTCCAGCAACAAGCTGAGGTGGTAAAGCTTTTACCCCCAGGTGAATCACTGGCAACAGAGCAGGGTGCCCCAAGCCTCTGCTCCCAACTAGCAGAAGAGGGGGACCCTGTGGTAGTGGATGGGACTGTGGTCTCCACTCACAGCAACCCAGCGGAAGAGCTGGCAACAGAACAGAGTGTCATAGGCCTCTGCTCCTCACTAACAGAAGAGGGGGACCCTGTGGTAGTGGATGGGACTGTGGTCTCCACTCACAGCAACCCAGCGGAAGAGCTGGCAACAGAACAGAGTGTCATAGGCCTCTGCTCCTCACTAACAGAAGAGGGGGACCCTGTGGTAGTGGATGGGACTGTGGTCTCCACTCACAGCAACCCAGCGGAAGAGCTGGCAACAGAGCAGAGTGTCATAGGCCTCTGCTCCTCACTAACAGAAGAGGGGGTTCCTGGGGTAGTGGATGGGACTTCAGTCTCCACTGGCACAACCCCAGAAAATGGTACAGGACTGGGACAGGAGGATGTCGGCTTTGCTTTGCAAGCACCGGGGGGTTTTCACCAAGCACCAGTGGATGGGACTTCAGTCTCCACTGGTATACCCCAGGAAGGGGGGGCAGTTGGCCCAGACCCCCAACAGCATGATGGACTGAGCCCAACCACCCTGCCTTCTCCCCAGCGGCAGGCGTGTTCTCTGAGAGAGGCAGAGGTTGGCGGGGTGAGTAATGCTCAGTTTGGAGCCATTTATTTGGGGTACAGTATGGATACCAGCATTGGAGGACTGGAACTACTGACGGACTTCGGAGTCAACCAGTTTGGGGTTACCACCTGTGTCCGTCTCCCACCGAAAGGGGAGAGATGTAACGGAATGGCCCGTGACAGACTGAGATATTCCTATGTCTAGGGTCACCTTATGTCCACTAGGGCCATAGGGTGACAAAGAATCATAATTCATATATTACAGAAGACATTAATAAGGGACATTAATAATAATTCATGTTTGCAGGATGTCTTCAAATATCAAAAGCTGTTAGCTATTCAATCTGGGCACACATGCTTTTGAAAGGTGTTAATTCAGGTCTACAAGACCAGAGTGAGTCATACCTTTCTATAATATGCTATTGAAATATCTTAAGGTGTTGGCTATTCACTGTAAAGACATTACGTTGAAGGTGTTGATTGCACCCACTCTCACAAGACTCTGCCATTGTGTGATAAAGCTGTCTAGATAACTTATTCAACTAGATGTCTGTGTATTATTCAAGGTTAATTGAACACTATTGAAAATGCGGTGCCGACAAGTCTACATGGTTAGCTTACCTGAATGCCTTTTAGAGTGTGATTGAAGCCCCCCATGGTGTGAAGGGGGGTGGAGACTACATTGTCCTGTGATTAACTGCATTATGCTTGAGACTGTATAAGAAGCTGAGAAAATACCAATAAATTGTCATATCTTTGAAAGCAAGTGCAGAGCTTGAGTCTCGTCTTGTTTATGGGAATGGATATGGATCGTGTATGCAAGATTGTCAGAGTGTGTCAGATAAGCTTGTCGTGGTTGGATGGAAGGTTACATAGTTACATAGTTAGTCAGGTTGAAAAAAGACACAAGTCCATCCAGTTCAACCATAAAAATAAATAAAAATAAAACAAAGTAAAACACAGTACATCCTCCCATACACCCAATCCTCCCAGTTGATCCAGAGGAGGCAAAAACCCCACACGATGATCCAACTCCGGAGGGAAAAAATTCCTTCCTACCCACAGATCAACTTTACCTACAAAACTTGATCAGTTATATTATGTGCATTTAGGAAAGAGCCTCTCTTAAAGCAATCTAAGGCAAACCTCTGGAAGTCTGTTCCAATTTTCAACCTGTGAAGAAACCTTTCCGTATTTGGAGAAATCTCTTTTCCTCCAGCGTAAAGAGTGCCCCCTTGATCCAATTTAACACCAAGCTACTTATGTATTTGTACGGAGGGGAAAAAATTCCTTCCTGATCCCCCGAAAGGCAATCGGATTTACCCTGGTCCATACCTCTCTTAATCAAGAAAACTTTGCTCGCTTTACCTACAAAACTTAAAACACCCAGATCCTTCTCCACTACTCAGTTATATTATGTGCATGAATATTTAGCCCCCAAGGCATAACTTTACATTTATCAACATTAAACCTCATCTGCCAAGAATCCAGGCCTTGTAAATTGGAGACTCTTAAGGACAAAGCAGCTTGGTGTCATGCAAAAACAGAATGTTACTGATCTCAGACCCAATATCATTTATAAATATATTGAAAAGTGACCCAACACTGCTTGGGTACACCGCTGAACCACCTCTGAATCATTAACCACAACTCTCTGAGTCTTTCAGGTTTTTATCCATTTACAAAGATATATCTAATCTGTTCCACATTTTCACACGCTTTTGCAAGTATCTTACGCCTCTGTCCAGGGTTTTACTTACCTCTTCATAAAAGAAGGTTTGTCTGACCTTTCCGTATTTGGCTTAAATAGGTCCAGCAAGAAATCATGTGGTCTTTTATTAAACGTTCAGTATCTCCTATAGAAGTTAAACTAACGTAAAGAGTGCCTTTTTAATATGGCCCTTGCTTTATCCTCAGTACTATTCCTGTTGACCTAAATATTAAAGTGGCTTTGAAATTTGCTCAATTCTTTTAATCCGTGGGTAACTCAACACCACCTTTAGTCTAAATATTTCACTATATGGATTTGGGGCTGTGTCCTCCCACCCCCTTATGCTCCCCCATTCTATTACACAGAGCTGAAGAAAGCATTTAATATTTGCCTTCTCATGTTGTCACCCATCTAGATTATTTTGTAAAGGTTGTAGCGGTGGTGACCGTTACAGGTGGTATGTAACCCCTGACACTATTCAGGTGGTATGTAACAGCACCTCTTCAGGTGGTATGTAACAGCAAGAGTGAATACTGCGCTCAGGTGGTATTAACAGCACAGTTCCTCTAGGTGGTATAACAGCAAACGAGCTGACACTTCCTCAGGTGGTATAACAGCACAGCTGACACCAAAGCAGGTGGTATGTAACAGCAAACCTCCATGCCTCAGGTGGTATGTAACAGCACAAGCGCAGTGAGACCAATCAGTTAAACAGCACACGCACAGTGGTTGCGTTTCCTTAGCCCACTCTGCACTGCGTTTCTGCAAATTAGCACACTCAGTAACAGTTCTCAATTAACGATATCGGAGTACTATGTTTTAAACCCTTGAGCAATACAACACGTTAGAGCACTGCATCAAGCACAATCTCCTGCCTGACAGATACTAATAGCAGATCTAGCTAAGCTATACAGTTTATAAATATATTGACAACTCCTAGGGATGTCAATATATTCTCTACAGACTGTAAATTTAACTATACTGACTACTAGCCTCCCTGCTCTATCTATCTATCTATCTATTTATCTATCTATCTATCTGAAAAGACACTGGGGGTCATTTACCAAGCCTGTGCGCCATGCACAAGCAGGACTAAAAGTGTTTTTGACATTTACAAAAGAGATACGCTGCCAGTGCAGTGTATTTCTCCATTTACTAAAATGCCTAATGCGCCCAGAAGAGGGCGCATGGCACGCCAGTACAGACCTGGCATACGGCATTTAGTAATGTAAATATCGGGGATTCAGGCGGGAGTTAATTAGGGAAGGGAGGAGTTGATGCAGGGAAGTGTAGTGACATGTGTTTGAATGTGTGTGGCGGGCCGAATTGAAAGTGAAAGTGACTTTTGAGAACCGATCCCTGTGCGCTTGCAAAGTGCGCCTGAACCTCGCAAGGTTCATTTGCATACTGGACATGCGCAGAGGGAAATTTCAGGGCTTCCCGTGCGCCACGTCAGTACGCCGAGAAATTTCTGCGCGTGACGCAGCGCATGGGAATCTCCGAACGGTTTTCAGCCTGCGCTGACCATGAAGGGGAACTCCGCGCCAAATATCAAACTTGAAACCGGTGCGAGTCCCCCTCCAGGGGTACAGTAGGCTCTTCGGCTTGGTCTGGAACATGAGGGGTTAAACCCACGCCAAAAACGGCGTGGGGTTCCCCCCAGATCCAGACCAAGCCCTCATCCCAGACACGCAGTCTGGCCGGACAGGAATGGGGGTGGGGACAAGCGAGCGCCCCCCCTCCTGAGCTGTACCAGAAAGCATGCCCTCGACATGGGGGAGTGTGTGCTTTGAGGGAGGGGGGCACTGCCCCCCACCCCAAAGCACTCTTGTCCCCATGTCGATAGGGACAAGAGCCTCTTCTCGACAACCCTTGCCATTGGTTGTCGGGGTATGCGGGCGGGAGCCAATCGGAATCTGGGAGCCCCCTTTAATAAGGCGGCCCCCAGATTCCGGCCCCCCACCCTATGTGAATGAGTATGGGGTACATCATACCCCTACCCATTCACCTGGTGGAAAAAAATGTAAAAATAAGACACCACACAGAAAAAAAAATGTATTAGTCAGCTCCGGGGATCTTCCGCCAACCCACCCCGGTCTTCGCCGCCGCTGTCTTCTGCCGCGATCCCCTTCACCACAAAGCTCCAAGCTTATGGGGGAGGGCCGCGGGCTTCGTAGTTTTCTGCCGGGGGGGTCGAACATCCCACTCCGGTCTTCTAGCCGTCTTCCGCCACGACCCCCTTCACCATGAAGCTTCCTGCTTATGGGGGAGGGCCGCAGGCTTCATCGTTTTCTGCCGGGGGGCTCTCGATGGCCTCTTCTGCCTGGCTCCTCCGCTGGGGCCAGTACTTCTCTCCGCTGTCTTCCGCCGCGGGGTGACACACGCGGGCTTCTCCGGTGCACTCCGCTTCTGCCTGGCTCTGCCGCTGGGGCCAGGGCTTCTTCTTCCATTCGATGTTGACACGACGAGGTCCGGCGCTAAAATGCCGACAGAGCGGTGGGCACGTCTTATATTGGCATAGGGCGTGGTGATGCCACCATGTGACCTTAACCCATGTGACATCACATTTCCAGCAGAAGGCGGCGGCAAAGACCGGAGTGGGTTGTCGCCCCTCCCTGGCAGAAAACAATGAAGCCCGTTGCGGGGCTGGAAATTTTTATTTATAAAACTACGACCAAAAAGTTAACAAATATATAAAATAAACAAAATAACTAAATAAACCAAATAACACAAAAACAAACAACAAAACACAAACCATCTAACCACCGACCTCCACCCACCAAGAAATAACTATAAAGAAAGAAAAATAGCACCAGAACGGGTATTTACAACAGGCTCACTGGTACAAGAGAAAGTCTTTATAGTCCATCAGAAAAGCTTGCCCAGATCATTGCCAACAAAAAGAAAAAAAAAACAACTTAAAACGGCTCACTGGTACAGTAGGGAGATATTAAAGTCCATAGAAACCACTACTGTCCAGATCATCGCCAACCCACAACACACCCCACCACCACAACAACAAATACCTACAACCCACGTATAAGCAAGAACATGATAGTCAGACATGTCTGTAGCCTTATTTAAAAAAAAAAATACCATAAACAAAATCTAAGGGGGTGAAAAAGGATAGATGCCCCTACCCATGGAGAGGGGCAGAGCCGTGACCTAAGGGGGCTGGAAGAGGAACCCCCTCCATAAATGGGCACACCTCTCAGGCCCGACCCTGCTCCTTTCCAGATCCCGCACCTTCACCAACTCCCGAAATATATCGCCCACCACCTCATGCACAGACAGGATTTTGTCCCTAGTGGACACCAAACACCGAGCGTGCCAAGTGTAATAAAGCACAACTAGGCTGACTAAATAAAGTGACGATAACTCAAATCCCCTGCGGACCCCAAAATCACCATAAACTCGCTCAGCATAGGTCAGGGCCAGAAGGCGGGGGTAGCCAATGGCACCCCCTACCCTCGTAAGAACCTCCATGTTGAAGGGACATTGGACCAGAAAATGGTCCATGGTCTCCAATGTCCCACCACATTCCTGACGGGGGCAGTCCCTGTCCCCCAGGTTCCTGTATTTGAGATTCGCACGGACATAGAGTCGTCCATGGAACGACCTCCATGCGAGATCCCAAAACTTATTTGGAATTCTAGAAGAATTCAAGAGGGCTAGCCCCTCCGTGAGGACCCTCTCAGGGCAGTCCCTCAAAGACAGGGGCTTCAAAATGTCCGAGGCCATGACCCTCAGGTACAGCTCCCGCCGACCCAAAGAGCCCATCTCCAGGGCAGTTATCCGCCACTGCCTCAGTACCTTTAATGCCAGGGGGACATAGGAAGGGAAATACGCATGCGATCTCCTCAGATCGCCGGGCCTCCCCCCCTCCCCCCACTCCCTCAAGAACAGCAAGAGCCAGTCCTTGCATGAACACTCCCACCAGAAAGGCTCATCCACAAATATGGACTGCAAATTGTATTTAACAAAGATGGTGACAAAGAACACCACCGGGTTGACCATGTCCAACCCACCTTGCCGTCGCTGGCGGTATGTGACCTCCCTCTTGATCATGTTCAGTCTGTTACCCCACAACAGCAGGAAAAACAGACCATAGACCCGAGCATAGAGAGATGCTGGCAAAAGACACACATAGGGCCAGATTCAGCAACACTTGCGCTGGAGTATTTCGATATGCGCCGCGTAACTGTGAAGATGCGCCGTCGTTTCTATGTGCCCGTACCCACCAAACTAAATGCGCCCAATAACAGGTCATTTGCGACCGGCGGAACGTTCCGACGCCAGAGTATCGTCAGCGCTTAATTTCGCTGGGCGCATCAGTCGCGCCTATTGATTTCCCCTGCAAATATGCAAATGAGGGATTTTTCCCAATTCACGAACGGATTAGCACCATACGCTGGCTACATGCGCCGCGCGTATCTCGTCCGTCCGGCGCAAAGTTATTTCTACAAAAGGCTGCTTTATCTTTACTCCAGACGGTCAGAGGTCAGCAGGAGAGCAGCTACAGCAGTGTTACCAACGATAGGAGCTAGCTGAGCACCCCCACTTGCAGGACAACACCTCTGTCCATGCTTGTCTGTCAAATTTTACAGCCATGGAGGAATACATCATAGGTCTCCATAGCCGAGATGACGGCTGACAGCTCCTGGCCTTTAGAGTTTCATGTTTCTCCTGTGTGTTTGCGGGGAACGGGAGCAGCCATCTCAGAACAAAAGTAACATCACTGCGGGGAGGGGGAGCAGGATATACTTTAGTGCCGGAATGGCGCTTCTACGGGCGCATTTAAACGCCCAACGGAAGGCATTGCGCTGACGTTTCCCGTGAAGTGGTGCCGACGGAAGTTGTGAGCATGCGCACAAAGGGGGCGAGTGGAGCCTCACTCACTGCGCATGCTCCGTGGTTGATGCGCTGAACGTAAGCCTCTGCGTTGGGCTCCGCCCATCATTTACATATGATCACACCCACTTCCCCTTGCGTCGGGTTACGCCAGCGCATTATCGTTACTCTGGCGCAAGTTTACGCGCAACTGCTATGTGAATAACAGTACTTGCGCTGAAAGGGTCGTCAGAGTAACGTAAATGAGAAGCGTTACTCTGGAGCAAAGATGCTCTGATCTACCTGAATCTGGCCCATAGCTTACAAAGAGAAACTCAGGCAATAAGTACGTCTTGACCAAGCTTACCCTTTCCCTCAGGGAAAGTTTCCAACCTTTCCAGGCCTTCACCTTCCGTGTGGCACTCACCAGCCTGCGCTCCCAGTTTAGCTTGGGATAATCACCCGGGCCGAAATGAATGCCAAGAACTCGAATCTCTGGTACGGGCGTGGGGAAAACGTCCGGAAGGGGGAACTGCTCCCCCTCCTTCCCCAACCAGAAAACTTCACTCTTGTCCCAATTGACCAGCGAGCCTGACGCCTCAGAGTAGCACCCGATCTGGGACTCCACATAATGGGGCTCCTCACGACCAGATACCACCACCGAGACGTCGTCCGCATAGGCCACAAACCTCGCTGCCGAAACCGGACCCCCGACAGGTCCCACCGGAACCCCCCCAGACGCCCGCAGTCTAGCCTCCTTACGAAGGGGTCGACCGCAAAGATGTACAGGAGGGGGCTCAGCGGGCACCCCTGCCGGACGCCAGAGTCCACAGCAAAGGCCCGGCCCACCCAACCGTTGACAAGAGGGAAGCTCTCAGCTCCCCTATACAATACCTGCAGCCAATCAACGAATTGATCAGGCAGACCGTATCTCCTCAGAAGCAGCCAAAGGTACTCATGGTTCACCCGATCAAACGCCTTAGCCTGATCCAGTGCAAGCAGATACCGCTCGCTGCCATCAGCCCTGCACCTTTCCACAGCCTCCCGGACGCTCAGGACGGCACTAAAAGTGCCCCGGCCAAGAATTGTGCAGTGCTGAGAGGGAGACAGCATCCTGCCCGCCAAAGCAGACAGACATGTAAACAAGATCTTTGCCAGTATCTTCCTATCTGTGGTAAGAAGGGCGATCGGACGCCAATTCTCCACCACAGACGGATCTTTCCCCTTTGACAGTAGGATCAGAGCTGACCTTCTCATTGAGGGAGGCAGCAGGCCATAGGCCAAAAATTCACTAAACACGTCCCTCAGATGAGGAGCCAAGAGGCTCTTAAAGGTTTTGTAGAACTCGGCCGTGAGCCCATCGGGCCCAGGCGACTTTTTAGAAGCTAAAGAGCTGATAGCCTGCTCGACTTCAGCTACCGAGATCTCTTCTGTCAGAGAGTCAGGAAGGTCAGACCGAACTCGCCGCCTCACCACAGCTCTTGTAGGGATCAGGAGAGATAAACTTCCCGTAATCCCTCTCAAAAACCAGGGAGGCGAGACGGTCGTACTGACACTCCTTCATCTGCGCCTTCAGACCGGATATCTGTTCCCGAGAGCCCCCAGAGGACACCAGGCGGTCAAGCTGCCTGAGTAGTTTCTGGTAGGCTTGGTACTTGGAAGCTGCCCTGTACCCAGAGATTTCCCGGAAAAAGTCGCCAGACCTCTTTTTAACTACTTCCCACCACTCTAGGCGGGAGCAGTTGCCCTCAAGGAGCGAGGTCTTGCCCAGGAAGAAAACCTCATAGGCTTCCCTAACCTCAGGATCCTCCAGTAGCGACCCATTCAGGCGCCACAAACCCCTCCCTTTCTGAGGAGTGTCAGCGACATTCAGGGCCACAGATACCATACAGTGATCGGAGAACTCTACCGACTGCAGCTCAGGAGCCGAGCAGGCAGAGTCCTCCTTTAAAAAAAACCTATCTAATCTACTCTTACTACTACCTCGGGAAAATGTGAAACCAGTGAGGTTGGGTAGGTGACGAACGTGCACATCCACCAACCTGGCCTCCCTTACTACGTTATTCAAAAAAATACTATCATATCCCAGAGGGTTGGCGGCACCTGCCCGGTCTTTGGGCCTAGTGATCATATTGAAATCGCCACCAAAAATCACCTGCTGGGACGTAAAAAGATAAGGCTTAACCACCGTAAGGAGGCTCCTCCTCTCCCTCTTAGTTTGAGGCCCATAAAAATTTATGAGCCGGAGGAATTGCCCCCTCACGACAGCGTCCACCACCAGACATCTACCGATCTCCACTTCAATCACTCGCCGGCAAGCCACCGGACCAGTCTTTAAAAAGGACCGCAACCCCACTGCAGGGCTCGGCCGCAAGAGACCAGAGGGAGGGCCCACATCTCCACTCCCTCTTTGCTAGATGCATCTCTGCCACAGATGCCAGCCAGGTCTCCTGCAAAAACAAAATGTCAGCTTCAACACGGCTGAGAAAATCGAAGGCCATAAAACGAGCTCCTGCAGAACGAATACTTGCGACATTAAGGGTCGCAAGCCGTATTGGAGAGGGTACCGCCATCAGAATGATTGAAAGTGGTCATGTTCTCCTTCATACTACAAACACAAAAACATATTTACATATCTACACTTCCTCCTCCTCTGAGCCCGAGGAGGAGGAGAGGATACCAAACGGGTTCCCCAGGGACACCCCACTTCGTGCCCCTGGGGGAACCCCACCCTTCACTGGGGACTTCCCGCCCCCAGATCTGGCAGCCTTCCCCTTCCTCTTTTTGCGTCTCACCTGCTCCCACTCCTGCCACCTCTCCGAGATGACTACACCACCCCCCTCCTTGGACCCGCTGCTCGAGATTTCCCTCTTGGATGAGGATCGAGCAGTTTCCATCTCCATGGCCACAGGGCCAGAGGAGACTCTGGGTCCAGAAGGGGGGGGAATGGAAGAGGCAGGAGGGGGGCCAGAGACAGGGGAGAGGACAGGGGGGGACCAGACTTAGCTGGACGGGAAGAAGAAGGGGGAGGGGGGGACGGGACTTGGGAGGGGGGGACGAGGGGGGTGGAGTACGAGGGGGAAGGGGGATGGGGATCGGCCCTGCAACATTAGGAGGGGAAGGCCCGGGCCCCGGACCCTCAGGCCCGGGCCCCGGACCCTCAGGCCCGGGACCCCCAGGCCTCCCCGACTCCTCCCCACCGGCTCCGCCCTCCGGAGGATCGGGAGCCTCCCGACCAACCGAGCCCGTGTCCCCCGGGGGGAGCCCCACGCCCACGCCTGCTCCGCCTTCTTTGAGGCAATGGGCCTGTTGGTCCCTCCGGAGCAGTACTAGGGGCTCCAGGATCCCCACCCCCCCGGCCATCACTCGCCGGGGGGGCTTCGGCCGCTCCCGGCCCGGGAGGTCCCCCCCCTGAGGAAGAACCCCGATGTGCTTTGGGGCACCTGCTAAATGGGTGCCCCATCTCACCACACAAGTTGCAGCATATCTTCCCACATGACTCGGACAGGTGGCCAAACTCGTGGCACCGGCCACATCTGACCACCGTGCAGTCCGAGCTCATGTGGGTCGGGCTGCCGCACTTGAAGCAACGACGGGGCTGTCCCGGGTAGAAGGCCAGGATCCGGTCTCTGCCTAGAAAGGCGCTGCCAGGGAGGTGGGCAACACCCTCCCTCTTGAGCCGGATCCTGGTCAACCAAGCCCCGGTCCAGACCCCGCGCTCATCAAGGTTCTTCCTCAGGGGGGTCTGCAACTGCCCGTACCTCCCGAGCCAGGTGGCAATGTCCTCCGGAAGGGAGCGACTCATTCCTCACCAGGATGGTGATGTTCTTAACCTCCACCTGCCTGGAGATGGGAATGAGCCTGTACCTCTTCCAAGGGTCAACGCCCCTCACCAACCCAAAGTTGGTGATGAAGCGTTCCATACACACGGGAGTGACAAAACTTATATCAAACTCCTGTGTGTTGGTGGGGTGGATGACAGCAAAAAGGTCACCCACCCCAAAACCCAAGGAGAGTACCAGGCCCACCACCTCACCTCGGGCGGGGCAATGGGTCTGGACCCTCTGACCGGAGCTGGACAACATTCCTGCGTCTCCTCTCCGGACCACCCGTACCCCTCGTCCACGCCGACCCCTGCGTCCTCTCCTGGTCAGCAGGGGGGGGCGCGGAAATTCTGGGCGCCAAACCGACTGTACAGATGGTCCAGAGAGGTACGAGAGCCAGCCACCTGGGCAAAGGAGCGGCCCCCCCTAAGGGCAGACAACAGGTTGGCCTCCGGAGACCCCCGAAAGATGTTCTCCGGAAGTGGGGCACCCCCCTCAGCACCCCCAGAAGTGGGGGGGGGACGGGGGGGCCCCCATCCCTGCCGGTGGTGTTGCACCCACCCCCGCTGATATACCCTGACCACCCTGACCCACCACCTTTGGCCTGACTACAGGCTCCCCCCCCCCCGGGGCCACAGCAGAGGGGGGTACCTCCCCCACCAAACTCCCCCCCTGGGACCCCTCTGCAATCTCACCAGCCCCTTGGGACTCAACCTGTACTGGGGGGATGCCCCCCTGGGACCCCTCCAACTGCCGGATAAAGTCATAGGCTACACAGTCCACCGGGAGGGGTCCTACCTGACATTCCCCCCATCCCGCCTGTGCTGCAGGGAGCCCCTCGGGGCTTGTGGTTATGTTCATGGGGACCTGGGGGGTAGGCAACATACCGTCCATTATACCGTCCATTACACCCGACCTCTCATCCCCCGGGTCCTCCAAGCTGGTGACACTAGCTGCAAACTCGCACGGGGGGGCACTTTCGGTCCGTGGGGAGTACTTCCGGTCCGCGGGGGGTCACTTCCGGTCCGTGGGGGGCACTTCCGGTTCGCGGGGGGTCACTTCCGGGTCCCTGATGCTGGCCTCAGCTGCTCCTCCCCCAGCAGCCGGCGCCATCTTGGCCATGCTGCATACTCTCACTACGCCGCCATGCACCTGCCTCTCACCCTGTTCTTTACCAGCCGCAGGAGCGGTCACTGGCGCTGCCTCTGCCAGGTCCTCCCGCTCTACTGCAGGCTGAGGGGTCCTCGAGACAGGCACACAGCGGGCTTCCACAACTGCAGCGTGGCCCTCCTGTGGGAGCCTGGGCATGCTGACCTGTAGACGCTGGGGGGGTACCTCCGGCGGCGCTTGGGCCCTGCGACCTCCTGGATCACTGGACTCCCCCGACCTAGCCAACCCCCCAGTCCCTTTCACGGACCGAGGGATTGACTTCCGGGAGCCCTCCCCAGGTTTTATGGCCATACTGGGCCCCGCACCACCGGAACTCCCACCCCCCCCCCACTACACCCAGGCTCCCCTGGCTTCCCCGGCTGCTTGGGGGGTTGGGACTCCGATCGCCCGTTTTTCCTCCTTGCCGCTTGGGTTCCTTCCCGGCTTGCCTGCTGGAGGGTCTTCCTGAGCTCCTCTAAGAAGCTCACCTCCCCAGCCCCACGTTCAAAAAAAACCCCCAAATATTCCCAGATTTCCTTAACTTCTAGGTTTAGGGTGTTGATGGCCCCCCTAAACTCCGACCTCCTAGTACTGGCGCACATTTTTTATTTATAAAACTACGACCAAAAAGTTAACAAATATATAAAATAAACAAAATAACTAAATAAACCAAATAACACAAAAACAAACAACAAAACACAGACCATCAAACCACCGACCTCCACCCACCAAGAAATAACTATAAAGAAAGAAAAATAACACCAGAACGGGTATTTACAACAGGCTCACTGGTACAAGAGAAAGTCTTTATAGTCCATCAGAAAAGCTTGTCCAGATCATTGCCAACACAAAAAAAAAAAAACTTAAAACGGCTCACTGGTACAGTAGGGAGATATTAAAGTCCATAGAAACCACTACTGTCCAGATCATCGCCAACCCACAACACACCCCACCACCACAACAACAAATACCTACAACCCACGTATGAGCAAGAACATGATAGTCAGACTTGTCTGTAGCCTTATTTAAAAAAAAAAAAATACCATAAACAAAATCTAAGGGGGTGAAAAAGGATAGATGCCCCTACCCATGGAGAGGGGCAGAGCCGTGACCTAAGGGGGCTGGAAGAGGAACCCCCTCCATAAATGGGCACACCTCTCAGGCCCGACCCTGCTCCTTTCCAGATCCCGCACCTTCACCAACTCCCGAAAGATATCGCCCACCACCTCATGCACAGACAGGATTTTGTCCCTAGTGGACACGAAACACCGAGCGTTCCAAGTGTAATAAAGCACAACTAGGCTGACTAAATAAAGTGACGATAACTCAAATCCCCTGCGGACCCCAAAATCACCATACACTCGCTCAGCATAGGTCTGGGCCGGAAGGCGGGGGTAGCCGATGGCACCCCCTACCCTCGTAAGAACCTCCATGTTGAAGGGACATTGGACCAGAAAATGGTCCATGGTCTCCAATGTCCCTCCACATTCCCGCCGGGGACAGCCCCTGTCCCCTAGGTTCAGATACTTGAGATTTGCACGGACGTACAGTCGTCCATGGAACGACCTCCATGCGAGATCCCTAAACTTATTTGGAATTCTAGAAGAATTCAAGAGGGCTAGCCCCTCCGTGAGGACCCTCTCAGGGCAGTCCCTCAAAGACAGGGGCTTCAAAATGTCCGAGGCCATGACCCTCCGGTACAGCTCCCGCCGACCCAAAGAGCCCACCTCCAGGGCAGTTATCCGCCACTGCCTCAGTACCTTTAATGCCAGGGGGACATAGGAAGGGAGATACCCATGCGATCTCCTCAGATCGCCAGGCCTCCCCCCCTCCCCCCACTCCCTCAAGAACAGCAAGAGCCAGTCCTTGCATGAACACTCCCACCAGAAAGGCTCGTCCACAAATATGGACTGCAAATTGTATTTAACAAAGATGGTGACAAAGAACACCACCGGGTTGACCATGTCCAACCCACCTTGCCGTCGCTGGCGGTATGTGACCTCCCTCTTGATCAGGTTCAGTCTGTTTCCCCACAATAGCAGGAAGAAACAGACCATAGACCCGAGCATAGAGAGATGCTGGCAAAAGACACACATAGCTTACAAAGAGAAACTCAGGCAATAAGTACGTCTTGACCAAGCTTACCCTTTCCCTCAGGGAAAGTTTCCAACCTTTCCAGGCCTTCACCTTCCGAGTGGCATTCACCAGCCTGCGCTCCCAGTTTAGCTTGGGATAATCACCCGGGCCGAAATGAATGCCAAGAACTCGAATCTCTGGTACGGGCGTGGGGAACACGTCCGGAAGGGGGAACTGCTCCCCCTCCTTCCCCAACCAGAAAACTTCACTCTTGTCCCAATTGACCAGCGAGCCTGACGCCTCAGAGTAGCACCCGATCTGGGACTCCACATAATGGGCCTCCTCACGACCAGATACCACCACCGAGACGTCGTCCGCATAGGCCACAACCCTCACCGCCGAAACCGGACCCCCGACAGGTCCCACCGGAACCCCCCCCCCAGACGCCCGCAGTCTAGCCTGTATAGCAGCTTTAATCATAAAAACAGGTATATAACAATACCATACAAAATAAAAGTAATAAATAAGAAAGTACAAGCCGGGTGAAGGAGCAGGTACAGGTGATCACAAAAAATGAAGCGTGGTAAATGGATACATGGCCTGCAGCCACTTATCCATTTACCACGCTTCATTTTTTTGTGATCACCTGTACCTGCTCCTTCACCCGGCTTGTACTTTCTTATTTATTACTTTTATTTTGTATGGTATTGTTATATACCTGTTTTTATGATTAAAGCTGCTATACCCTATCAATTGGGTTTTAACCGCACTATGTGGAGCCTCCTTCTATTTTTTTCATGTGCTTCCATATGATTCCATACTCCATTGAGAACTTCCCTGTTATCCTGGAAGGGTGAGAGTCAAGAAATTTGGAGATTCCTGGAGATATCATCTGATGTGCCTTACATGAATTACACCTGACTGAGGATCCATTCTTTGCCCATTTGACATACTACCAATGGTCTGTATGTCCACCGAATCTGGTAAGAGTGTTTAATTCTTCTGACAACTTTGGAATGCATGTTTGATCCTCTGTTTCCCTCCATTGGATTGTCAGCTTCCATCGGGACTTCCCGCACCGGATTTTTTCTTAGTACTGTAGTGTCAATACTACCTGGACTTACCTGGAACTTTTTTTAGCCCTCAATGGGCCTTATTTTTTCCCTTACACGGTTCCTGCTTGGATTGCTTTCTGATGTGCATTTATCACAATTTATCATTTTATGTTTATGTTTTACTATATAACATATATCACCATTTATTTTTTGGGGTAGAGATACACTTCCTCCTTTGTGTTGTTTGAGTGTTTTCTTTTAGCGCCACATTTTTTTATTTTTTATATGTCTATTTCGATTTGTTCTATCGTTGATGTAGGCCGCTTTTACTCTCATAATTTATTGTTCTAGTAGCGCAATTATTTTTTATTGTTTCACGTTCTCCTTCATACTACAAACACAAAAACATATTTACATATTTACACTTCCTCCTCCTCTGAGCCCGAGGAGGAGGAGAGGATACCAAACGGGTTCCCCAGGGACACCCCACTTCGTGCCCCTGGGGGAACCCCTCCCTTCACAAGGGACTTCCCAGATTTTGCAGCCTTTCCCCTCTTCCTGCGTCTCACCTGCTCCCACTCCTGCCATCTCTCCGAGGTGACAACTCCACCCCCCTCCTCGGACCCGCTGCTCGAGATTTCCCTCTTAGATGAGGCTCGAGCAGCTTCCGTCTCCATGGCCACAGGGCCAGAGGAGACTCTGGGTCCAGAAGGGGGGGGATGGAAGAGGCAGGAGGGGGGCCAGAGACGGGGGAGGGGACAGGGGGGGACCAGACTTAGCTGGACGGGGAGAACAAGGGGGAGGGGGGGGACGGGAAAGACGAGGGGCGGGACGGGGGGGGAGATGAGGGGGGGTGCATGGGGAGGCAGATGGAACAGGTGGAGGGGGGGGGCAATGGTGAGGAGGGGGAGGGTGAAGGGGGATGGGGATCGGCCCTGCAACAAAAGGAGGGGAAGGGCCGGGCCCCGGACCCTCAGGCCCGGGACCCCCAGGCCTCCCCGACTCCTCCCCCACCGGCTCTGCCTTCCGGAGGATCGGGAGCCTCCTGACAACCGAGTCTGTGTGCCCCGGGGGGGGGAGCCCCTCGCCCACGCCTGCTCCGCCTTCTTTGAGGCAATGGGCCTGTTGGTCCCTCCGGAGCAGTACTAGGGGCTCCAGGATCCCCACCCCCCGGCCATCACTCGGCAGGGGGACTTCGACCACTCCGGCCCGGGAGGCCCCCCCCCCGGGAAGAACCCCGATATGCTTTGGGGCACCTGCTAATGGGTGCCCCATCTCACCACACAAGTTGCAGCATATCTTCCCACATGACTCGGACAGGTGGCCAAACTCGTGGCACCGGCCACATCTGACCACCGTGCAGTCCGAGCTCATGTGGGTCAGGCTGCCGCACTTGAAGCAACGACGGGGCTGTCCCGGGTAGGAAGGCCAGGATCCGGTCTCTGCCTAGAAAGGCGCTGCCAGGGAGGTGGGCAACACTGTTGCCCTCCCTCTTGAGCCGGATCCTGGTCAACCAAGCCCGGTCCAGACCCCGCGATCATCAAGGTTCTTCCTCAGGTGGGGGTCTGCAACTGCCCGTACCTCCCGAGCCAGGTGGCAATGTCCTCCGGAGGGAGTGACTCATTCCTCACCAGGATGGTGATGTTCTTAACCTCCTCCTGCCTGGAGATGGGAATGAGCCTGTACCTCTTCCAAGGGTCAACGCCCCTCACCAACCCAAAGTTGGTGATGAAGCGTTCCATACACGGGAGTGACAAATCGTATATCAAACTCCCGTGTGTTGGTGGGGTGGATAACAGCAAAAAAGGTCACCCACCCCAAAACCCAAGGAGAGTACCAGGCCCACCACCTCACCTCGGGCGGGGCAGGGGTCTGGACCCTCGTACCGGAGCTGGACAACAATCCTGCGTCTCCTCTCCGGACCACATGTACCCCTCGTCCACGCCGACCCCTGCGTCCTCTCCTGGTCAGCAGGGGGGGCGCGGAAATTCTGGGCGCCAAACCGGCTGTACAGATGGTCCAGAGAGGTACGAGAGCCAGCCACCTGGGCAAAGGAGAGCGGCCCCCCCTAAGGGCAGACAACAGGTTGGCCTCCGGAGACCCCCGAAAGATGTTCTCCAGAAGTGGGGCACCCCCCTCAGCACCCCCAGAAGTGGGGGGGACGGGGGGGCCCCCATCCCTGCCGGTGGTGTTGCGCCCACCCCGCTGACCTACCCTGACCCACCACCCTTGGCCTGACTACAGGCTCCTCCCCCCCCGGGGGCCGCAGTAGAGGGGGGTTACTCCCCCACCAAACTCCCCCACCAGACCCCTTTGCGACCTCACCAGCCCCTTGGGACTCAACCCGTATTGGGGGGATGCCCCCTGGGACCCCTCCAACTGCCGGATAAAGTCATAGGCTGCACAGTCCACCGGGAGGGGTCCACATCTGACATTCCCCCACCCGCCTGTGCTGCAGGGAGCCCCTCGGGGCCTGTGGTAGTGTCCATGGGGACCAGGGGGTAGGGTAGCATTATAGTCCATAAACCCGTCCTTTACTACACCGTCCATACCGTCCATAGCCTGCCGGGGTGCCTGGAGGTGCCTGCTGCAGCATCCGGGACTGGGCACCCCCACACCCCCGGCCCTCTCATCCCCCAGGTCCTCCAAGCCAGTGACACCAGCCGCAAATTCGCGGGGGGTAACTCCGGCGCGGGAGGGTCACTTCCGATTCGCGGGGATGCACTTCCGGTCACGGGGGATCACTTAGGTTCGAGGGTTCGGGGGGGGGGGGGGGGGTCACTTCCGGTTCTCGGGCGGTCACCTCTGGGTCCCTGATGGTGTGATGGGAGCTGGCCCCCACATCCCCCTTTCCTGAAAAGGGGCTGGTTCCCATGGGGAATGTGGCCTCAGCTGCTCCTCCCCCAGCA